>WEIT01041765.1:75040-92138 GCA_013389985.1 Dryoscopus gambensis | reverse complement strand
TTCCCCCCGCCCACACCCCCCCCCCCCCCCCCCCCAGCTCCCTCAGCTGCTTCTCCTCAGATTTCTGCTCCAGACCCTTCACCAGTTCCATTGCCCTTCTCTGGACACGTTGCCCTTCTTTGGACAGCACTTGCTCTTGGTTTTTGAACAGCTGAGCTGTGGATCTGAAATGTTCCTGTATGAATTGGGAGGCCTTTTTGTGCAAGAGTGAAGTTTCGGACAGACAATGAAAGACTAACAGCAAAGAAGAGAAGGCAGCTTGTATCCTGTTAATAACTGAAGAGTTGTGTCAGTTGAAGTTTAGATTAACCTCTCTGACAGATCAATATCTCAAGTTAAAAGCACCATCATGCATAATGTGGACATATATAGATTTGGGTTTAAAGTCAACTATAAAAGGATAACTGAAATCAGGTCTGCAATGATGGCAAGCCCCATCTCCAGAAAAGATACACCTGAAATATTCCTGAAACTCAGCTTTCGATTTAAAATTTGGCATTTCTTAAGACATTCTTAAGACTTTTCTTAAGTTCTGGTATTAAAATCTTTCATCTGCTTCCTTTGTAATTGTACAAAACAAGCAACTCAACAGGTGTTCTATAGTTGCTAAATGACACAATAAAACCAGTTCAGATTAAGGTGTTAAAAGGACACATATAAGTGCACAGGTACATGCACTAGAAGGCTGTGTATATTCAGAAACAACCAAGGAAATTAAGCAAAAGGACATGCTTGCTGAGTGTTTAAACAGTCAGTTGACTTTAGTGGAAGTTTTGGCAAAAGCTAAAGGCAGGCTGGCCCCTTCCTAAATGACTGAATGAAATCATTAATGATTATGGCAGTATCAGCTGTGTTTCTTTTAGTTTCTGCATTAAATGCATTGTGTTCAGAGCTTAGAAATAGACCCCTAACTCACAACATGTGTATTAGAAGGTCCATTAAGACTCATAGTGCTTTTGAACCTCCTCTGAGTTGCAATCTTAATAACACTGCTTATTTTCCTTCACCACGATTTTATGAAAGTTACAGTTAGCATGTTTTCATTATGAAAGTCAAGAAATATGGTACCTTGAAGGACTTTTACATTAGATTCAGAAACACTTGAATCTGGAGCTCAAAGCAAACTTCAAGGCTTTCAAAACCACATAGGTGGGAATGTATAATACAATAAAAGGCAATATCTGCATGACTCTTCACCAACTGAAACCACCAAGCACTACACAGGTATATTAGGACATGATTTTGCCAGGTGCTGACGTGTCTTGTGAGTCATTGTGTACTCTCGGCTCTTTGAAATCAACAGAACCAAATCAAAAGACACCCAGGACTTACTGAGATCAGGTTTCTTACAGATCAGTAAAACAGTGTTTTCTGCTATATTCTTTGACTAGAGGAACAAACACCAAAGCATCCACTTGCAGACATCAAAATTACTCAAATTACCAGGGAACCAGCATTTCTCATCTCGTAATGAATGCAAAGCAAGCAGCTGAGCTGGCAGATAACATGAAGCATGTTAATTTGGAATTACAGAAGCATTTGATAGCAAGGCAATGGCTAAAGTTCTATCAGCATTTCTATTCTAAGCCACCATAAAAACCTACTGAAACCAGATATTTGGTGTGTGCTTTCTGAGCCTCAGACTCATGCTAATGTTTGCATTTGATTAAGTAGTTTCCACTAAAAAGAAATCAAATCAGTTATAGTAACTGGCATTCTAGATAGCAATTCAACTGAAGTTTAGGAGAATTAAATTTATTTGTGCTTCTATTACCTAGCAAACTTTGGTCTTTAACATTAATTGCAATGCTTATTATTCCGTAACTGTAAGAAAGAGCTTTCTTATTTTAAAAATAACCTGAAGAGTAGAGCACTTGCTCATTCTTTATGACTTTGTGCTAAGTGTTCCTGATGTAGGTATATGTGACTGACAGTTTCATCTTAGTGTTAAAATATGCACTAGAAATAAAAGATAAGAACTGACAAGTCCATTATGCCTTCAGTGTGGGAATGGCGTCTTCTGCCTATTGTACTTTGTGCTTTTTGGTATCTGTGATGCTATGTCAAGATTATTTACTGCCTAGCACAAATTTCCAGTCTTCCTCAGGCTAGCAGCATTTTTTCTTGCATATGAACTCCAGTAGGGTGGGCACTTTACAAATAGGAAAGGCAGATCAGCTTTTGTTTCAATGGTGTCACAAGCTAAAAAGGCATAACTGGAGCAGCAATTCAGCATTTAATGAAATCCAGCCAGGCCCCTTGAGCATTAAGCAAAGCCAGACACCCCTAGAAACACAGCAACAGTTATGACAGTGCCAGCAACTTGGCACAGACCAAAGGGAAGGAAGTGCAGAAGAAAGAACCATAGGCAATTAAAGTAACCAGAACTTTAAGGTAATTACCCAGTCTGTAATACAGCCCAAAGCAGGACAGAGGCTGCTATTCTTGTGACAAGTGTCATCCAATATTTTACAGCCTAAAGTGGTCAGGACTCAGAGCCTCAGTGCTGGGATTCACCTGCAGGAGAGCACCCCAGCAGGGCACGAGTGACTCAGGGTGAAGAATGTTATCTTCTGAATCACAATGCCACTTCCTGTGGCACTTCTTTGTTTTATTTCCAGGATTCCCCTGGCTGTCTGATGCTAGGTAGACGGTAAGATCTTTGGAAAACTGAAGATATCAAAGGAATTTGACCAAGTTTGTGCTCACTGCAATACAGTCAGTGTTGCTGACTTCGCCTCCAGATTGAAGGTTTCATTTAATTTCCTCTAGTCCTTACAGAAGTAAGAATGGTAGGTCTGATTTTAAAATATGCCCTTGTTTTTTTAAGTGTTGCCCAGTCTTCTGGTTCTGTAGTCATTTTAAAATTAGTCAGTGTTTCCATTACAAACTCCTCTTTCGGGTATTTATCCTGGGTGATGTGATTTAGAGTTTAGGGGTTACAGTGGCAGTGCTGGGTTCACAGTTGGACTGGATGATCTTCAAGGTCTCCTCCAACCTAAACTTTCTATGAAATCCAAAATCAAGGAGTAGGTTTACTAAGCCTCAGCTCAGAAGCCTAGTGCAAGATTCAAAATAAAGAATTGTCTATAATACTTAGTCTTCTTTATGGCTGAAGCTGTTTTTTAAAGCTTCTTCATAATTTGATTTGAGGGCTGGCTGGGTTACCTTCCTATTGATTTTAAAGTGTTTGCCAGTTTTCCTACAATTCTATTCTACTGTTAAGTACAAAGGCTCAATTTCTGCTTACAGCCTACACATTATTTGCTTTTCTCCTTCACATGCCTTGGAGCTTATACTTGCCTTTGGTTTAGGTTCTGGAAAAGTGACAGGTACATATGAATGGATGGCTGATCCATTAAGTGCAGTAATGCAGTACTGGGACTTACAGTCCATGCTCATCATTGATCCTTTCAGGTTATTGGATTCAACGGGGGTTTTTATACACTGTGACACTTTGTGTTCAGTCTGGGCATGACTAAATGGGGAATGGCAAGCATGCAACATTGCAGAATCAAGGATTCTTGGGAAACCCCAGGTTTGGTACTTCCTTATTCAAAGTGTTGATTTGGTAAGCAGATCTAACTTCATATGAATCAGGACCCAAGGGAAGTAAGAGTCCATGAAAAAGGCAACTGAAGATCGTAGCAGGGCACAAAACTACCAGTCTGAATTTGGATTGGCCAGATAGGCAAATATCTGGAAATTCTCCACTTCAGAGGACTTGATTTTCCACCTAAAAAAAGTGTGAGTTTCAAGTGTATGTTACTAATTTTTTTTTTAAGAAAGTCTTTTAACTGTTCACATGCAACCACCTTTTCATCACCAGTGGGACATTGATGCTGACTGCTTGTGGTAGGTACACATAAGCCAGCTCTCTGGGCAATCATTTATATACTCAGCTACCAGCCACGCACACCTTATTGCCAGTGGAGAGAACTGATGGGAAACAGGGTGGAGAGGGCTCCTAAAGTGGGGCAAAGGAGGGAACCTTTCCCATTCCCCAGAGAGCAGCTCCAGCATCCCTGTAACCTACTCTGTTGTGCTGGCTCCAATGGAGCTACACCAGCACCAGCTCGTGGTTGGCAAGCAGCCACAGCTTCCCTGAGCTGTGACAGGGAGAGACAGAAACATCTCTGGGAAAACAATTTTGTGAGACAAAAGTTATGTATTTCTTTTGTCCGTAAGAGCTCCTCCTTTTTGTCCTGCCACATACACGTGTGCGCACTCCTCAACCACATTTCAAAGCCCTGCTGGATCTGCCAAAGATGTTAAAACTTCTCAGGATGAAGTAACAAGAACATTTTATGCTGAAATTGATCAGGGCTCCCAGGCAGCAGGTAGAACAACTGCCACCCCTGATGATTAAAGCAATATAAGCTACAGCCTACCACAGGCTGGAGAAAAATTTCCTCCTTTCCTCCCTTTTTTGCAAGTTGCTGGTCCAGATTATTCCAATAAAAATGCTATCACTGACAACAGGGTGAGAGGAATCCTCAGCAAATTTCTTGTCTGGTGTTCCAAATTTTAAATGTGCAAAATAAATGCTGAGTGTCTGGCACAGCTATTACAGGAAGAAAAAAAGAATAATGTCACATAATAGCTCATGTCTCTCTCAAGAAGCTTTGGTGTCAGGGAACAAAATATGCAAGTACAACTATTTTTCTAACTTATTCATCTTTGGGGGTTGCCAGAGGAAGGTCTTTTTTGCCTCTCAGACCACCACAAAGTTGAGAATGAGGAACAAGTGATTGTCCACATGACTCTTCTGTGAAAGTTCTGGATTTTCCGAAGGGCCATTTACAGTTACATGTTTATTCATTTTTCCAGTCAGTGAGCATTACAAAAATAAAGGACAGAAAAACAGAGGTTATGCTAATAATTCCTGAGTGACTATCAAGAGCATGCAGTTCCAGTCTGATGCAGATGATAGCAGACTTTCTTAGGAAGCTAAGGGAAGACACAGGCCAGCTTTGTGAAATTGCTTAGAACCTAATAATTTGTAAAGTTTGTATCTATAAGGTCATATCAACAATGGATTTTTAGGTGATTCTTTGAATTATTGGTAGCATTTGTCACATTCTCTGACGGGTACCAACTATAATAGTTGTAGTGAAATAGTCAGGAATTTTCCATCAGAGCTGAAAAGCCCTGATGGTCAGCAAATACATCTATGACTTAAAAAAAAAAAAAAATTCTTTCAGTTGAAGAAACAGTACCAAATTTCTGGTCTTCTGATATTCAGAAATATTCTGTAGTTGAGATCTGACATTTAGACTGGTTTATTTTTTATTAGATTTTCTGTCTCACCAAAAAAAAAATCAAGTCAAATTAGAAAAATTCTGTGAACTTGAGTAAATATTGAAAATGTTAGCCCATTTTACTGCCCTTCAGCATGATTCACTGAATAATCCAATATGTTGCCTTGCTCCAGTAGAGGTGAAATAAACTATACCTTGTTTCCTCCTGGGGATGTTGATAATGGATAATCTGTTCATCTGCATTAAATGTAACAACTCTTCTTTGTGATTTCTCCTTTTTGGAAACATCTGAAAAAAACCATACAGATTGCTAAGCCATGCCCAAACAAAAGCTGTCATGGACAAAAGGTTGTACTGTCGGGCAAAAGCACAAAACTGTCTTCAGAAACACCTTACTGCACAAGTGTCAGTATCTTTTCCATATTATTTGTCATGTGATTTCACCCTGTATTTTTCCTACTTTCCAAAGTAAGTGAAAAACAGTCACTTGGAATGGAAGGACCTTTGATATGTCCATTCTTATGTTCTTCTACCTATACCTGTTCCCACTGTGAATTAACATCATTCTATTGAAATGAACCTGACGAAGAGGTGAACTGGGCCCTTCATATTTAAACACTACTTTTTCCATGCTATATTTACAAAGGATTTGGCACAAACCTTGGGGAAGTTAATGGGAGTTTTTCGTTCATTTGCATTCAAAGACATGCTGGAGAATCCCATTTCAGTTCTGTAGCTTCCCTTTATTTTTTCTCTTTACCCTATTTCTTCTTTCCACAAAAAATTGGGATATTCTCTGTTGCTCCCATGTCTTTTCCATTTGCATCATGCATCCTTCCCAGCCCATTGTCACATGCCTATCAGGTATATCAAGGTGTGTCTGAAACAGCTACCTGGTTTTCTTATTCTCATTCATGGTGGAATTTATACAGGACAATGTCAAATAATTTGTGCAAATCTAATAGAATCAACTCTCCACTCTGGAGTTTTGAGATGCAGCCAAAGGAAAAATACAGGCACAACCTCTGGACCTGAACTGTTCTTGGGAAAAACTGCATGAGCAATACTGTGGCAGTGTGCCTAAGCTCCTTAGCTTTGCTGGATGTAGACTGACTCACAGGATCATCTTAGCTCTCTCTGTAGCCACTGCACTGGTTGATCTGCAAACCAAATTGTCTTCCCCTGCATAATGGGGGGATGACTCTTCCCTTTATTAAGCAAATTCGCTGTCTCATCTAAAAGGTTATTTAGGCAAAATGTTGAGATTTTAACCTCAAATAAAGATATTTGCAAATATCTTAACTCCATTTTTTTTCAAGAGAGATACAGTGGATCATCATGTGAGAACAACCAAGGTCACTAGGAAAGCGAGGCAACATCTCAGCCGCCTCTCTAAATGAAAGACAGAGGTAAGACTAAAGGCTTTAACTTAAATAGCTGTGGAGTTTGTCAAGAACAATATATGCTGCAACCAGTTAAATCAGTGGGCCTAGAGACTGTTATCTAATGGAAGCAGACCAAGAAACATGCATTGCTGTGGCCTGAAAAACTTCACTGGTAAGAAGTGCAGCACCTCAGGAAGAAAGCTGCTCTCTAACTGTAATACATCATGAGATAAATCAGCTTTCAGGATAAAGGACGTAGAACTAGTTAGAATTTGGGCCTAAAATTGATAGAGTTATAAATACGTCAAATACAATTGTTTATTCAAACAGGTAAACCCATTAAGTATACTTATACTAAATACGCATTGCAGAAGATCCAGCAGGTTACAAAACAATGGTAACTAGCCACTGGAACAGGGTAGTTATATTTTCAGTCACTTGAAGTTGTAATATAGGGATGACACATCTTCCGATCATCACCAGCAGCTCTGAGCAGGAATCATTCTGTGAAATTCCCAGGCTTATGTTACATACGTGTGCTGGTTTTGGCTGGGGTAGAGATAATTTTCTTAACAGTTCTGGTGGTTTGGATTTGTGCTGAACACAGGGTTGATAGTATATAGGTGTTTTTGTTATTGCTGAGCAGGGCTTACACAGAGCCAAGGCCTTTTCTGCTTTTCATACAGCCATGGTAGCGAGGAAATTGGGGGTGCCTGGGATGTTGGGAGGAGACACTGCCAGGACAGGTGACCCAAACTGACCTAAGGGAAATTCCAGATCATATGACATCATGCTCAAGATACAGAGCTGCAAGGAATCAGGAAGAGGGGGACATTTAGAGTAATGGTGTTTGTCTTCCCAAGTCACCATTGCGCATGATGGGGCCCTGCTCTCCTGGAGATGGCTGAGCACCTGCCTGCCCCTGGGAAGCAGTGAATTGATTCCTTGTTTTGCTTCACTTTTGTACAAAGCTTTTGCTTTCCCTATTTAATTGTCTTTATGTCAACCCATGAATGTTCTGGGTTTTACCCTTCTCATTCTCTCCCCACTCCTGCTGGCAGGAGAGTGAGTTAGGGAGCCATCTGAGGCTTGGTTGCTGGCTAGGGTTAAACCACAATAATAGGTGTGCTGGTTTTGACTTATATAGAGGTCATTTTCTTCACAGTATGAGGCTGTATTTTGGATTTGTGCTGGAAAAAAAGGTGATAACACAGGGATGTTTTAGTTACTGCTAGGCAGTGCTTACACAGTGTCAAGGCGTTCTGTGCCTCTCACATCACCCCCACCACAACAGTAGGAAGCCAGCCTGTATCACCGTAATGATCCCTTCTGTTTTAAAAGCTCTAAATTCTATACATAATCCCTGTAATTAATCTAGCTCCATAGGCTTCTGTTTACGAGTCAGTTATTTTGGCTGTGTGTATCAGAAAAAATAACTAGTTGCAGCCAGTCAGGCTTATTGCAAGTAGGGAATTATATTTGGAGTGAAGTCTGTTTCTAAAAAGCCTGCTGTATAAGCCTATGCTCATTGGAAACACCGAAGTTGATCTTGATGACACATCCTATTTGCTGAAAGTTTACGGTAGATTGACTCATGCAGTTTTATGTTGTGCTCAGTTCAAAACACTTTTTTTTTTTTTGGTTGAGTGGTAGCTGTTTCAGTGGTTACCTTTTGGTTTGATGGTTTGTTTTCAGAGGGCAGAGAAAGTTTACCCAAATTACAAGCAGTTGCCAGTATTGCCTGAAGAAAAATGTCATCCTGACATTGATTTCTTTGGGGAATGAATCATGCAGCCATATAACTTTTAGCAGTGCTCTCTGTCTAGATTTGTGATCTTTTTCTTCCTTTTGGTACAAAGTTTGTCACTTGAAACAATGTGTGATGTCTCGTCTTAAACATATTTATAGTTTTCCCTCTGTTTACCAACAGTTCTGTTCTGTGTGTCATTCGTGTCTGGCATATGCATCATCACTAGTTCCATTTCAGTATAGAAACCCATAATTTCACTTTATATTTTGTCCATATGCATCATTTTTGTGGCTATGTTTTATCCATGATGGGGCATTACATGGAGGCCTTCTTAATGATAGAAACCATAGCGTGTCACAAATATAGCACAGTATGGATAATTGCGGACAGGAGTTTAGGGGTATTTTTGGTTTTGACAATTAATGACTACCTGCATGGAAGTTTTATTGAATTGCATCACATAAAAACCAGCAAACAGAAAACCAATGGCACATTCCTTTGGAGATCTCCCTTGGGCTCATCTAATCCAAAGAAAATAAAAATGGCCAAATCTTCAAATCAGCACAAACAGAGAACCTAAGTAATGAATACAGCTTGATGGATTTCCTCAGGCCAGATCCTGTTCACTTGAAATCTTCCACTTAGGAGGAAAGGACTGAGGAATCCCAGGAGCAGCAAAATCAAAGCAGCAGATGTTTCTAGTCTGGTTCTAATCTCATGTAATTAGAAAAACAGATAAGCCATAACTTCTCATTTTCTCATCCCTGCTTTCTTTTTAATATTGCTTAATTCCCTTCTTTTCTTGTTGTATTACTGTGGGTCCCTGTTGCTTACTATTTATTAAGTGCTTATTGATGCAAATCTTCAGAGGTATAAAGCCATAATGTTCGTCCTGATGTTTAGGGGCTCTTGTCAATAAATCTCATCTCTTGCCCTCTGCTTCCTTGAAAAAGGGTAGCTCAGCATTCAGTTTCTGACTCCACTGCCCACCCCGCCATGGAGCAGCACTCACTGGACATGTGCCTGTCTGTATGGCACAGCATGACAGCAGGTACAGTCATCACGTCTGAGGAAGCTGTCACTAAGCATTCAGTTACTGACTCATTCCCCACCATAAATCCTTCTTAAAGAAAACCATGTGAATATCTTCCTAGTGCTAATTGGCAGTAATTCACTTTCAGATTGATTAAGCCTAGAAATTTTTTTTTTTAACGTTACTGTTGAAAATAAGCCAGTTCCAGCTAGGGAACTGGCATAGGCAGCATTGAGCAGGATGCAAGTCAAAATATATTTCCAGTGCTCATCTGTACCCTTGTGAAACTGGCTTCCCACCTCTGTGAGCAGGCGCTGTGCCATCCTGCTGCATGGGTACAAGGGTGGGCAGCCAAGCCAGCATGTGCACACTCTGACTGTGGGCAGGAACGGCACAAATCCAAACCCAGGAATGTGGATGCAACAGCATGGCTGGAGTGTAAGCACTGATTCAACAGTAAATGGACTGTATCAACAGCATGAAGCTGGAATCGCCTCTGATATCAGCCAAACAGCCTCCTTCACTGTGTGAAGTCATTTTCATTGCCAAGGGATCAAGACATATACTGTACCAGAAAAGAAAAGAGGTGAAGAAGGAGAAGAGCAGTCAGATCTTTGTGATGGGTTGTACATTCATGCTCTGCCTGCTCTTTGCATAGCCTTTTTTCGTTTGTTCAGGTTGTTGGTCTTTGGAAAGAGAACAACTGATCTGTGATGCAGCACTGTGTATGCTTTGCATGGCAAACCTCTTCTGTGCCATAAAGCCAAGGACCAGTTAAAATGAGAGATAATCTCTTAGCATTAACCCAACTGCTGACAAGTTCAGGTTTATTCTTAACTGCGTCTGGCTGGTTAGAACTTAAGGATGTGCTTTTAACTGCCCAAGGGTAAGACCTCTTCGCCACAGAAAGTACAAAAAACCTGCCAGGATCTACTCTTCGCTCCCAAATCATGCTGCTGACCAAATTGCAAGCACCTAGCAGATTGTGGCAATTTCCTGTCCATTAGACTGAAAGTGACCCTGAAACCCATAAGAATAAAGCTGGAATCTCCAAAACACTTGGAAATGACAGTGCTACATGTTTTACTGATACTGTTAGACACAGTCTGACACTGTATTTGGAACTGATTTAATCTTACTTGTAAACTCATAAATTCTTTTGAATGCTGTCATAAAATTCCAAACATTAAACAAAACCATGCCCCAGTTTTTCGTGATGAGAATTACTGTGCTGATTTATGAACCTTTCTTCTCTATCTATACTTATATTGCTGCAGCCAGAGAGCAGGTAGATTAAAAAGTAAAGCATCCAAGTAGGCATCACTTCCTATGTAGGGATGAGACAAATGAAAACTCAAAGTCTAGGAGAATCCTGCCTCAGGGAAAAATGCAGAAAGCTCTGTGGTTCTCAATAATTCCATCAATGAAAACATCATTACTATTCAGAAATAATTTTATAAGCCCTGCAGCTCATTTTTTCTTTGCCAGAGGTGGCTCAGCAGTTATTCCAAGTGATGTGAATTACTCCAAATTGGTAGAAGTCACAGCAGTCCTTTTATCCAGTCTGTGCTAGTACTCTGCTTTATATGTTAAACCACTATAAAACTAAAAACCAGTCATAATGACATCACATTGTACACCTAAGCAAGTATCCACAGTTCAGAGGCATTCATATGAATTGGGGAGTGGAATCCAGCCTTCTAGTTTCCAAATCACATGTCAAAAGCTCCAGAGGTACCAGCAATAATCAGCACTGAGCAGGAAAACCCCATAATTTTAAAATCCTTCTTCATTACACAAAAACTTGAACTTATAAAAAGACTTAATTCATTAGCAGTTAAAAAAAAAAGGCAAACACAACAAAACAAAGAGCTTTCTGAGTATGAACCGAGTGAAGGAGTTTTTTTCCTTTGGTTTTGTTATGCTATCAAGTGGAAAATAAGCCACCACCATCACTCTGCCTCCCTTACACTAGCAAACAGTATGGCAGACAGTAACTAGGAAGATGGGAGAATGAAGTTTGAAACTTTCTTTTTCTTGCCAGAAAGACACCCACACAGACATGAAACCAATGTTACAACACATTACACAACACTGTGCATCTCCAAACAGCAGGGAAACAACTTAGGTCATAAGATAGGAGTTCACTGGGCAGGACAGATGTCTTGAGACACATTTGGTAGCAGGGTTCAGGCAGTGACCAAGGCCAGGAGCCTCTGGGCTTGGAGGGAGGTTTTCAAGCTTTCTCTGGTTTCCCACTCTCTCATTTTCCTCACATCCTTGCCCTCCCTTTTAGCTGGATCTTGCAGGGCAGGTAGCTGCCTCCTGGTTTGTTGGTGTTTCTTTTGCAAACTGCTGAAGAAAGTGCTAAAAGCTCTTTGGCTCTAGCTCTCTTTGGAAAGTATGCAGCAGAGTTTGAACTGAAAAGGAACAGAAAAAGAGAAACGATATAATTATAAATCAAGATGATCTGTATAATAATAACCTATAAGGTTAACCTATAACATGGGTAATGCAAGACACATCAGCTGAATTCTAGGACCAGGAGACTAAGAACAAGTAGGTCTGGTAGAGCTTGAAGTTTGAAGCTTTGTCATTGCTCTGCATGATCCACAGGTCAGCACATCACCTATGTACGACTTAATCATTTTAGGGTTTTCTCCTGGACACAAGCCTAAGATCTACGATCTCTTGTGCCTGTGTCTGCCACCACCACACGGCTTTTTCCAGAGCACCTCATACAGTTCATGGAAGGGTTTGAGAGCATGCTGGAAAGCAAAGCGCAGCTTTGCTGTAACCCAAGGCTTTGCACAAGGTTCTGTCAGTTTGTGCTTCAGTGTCAGTGACTTTCCTGTTCTGTTACAAAATGTTAAAGAGAGCAAAATCAACCTTTTCCAGTTTGTCAGGGTGGGGAGTATATCTATTCTCTTGGGGCACCGCTTTGCCACTAATCCATACTATAAACTTAGAAAGCAAACACAAAGGACTGTACACCAGTGCTATTCCAGTTCACAGCTGTGTGTCCAGGTCTGTTTCTAAATAGAAATACTTTCATTAGCCATGCAATCCTCTGTTTTATTGCTTACATGATTTTTTTTTTTTTTTTAAGAAAGGAGCCTCAAACCAGAATGGGAAGGGTATAACTAGACAGGACAGAAGTGTGATTCCAGGCAGAACATTATATTTGGTTCTTATTTCTGCAGCCCAAAATAACAGCTCTCCAAAGAGCATCAGGGATGTTCAAATTCTGGAGCCAGAAATTAGCTCCATAGCTCAAGACATGATGTGATCTCTAGAAGGAGAGTGAAGAACTCTAAAAGACAGAAATGCCTGAGATAAGAATGTGAAAATCTGAGGCTGGGTACATGCCCATAGTCTCTCATGTGTAAACAAACAGTTAAATTTATGTCAGAGAGCAGCATGTTTAGTTTTCTGAAGAAGACATGTTTCCCAGAAGGAATTACATAAATATTTATGAAAATGAAGCAGGAAATATTTTCCCAGGGTAGGACACTGTTCAGCACTGCATCAGGTCAGTAGAAGCTGGGGTTTATTTTGTCAGTCTTCCCCTGGAACTGAATCATTGCCTTCTTGTTTGCAAAAATCTGTTCTGACACAGGAAGAGGCTGCACTTAGATAAACACAATTACAAGCCACATTGAGTATTTAATTTCTATCACATCTCTGAATGCATATGTGAATGCCTTACATTTTTGGATAGCTTCTCTGAGTGATTGCATGGAAAACAATAGCAATAATTATCCATCTTAGGCCTCTCTGAAAGGCTGGTGCCATTATGTCAAAGGTGTCTTCAGTAGAACTGAAAGCCTGCAGGCTAACAGAGCATTCTCAATCCAAGTGTTCACAATAAAAGTGCTTAGAACACATTCACTGTGAGCCAGGACAGTCTTGCTTAGTGCAAAAGTTTGAAACAAAAATTGTAATGCAGTGCTACCTGAGTGAGCAGAAGTTACACTCAATTGAGATCTGTTTACAAAACAGGGTACAGAGTTCAGTACTGCAGCTCATAAAGCGTCCAGGAGTTCTCTGAATCTGTGGTCTGCAACCCAAGCTCCTTAAGAGATTTCGGTGCTGAACAGATGTTCTGTTCTCTGGGCACCAGCTGTCTCCAAATCCCTCCTGCTTCACAGCAGAAACGTACAGCTGGAACCTGTGTCAGCTTTGCTGTTTAAGGGCTAAAAGCTGAGGGGCATAGGAGTGGGAAAGGAGAGGAGCATCCCAAGAAGGGGTTGTAAGCTCTTGCAGACCTGAGGTTCTCCAAGAGTACCATCCCTGTGGCAGACCAGAAAAAGCTCACACCCATCCCTCAAGGTACCCAACTCAACAGAGAGCCAAACTCATCTGCAGGAAGCCAGGGAGATCATAGTTGATAGCAGAGCATATATTTCTATATGGCCGAGGCTGATGAAGCCTCTCAAAGATCCAACAAGAAATATCTATAATCATTAGAGTCCTACAAGCTCTGATAACTAAACATATAATCCAGAAGATTTCGGACAATTTTGTCCTTAAGTTGGTTGTTTTCATCAGTTATTTGCAGGCATATAAAAAACTAGTCATTGTTTATATCTTAATCAGAGGAACAACAACTGGTGGAGACTCTGTTTACAGGCTCGAGTAGCCACCGCATAGGGTCAAAACCAAAAATGGCATTTTACAAAATAGCCGTAGGATTACTTTCCTCCCTATGCATTGCAAACCACAATACTCTGCCCTTCCTCTTCCATTTTCTCTAAGCTTTGCCACCATGATTGATGTATCCAGCATGACAGAATGAAACACTCCAAATCATCACGACCCCTGATACCAGAAGAGAAACCATCTAGGATCCCAAAGCAAGAAAATATTCTACCTTCTTTTTTTCTTCAGGTGCTCCCAAGTTTATTCAGTACAGTAAGGTACAGAAGGGCAAAGTTCTCCTTAATACTGAATTTGGGTCAGAAAGGACTCCAATAGACCCTCAACACTTATGGCTGAATCAGCCCATGGTTACAAGCAGGATGTATTAACCTGGAGTCCAACCACAGGATCTGTGACTCTACAAATGATGACAATTTGCTGTAGATCTGGCCCCCTTTTGATGAACACTATTTCAGCATGTTGTCTGTGCTCCTTATAGTCTGTTGATATTTAACTACTAAAATTGAAGGGTAAGCAAATGAAGGTTATGCAAATTTCCAAGGAAGTTACTTGGACTCCAAATAGACAACATACAGGTTACCTGACTAGTCCTCATCTCAAAGAACAGAATCTTTCTGGATTTTTTTTTGTGTCTTTTCAGGGTTTCCTTGTAAAACATTCATGCCCTTGGAAGTGTTTGGTTTTGACTTTTATGTCTGGACTATTGGCCTAGTTTGTTTTTCTTTCTTGCCTACAGTCATTTCTTTAAGCCTGATTCAATGAGAATTAGCATGCACAATAGGCACTCTGCTTCATTAAATCTCCATCAGCAACGAAGCTGCTTGAAGATTTTTGAAACTGGTTTGATAAATACTGATTTGCCAAAACCCAAGCTTTTTGTCGTAGTATATCAGTTTTGATGGATTGCCTATAAAGGCAGGTTTTCTAGCTCCAGGACCGCATTCCTGGTCCAACGCACAGGAAGACATAACTGATTAACACACACCCTTGTAATCAAGCAATATAACCTTACGGCTCTACTGCAAGCACTGGTTTGAATTAGGCATTAGGTAATTCAAATCTGGATCTCCTACATTTTAAGAAAGTATTTTCATTTACCAAGTTTTTAGATCCATTAAATCTAATTTCTTACAGTATTTTCAGGCGGCTTGTGACTGTTATGGAAGGTGGAGTGGGGTGGGAGTGGGGGAAGAGTAGGGTCTTTATTTATTCTCTAAAGTGGAATGAAAACATTTGTAAATGATCACACCACTGTCAGAAAAATGTTCCCTGCTTAGTCCTGCTTAGTTACTAAAGTAGTTAAACACATGGTTTCCTCTCTCACTTACACTTACCCCTCTTTATCCCTGATAAATAACAAACAAGTCACTGTAAGTCCCTCAGTACTGTGGAACAGATAGCATCATTCACGTCAGTTTGGCAACATTTCCTAAAATGCCTCCTCCAAACCTAAGTACACTAGCTTCCCACTCCTACGCTCTCTATTCTTGCCCTTACATTGACCTTCTGCTCACAAAATGGAAAGTGAAGAGATGAAAAAGTTAAATAAAACAGATTTACAGTGTACAAGTCAGAGGCACAGTGCCCAATGCAAATCACAGAGGAACAAGTTTATTTCTGGTATCACTCTACTCAACCATAATCCTAGCTTTGTCATTCCTCCCCCTCTAGCTGTGTGTACCCGTTATCAAGGCCACATTTGAGGGGGTAAGTTAGATGACACTCTTTAAGACAGAGACCACTGTTTGTTTCTGAAAAGTACTGTATACAGTTTAACAACAAAAAAAGTGTTTTGAAAAGGGGGACAGTCTATAAGCAGGCTAGAAAGAAAAAAGGAGAGGAGTATCTTGACCCTTCTTAGGACTTTGGCCAACATTTTATCACGGATGAAAGCCTGAAGTCAGAGCCTTCCTTCAGGCTTTAAGAAGAGGTATTCACTCTTACATCAGTACTGCTACTTATTCTGTGTGCCCAAAGGCTGAAACATAGGACTAGGGAACCAATACTCTCTTAAATAATGAGGAAAGCCTCTCAGAAGCTATTAGCATAGGAAATACATTTTTTCCTAGAATGGAAAACAAACACACTCTCACACACTACGTAGTTCAAAAGCCTAGTTCAGCTTTTTGAGTAGCTGTTTCATTGTGTGAGAAACCAGAAGTTAACAAAATTCCCGGAAATATTACAAACAGTCATCTCCCCTTTCTTTTCTGCCAGGCTACCTTGAACATCCTCCTATCCCTGGTTACTGTGATCTCCTTAAGAGAAAGCTAGAGTTTTTTCTAGGAAGGGATTGCACACAGATAGGTATCTGTCATAGCTCCTTCCAAAAGGGAGGATGCATGCAACCTGTTCCTCCATCCAAGAGGCCTCCTACACTGGTTTCAGGGTCTCAGCACCCAGCTGAATACCTGAAGGCTACCTCAGGATTCAAACCAGCTGTAGTTTCCTGGACAACTCAAAGATAACATTCTGTTGTGATTTGTGCTACACCATTGTCCCAATATATGGCCTCTCCCAGTGTATGGGAAAAGTGATATAGGAGAAGGTGATGCTGTCATTCAAGCTCATCTTATTCTGTGTCTTCAGTCCTGAAGTGTGTTGTCAGAGACTGAAATAGTTCATGCTTCAAACATTGATATAAAGGTTTGCTCATTATAACAAAAACTGTATAAAGAAGCTACAACCAAAGAAGCCTCCCTGAAGATACCTGACTGGGACTTTGGACTATAAATTAAACCACTAATATTAGATAAAGGGAAAACCCATTCTTTAATCATCTCAGGCCCAGGAAAAAACAAACAAGGCTGAAGAAGAGGAATGCATCCACAAGAAAGCCAAACATAGCAGAGATTCTTCCCTGGCTGAGTTTTGGGTGGGGGAGACCACAGCCTGCAGAAGCCAGGTTTACAAAGATTCCCCCCCCAAAATGAGGTGGGGAGGAGGAGGTTTCAGGTATAACCTCTGCTCAGGGAGCAGTGAATACCCATCCTCTGTTATACAAACT
>WEIT01041765.1:42865-75008 GCA_013389985.1 Dryoscopus gambensis | reverse complement strand
GGGACTTTCACCACCAAGAAGACCAGCTGGAGAGGATCAACGGAACATCATCGGGATCCACAGAGCGGTGATATTTTCCTTATTCTGTCCCTGTCACTCTCTTTCTGTCCCCCCCCACCTATTTTCTATTTCTTTCTTTCTGTCTCTCTCTCTCATATTTACTATCAAATAAAACCCATACTATTGACTGGGTTTTGTTTGCACCTCAGTTTGGACAGAGGCATTTCTAAGAACTTCAGTAACCAGATTGTAACACGTGTCCTTTCTGTATTGTGTCTACTAGCATGATCTGGGCTGGGGGCTAGCATTGTGGAGCTATCTGTAAGCATAAACCCATCATTTGTGGTTTTCAGGCTAAAACTCCCATGGATAATGTCAACTTTTCATTTGCTACTCTGGGGACTGTGGGTACCTGGCACCCAAAAGGTAAGATACAGCACTGGTGATTTCCACCCACAGCGGACTGGCAGCTCGTATGTTGTCACTAACACTCTCCTTGGAGGAAAGCTTTTATGGAAAAGTATCTCTACATGTTATATGCAGTCTGCATTACTCTTCCAGCACGCAACCTGCCAAATGTATCCTATAACTAATTAGGACACACTTGGATACAATACCAAAATCTTTTGTCCTTTGAGTAAGTGAAAAGCTGGGCATGAAGAATCAGTGCCGAGAGGGAATAAATTACAAGAGAGATATTCCCATATGTTGGAGAAATTTTCCATGGCAAAAGCAGCTAAATGTCTCACAGATAAGAGATAAATTCGAATAAACAGCTGTCAGTGTTAAATAAATATCCTGGATAATGTGCAGGACAGAAAGGACTACAGTCCCGTCAAACTCCTTTCTTCACTTTATTTAGCTGTTGTTGCATGTAGCTCCCAATCTTTCCACTGCTCCAGTTAGTGAAGCATTTATTTTTGAGTCAGCTGCATTTCTTAAGACTGTAACAACGAAAGGCATTTCCTGAGAAACTGCAAGGATGAGCAGCAAGAAAGAACAACAGCTAAGGAAATACGGGACCCTTATAGTGGTTTTTATCTTGCAAGTTCAGATCTTTGGTTTTGATGCTGATAATCGACCTACAACAGATGTCTGCTCAACACACACAATTTTACCTGGACCAAAAGGTGAGGAATTATCAGGTTGCTAATGCTGAGACCAGTACTGATAAAGGCTGATTTTTTAAAAATAGAGGGCTTGTGGCATGGGCTGGGCATGAAGGATGTGAAATATTGTAGACTGTACAAATATCTAGTAAACTGTAACAGTAATGGGGGAAAATGAAGAAGCAAGGAGATTTAAATTTGCATTTCTTTAGTTTCAGGAACAGTGTCACATATTTTCATATAAGTTAGAGGTGTCTTTTTGCATCTTTCTCCAGCCACATAAATCTTCTCTTATTGCTTGTGTTCATCACACAGTGAATACAGCTAACAGATGCAAACTGAGGGACTTGTCTAAAAGTAGGCACCTACTGTGAACTGTTAATGGTCTGCTTTGTGTCTACAGACAGGGAGAGATATGCAATATTTAAAATGACCAAACTGCCATTATTTCCAAATGTTTACTTGTAAACACATCTCTGCTACATTCATCAGACCTCATCCAGTAGCTCTTGTTGAATTACACAGGACCTTTGCTACAGATTTCAACAAGAACTAGATCAACTCCAGCATGTACAGGTCTTTTATCTTCAAAACACTTTGCAAATATCTGAAACCAAATTTTCTGCATTAATGTACTTTTTCTGTAATACAACTAACATCAATGGAATTGCCTGAAGGGTATCTTATTAGGTCCATGACATACAAATCTATCTTGCAGTGGCAGATCTAAAATATATATTACACACCATGGCTCTTGCAGTTTCAAACAATTGCTTTCTTTTTAGTAATTCATTGTATTTTTCTATAGGCTACAGACTGAGAGAAAAAAAATGCAGCTGATTTAAATTTAAAGCAGAAAAATGACTATCAAGTCAAGAGCACTGCTACAGACTCATTTGTTTTTATGATGGATTATTCAAATGCATGTTGCTTAAAGCACCATTTTTAATCAGGAAATTAATTTCTTTATGATTACAATCCAAGCTTAAACTTTTGCTGCCACAGCATAAATGCAGAGAGATGTAATGATCCCCAAGGGAGCTAGTGAGTCTTGGTTTAGTTAGTATCTAAGTAATGCCAGGCTGGAGAACAGAGTTTGACAGAATTGTGTTTAACAAGTCCTAGGTTAATGAGGGGGTCTTGTGACAACACAGAGTAGCTGGGACTCCAGATGGCTTCTGTGGTCTACCTTGTATAGGGAGCATTTGAAGGGTAGGTATTATGGTTCTTTCTAAGTGTGGTACTGAGAAAGTCGGAATTTAGTCATTACCAGTCCTATTCTTCCTGGCTGACATCAAGACACAAGATGAGACCAGCAGCTTACTGGCATAGCTCAAACTACTACTTTAGGTCACCATTCCCAAGATGCATGATTGGTAGAAGGGGTATTGATTAAATCACCTCCAAATTACTGGCTCACATGCACTGCAGGCAATCAAATACATTTTGGAGACTATGTGATATGATCCGGTAGATTAATTTCAGTTCCTACCAGAGCTGAGCTCATCCGGGACAGTTACAATTACCCCTTAATGGCACTGGTTGTTTTAACTGCCAGTCATCTGGGCAATTAAAGACTGAGCAGGCTGAGTGTATGAACTACCCTGTTACTTTTCAGGCAGGATGAAACATACTTCCCTAAGATGCCAGAAGAGAGTCAGTCCTGCTGTCAGTTTTCCCTTATCCATCTTATGTCTCTGGACTCAGAGCACAGGATCCCAAGCTCATGACCATAGCCACAGGCAGCACTTTGCTGCTTAAACTCTAACCTTAACAATGGACAAGCCTCTGACTTTTGCTGCTGTAGTTTTTATTCCCTGTGCTACATCTATTGTGTCCCTTTTTCCACTGTTCTCATAAAAATGGGGTTTGACTCACCCTGCACAAGTTTCACCCTCTCATCTCCATCTGCTCAGCATCTCAGCTGTGGTAAAATACAGTGGTGCTCCCACAAGACAGAGGTGGTGATCTCACAGAGTACTTCGACCAGCTTTTTCTACCACCACAGGCTAGATTCCTGTTGTGGCAACTTCCTCCTTCCTTGAGAACATGGAAGTGTCTAATGGGCCAAAGCAACCACAAGTGCAAGGAACTAAAAGGTATTCAACAGCTGTAAGACTGCCTAGACTGTCCCCCTCACCTATCCCAGTGCAAGGCATAAATTGTCCTATAGGCTAGATCCAATCTATGTGCTACACAGATGGACCCCAGTCCTGTGCAACAGAGACACTGCTGTTTCCATCACACAGTACAGCGGACAGGGGAGCGCTGAGGGAGAAGTGAGGGTGTTTGGAGAGTTCAGAATTTATAACGCTTTATTGCCTGCACTACTGGAGGCTGCATGACTCAATCCCCTAGACATTCACAGCTGCCACAGAAGCAAGCTCCCAACCTCTTCGCATGCTCACCCTGAAAATCACCTGTTGAAGGGTTGTGAAGATAGGCCACTTATACAAGCCACATGTAAGTTGTCCAAGTTACTTTGGGCAAGCCATATTCTTCCCCTTCAAAAACATCTCTTTGTTCTGCTCATACCTGAGAGGTCACAAGAGAAGTATGACGTGAGCAGTGGGATGAAAAAAAAAAGGTAATTCCAGGCTGATTATCAGAAAAGTCATCAAACTGCCTCTGACAGTACCACCAGCTCCCAGAAAGCATGGGGCAAAACCAGAGGCCATCGTGTAAAACAGTAAGAGCTAAAAAATACTCTGGAAGACTGCAGTGTAGCAGGAAGAGAAGGAATGCAGTGAACATCCTGTCAGCCTTTGCAGGTTGTGCCGCAAGGACAGCAGCAGGTCCGAGCTCCAGTGCTTGGTGTGATGAACCCTGGGGGTTCCAGCCCCACCTCTGGTGGCTTGCGTGGTGCTCGGCAGGCGCTGCTGTCCCCCCACAGCTGCTGGTTCCCCTCGCTGGGGTAAGCAAATGTAACCTGAAGCCTGTTTGCAAAGAATTATGCAAAAAAATTTGCCAAATGGGTACTCCAGAAAAAGAAAATTTAACCAAAAAAAAAAAAAAAGAGAGAGAGAGACAGAGAGAAAGGATGAAAATAGCCCACTGCAATGGCTGTCTTGCATTGCCTTCCTGAAAAACGATTTGAGGTACACAGCCATCCAGCTTATATGGCAGTTAAAAACAGAAAGGTGTGATGCATTTCCTAAGATTTTTATTGAAATACCCTAGGAACAGCCCCCATGCCCTGCCCCCTCCCCCCCAAAAAAGTACAGATTTTCCATGTTCATAACTAGTGATTTTTGATGTTTGACCAGAGATGTTAGGAATAACTTGGTCCTAGCTGGGCTGTTGTGGCACAGGAACTCTGAAAACTTTCATCTGACATTATGTAATGCTGATCCACAGCTGAGTAATTGGGGCAAGAAAGACCATGTTCTGTACTTCATTAACTTTTTGGGTCCAAAGAGATCAAGCATGAACAAAACAATCAATTTTCCAGGGCAGCCAGGTGCTTGGCCTAGCAAAAGTAGTCATGGCTCTACTGCTTACTTTTTACCCTTCCAAGCCTGGAAGCAAAGCAGGCTGGCTGTCGCTGCTGCTGGGAAAGGATGTGGGACTGTGGGGAGGCAGCAGCTAACACAGTGAGAGCAAAGACCCCAGCTGTTGGTTGTTGCCCTGGCAGCGCCAGGAAGATCAGGCCCTGCTCCCCTGGGCTCCGTCTCTGAGGGGTGTCCCAGCTCTGTCCTTTCTTCCAGCCTGCTCTCCCCTAGTCTGCAAGCTCAGTTTTGTCTGATCTGCAAAAGAAATTTTAAGTGGGCTGCTGACTTAGATGAGACAGGAGTTGACCTGCTCTGAGTAAATCAATAAGCAACAACATGAGGGTAGAAATAAGCAGAGGAGAACCCAAAACTCTGACTCCTGAACCCCCATTAAATATGTGAGCAGGGGGAGAAGAAGACTGGAGCAGGGGCTGGCACTGCAGAGGCTGATTTCACATGGTTTCATGGGAGCTCAGCACTTCAGAAGACTGGCTTTAGATCTTGCTATCTGTCCCTGGTCCCTACTCATTTTCTTTGAAATCCAGACACAAAAACTTAGAAAGTCTTGAATCAGATCGAGGTTGAGAAACTGGAATGAGATGAAATCTGAAGAGCACTGGGAGTTTCCCATAGCAGTTTAGATGTAAAGTGTTTCCTTGTCATTATTTTTGACAAACAATGCTTATAAACTCTGTGACACTGGCTGGTACCTCAAAATAGCATTTACTGCGGTCACCAGTATAGCTGTCCATCTCTCAGCTTTAATTGCGCTTACGCAGTTCCACTCCTGGAAAATCTCAAACTCTCTCAGAAACCAGATACGCTGCTATCCACGCTGCCTTCCAAAAATATAAAATCCCTTACCACATCCTATAGCTGTCCAAATCTACAACTAAACCTCCCTCTTAGTGCCTCATGTTTGATCTGAAGAGTCCTTTAATTTCAACACATAATTCTATTTTTCATGGCCTTTAGAATTCCTCATTTTAGCACACAGTAAGTTTCTGGAGATTATCAGCCTGAGCAACAAAGCATGCATGTGGGGACTTAAATACATAAATTCAAAAGATAGTGGGACTGTGTTTCTTACCAATGCCAGGCTGATTCCTTACTGAAGCCACCATAATTCATGGGTCTCTGAGATCATGTCAGAATGGCAGGCAACAGGCTGGGAAAATCAGATCAGGCAGACCAAGTAAAAGGAGAATCAAGAATGATTGACATTATTTCTGTGTTATATAAGAAATAATGCACATTCCATTCATGCACAAAAGCTCATGGCTTCAAATAATACAAAACAGCAGAGGTTCACTGAGCCTACTGAAGGCTTGGGTATGCCACATGCAGTCCAGTAGGAGAGGAGGGTATTTGAATATGATTTCATAATATATGAAGTCAATAGATATTTATGAGTAGAAAAGCAATCAGAGAATTCATTTTTTTTCTTGAAGATTCTTTCTGTTTCACAAGGGAAGGGCTTGTATTGTCTAATTTGAACCTGGGTGAAGAAAGATTACAGGTTGTGTAAGAATGGTGCATATGTAGGAGCCCTGCATGTTCCTGCAGGACACCTGGGAGGCTGACTGTGGGTGCAGTTTCACACTACAGCTGAACATACTACTCAACTCTCAGGTTTTCTGACAAAAAGGGAGGCCAAACATCATCTTTTTCTTCCACTCTGACCATGTGGTCCCATCTTCACCTTGAGCTGGCTCAGCTATTTCACAGAATCACAGACTATTTTGAGTTGGAAGGGACCCACAAGGATCACTGAACCCAACTCTTGTGTGAATGGCCCATCTGGGGATGGAACCCATGAGCTCGGCATGGTCAGCACTGGGCTCTGACCCCAGGCTCTTCACTGAGCTGCTTCAGCTCACTTGCTAAAAATGTGTATCTGCCTTACGGATATTCCTCTGCTTAGGGAGCTGAATTTCTTCAAAACAGGGTCAAAAGAGTGCTTAACATCATGCAGAGGAGAGGGAGGCTTGCAGGACAGTGCTGGGAACTGAAGAGAGGAGGAACAACAAGGAAGGGAACATCATGTCAGATAGGCAGCTGACGTCAAGAAATCCTGTCCTCCCTAGCCAAATACAGCATGAAAGCAAGAATGCACTTTGTTATGGGAAATTTGCTCAGGATCTAAAAGACACTGAAAGTGAAATGAGAGGAAATTTTGAGTCTTTCCATTGACGTAACTGTGACGCGCTTGTACACTGGAAATACAAACTGGGCTGTGTTTGCTTATTTCTCAAAGTCTGCGACTCCCTCTGGTGACGAGTCCTCTCTGAGGCTACTGTGTATGCACAAGTTCTGCAAAGGTTCTGCATGCTCAGAGTCACTCAGAGTCCCAGGCTGCAGAGTTAATCTTGTGGCTATCTGTAAGGTTCTTCCAGAAGGGCTGGATTCAGTTGTTCCTGGAGGGTTCTCAAGGCGTCAGAATTATGCTCATCTCCTTATCCTTTTAATTTAATTCCCAAGACAGGCAGAAATAACCTGTTCTCTTCGAACTCAGTCTCTGGAGGTCTCTCTCAGTCTCTGGTGGTCCCTCTGCTACCTCAGGTGGGACTAAGAGCATGAAACATGGAGCTCAGCAGAACTGCGTCACACATGTACTAAATTCCATATGAAGCCTTTGTGGTAGGACATTGGCTGTGCCTAGGAATGATAAATGCATCCAAGGCAAGCAGTGCAAAGCTGCTTGCCTTGCTTCAGAATACCACCCATGTGGTATTCTCATCAAGATGAAACATCTTCCCCCCTCACAGCAAATCAGTCATTAGGCCCAGGGCTTTTCAAGGACTTTTGGCTGGTAGTGGGATTTTTTCAGTTTAGAGTATCTGATGTAGGAGGACAACTGTGCTGTAGCCCAGCATAAGCGATGTTTCTATCATTTGAAAGGGTGGGTGGGCCCTGGATTCTGGAGGAAGATATACCTGCAAAAGAGAGGATGAGAAAGCATCAACATTTCTGTAGTATTTTTGCTCAGGAGACAGGAACTGGAGCTGACCTGAGGCCATGGCTTGCCAGCACACCTGACAAAGTGGTCCCCGGGAGTCTCTCAGCATAGCTCCAAGTGTGCTGAGAGGTACTCATGCCTAAGCCCAGCTTGGAGTCTCCTCCCAGCTTTAGTCTTTACGCAGCCTGCAGACATGCTCTCAGCCTGATGCAAGGCTGTCTCTGTAGATAAATATGGACTCCATAACCTCCAGGAATTACACCCTGGTTCTCCAAGAACCCTGCTCAGCCACTGATTACAAGATTTGGAGAGTCACTAAATATATGTGAGCAATATCTATGAACCTGAAAACATCCTCAATTCATGAACACAAACCAGATAAATTGCCTACAAAGGATTCAGCAGGGAAATCTAAGTCACTTGAAGGTCAGTAAATTCTTACTAATTAAATTCTTACCAAAAGTAACTTCTCAACATTGTGTTATTTAGTCAAACTCCAAAAAAGACAGAGCTCCTTTCAACTGCCTAAAAATCCTGATGGTGATTAGACCATCAGCACTTTCCTGAGCTTGTTTATAGAAGGTCTGTGGTTCCCTCTCAATTACAATTCTCTCAATTACAATTAAAATTTATCTAATAGCTGCAAAATTCACTTACTTGTTATGGCTTCTGGTCTTCTGCCTCACAGTCCCAAGCTGGAAGAATCCAGTAATTTACTGCTTCATGTGTTCCTTTTAGCAATCTGGTATTTTATATCTGTGACACAGAAGAAACAAATCAACCTGAGGAAATACTAACAAGGCTGAGAAATGGTCTTATTTCAGTTAATGACTCCAAGTGCTTCTTCACCCATGCTTCAAATGCCAGTGCAGCACCTTACCTGACACCCTTGCAATCATAGTTTTAAGGTGACAATCTGCTAATTAGGTTAAAATTTAACCTCAGGCTACCCCAAGTGCAAAGCAGCACAAAGGAGAGGTTAACCTCTAGGTATAGACAACAAGCATATGAGGTCAGGGATCAGAAAATGCATGTAGCACAAAGCACAGTACTACAAAACTAAAAACAACAGTCCAGAGTACTAGCAGGACAGGTTTTTTTCTGGAAGATTAAAAAAAGGTAGCTAATGCAGTGGATGGCTTGTCCACATGAAGCCCCATAGGAAAGGGAGGGATACATATTGTAAACTAAAAACAAAGGTAACTCAACCCCTGCCCGAAACCGTCATAGGCTCTGCTACCTGGTTGCAAATCATAGCGAGACCACAAGAGGGGAGCACAACCCAAGAGTTCACATTTCGTGCCAAATTTGAGATCACAGCACACAGCAGCTAAAGGAGGACACAGGATGTACCATATCAGCAGGCATTGGGCTTAATCTAGTCTTAAATTAACAATAAAATTGCATCACTAACTAATACGGTTTGTTTCTACCCCTGTTTTGTAATGGCCTACTTATTCTCAGATGCCATATGGGGAGAAAAGCAGGACAACCCTGTCTTATAGATAGACAAATTATTGTTCTTCCCCTTTTCCTGGATATGAAAATTAAGACAGACTGTGACAGGCTTCTGATTTGATTCTCCCAGCCTGTTGCCGTGCCATTCTGACATGATCTCAGAGATCTCTCAGAAACCAGATTGCTGCTTGCCTTCCAAAAATATAAAATCCCTTACCACATCCTATAGCTGTCCAAATCTACAACTAAACCTCCCTCTTAGTGCCTCATGTTTGATCTGAAGAGTCCTTTAATTTCAACACATAATTCTATTTTTCATGGCCTTTAGAATTCCTCATTTTAGCACACAGTAAGTTTCTGGAGATTATCAGCCTGAGCAACAAAGCATGCATGTGGGGACTTAAATACATAAATTCAAAAGATAGTGGGACTGTGTTTCTTACCAATGCCAGGCTGATTCCTTACTGAAGCCACCATAATTCATGGGTCTCTGAGACCAATGTAATGATCAGTCTTAAAGCAACCATGGGAAGGTACTTGCTCCCCAGCACATTAAAAAAATCATTGAGCTCTTTGCCACTTGATATTTATTATAAGGGCCAAAAATATAGGTTTTAAAAGCACAAGGCTAATTAGCAGAGGGAAGAATCACGAGCAGCTGTTCATGAGGGGAGGGGATGCAGTGCTTGGCTCAGGTAAGCCCTTAAACCATTGCTGTGAGAGGTTGGAAGTGACTGCCCGGGTCATAGTCACCCTCAGTACACCCAGTTCCCTGCACACCTTCCACCAGGGCTGGAGGCACCATCCTTGGTGAGACAGGTTATTGATCTTGTTACATACTGCTGTTCTGTCCTCACCTCTCTGGCTGACATCCAGACAGACTTCCCTCCCTTGGCTCTCCATATACTGAACCACAGCCTCTTCTCTCCTTCTGGGCAGCAGGCACAGACACAACTGGCTGCCACTACCACGTGAGATCCTGGCTGAGCCAAGAGACTGTGGCTCTGCTTCCCACTGCACGGCAAGGCTCATTGCCAGCACAGGAAGGGAACAATGGGAGAGGCTCTGGAAGGCTGCCTGTGTTCGGTGATGGCCGTTTGGTGCAGGCGAGTTGTCTCCTCCCCACGTCTGCCAAGGGGGAAAAAAAATTCTTCTTGGGATTTGACTTCAAACTAAGAAGATGAGAAAATCAACTTTAGTTGTGCCTCCAATTTCCTGCATAATGCAAAGCAACACTGTACGCTACTTACGGAGGGAAATAACATTTCTTTCTGACTAATTGTTGCCTTGCACTTTTAGACTGTAAGCTGCACAGTGAAGGACTGTCTCTTACAACAGTAAAAGTGTTTACGCAGAACTACACAGGAACCTGTGTAATAGGGTCTCGATCTCATTTAGAGAAATCTCTGCACTACTATAATACATGCAATGATTTTGCCTCTTACAGATGCTCTGGGTATGACCTTTTCAAAATAAAGCATTGGAGTAATTGCAAAACAAGTTTCTTGTATCAACACACAAATGCTATCTGTCAAAAAATGAAGGCAAGAATTGTGTCATCAAGTGCCAAGGTCTATGTCAAGATCTATTTCAACATATTTACATTCCTCTCATTCCAAATGCATCTGCATACCGTGAACGCAGAGTCACTAGGAATGGAATCACTAGGAACAATTAATAAACACCTGTTGCCTCCCTTGGCAGTTTGCCAAGTGTGTGCACAAGTTTCCCAATACTGAAAGATTGGTTTATTTATCTGCTTTATAGCTAATAATGCTTAAAGTGTAGGAGTAGAAATTGGTGTTGTATAATTCTCATGTTGCAACGGCCTCTCTGAAAGGGAAAATTTTTAGCTTTTCCTAATGATAGTCAGATTCCTCATCTCTTCTCTGGAAATTTATCCCATGGCTACTGTGCCTTCAATGTGAAATAAAAAGAAAAAAGTTGGAAAACAAACCCCTGTGAAATTTACTTTCTGAGTGTGTATGGTTGTACTTACTGCTCTGAGAGAAATGTACCATGATCTTTTCTTTCTGTTTTTTGTTAGGGGATGAAGGTGAAAAGGGAGACAGAGGAGAAGTAGGCAAACAAGGAAAGGTTGGACCAAAAGGACCAAAAGGTATTTATGATGGTTTGTTGGCTATTACTGGTCTATGAATATCATTATACACAACTGTACTGATGCAAATGATCAGTGATGTTTAATGCTTTTCATTCCTGTTGCACCAGTGGATTTCACAATCCTGTCAAACATTAATTGGTGACCATAACAATACTTAGAGAGCTCAGTTCAATTCCTACTGATACATAAGACAAATATATATGGCTGTCATAAGTGTGATTCAGAAAACCTAGATCATATATATAATCAGAAAGATTACTCTTACTGAAATCAGCCTTTAGTTGAAACTGAATTTTGTGCATTATTGCTTAGCACTACATCAGGCTGCTTCATTAAATTTGGTTTCAGCTGTCTGTATTCTGCAGGAAAGCAAACAAAGCCATACACAGAAAACAAAGTTCCTCTGATCAAACAGCATCCAAGATGAGAACAAGGAGTCGCAGATGTTTCAGGACTCGGCTCAATTAAACATATCCCATATCCACAGTGTGACCTAGGCAGATCATTTGGAGGCACCAGATGTGACGGTGTCAGCCTTGTTTGCATACTCTAATTCAAAAGCTTCATTTATCTTTTGAGTTTAATGATAATGCATATCCAAATTCTTCCTTGACTGTGGTTAAGACTAATCAGGAACGTTTTTACTTTTAGACAAACTTTAAAATCACTCTGCTATTATTGTTATAATAAAAAACCTTTTTCCATTTTTAAATGCATTTTTATGATTTTGCTTCTTACCTTAAAATGAACATCAGGTAAGATACAAGGAGTTTGGGGAATCAACCATTTACAAAGCATGTTATTGATGTTAAATTCATTTTGCAAACTGAGATTCCCTAAATTGGCCTGTCATCATTAGACAGCTATTTTAGAACTTAAACTATTTATTAATCAGTTAAAAAGGACATTTGTTGTTTTGGTGCTCTGAAGACTGGGAAAACACATACAGCAAAATTAGTAGCTCCCTACTTGCAGTCCTGCTTTGAGAAGACTCCCAGCAAAGCTGCAAGGACTTTACTTCAAGGAAGAAGGAAAATGTTTTGCCTGGGGTGGAGAAAAATAAAAACATCTGTCAGCCTGGTTTGACTGTGAAGTAAATCACTAGCAGTTTTAGTTTCTATTTTTCTGTAAGACAATATGATGCTTCTGGGCATTTGAACAGGCAGTTCTATTAAGGTTCCTTGCAATGTCCTGCAGTTGTACCCTACAGTAGCAGAGATCTGTGCTGGACTCCTCCAAATATCCTCAGGGTTGTGCTCACTTGACTTTGCCACACAAGCAGACTGGCCCCACTCAGGAAAAACAGCAACAGTAGAGACCTAAACAGTGCCTCAGAAAAGAAATTACACCAACTATCCATATTCATTTCCTCTTCCTTTCTTCTCTTAGGAAACAAAGGACCAGTGGGCGATGTTGGTGACCAGGGAATGCTTGGTAAAATTGGTCCAATTGGCGGAAAGGGTAAGTTCTGGTCTGGGAATTTTCTTGGGGTTTTTTCCCTCAAGGTAAATATGTGCTTTTTGAGAGTTCCAGATATGGAGTAATATTAGATAATGGTATGACCAATGCTCTCCAAATAAAGTTATGCATAAAGATTGGTGATGAGAGCTAACTGAAGTATCCTAGTTTTCTACATGCAATATATCCAACTTACTTGGCTAAAATAATTTCCTTTATGAGTTAAGACATCAGTCCTCTTTGATGGATCTAGCTGAAGGTGTTTCTGCTCATTGCAGCGGGGTTGGACTAGATGACCTTTAAAGGTCCCTTCCACCCCAAACTATTCTATGATTCTGTGGTAAAAGATGAAGGGAGAAATCCAGTTCCTGTGAACTAAATCCTCTGAACACTCTAAGAGACAAATTCGTGCCTCTGATTTGGACAAGGAAGTGTCCAAATCAGAGGCATGTCATGCTGCTGCTGAGGATGTCACACCTTGTCACCTGTACTGCTGTGAACAAGCTACATGAGCAAACAATGCACAGAACATCCTGGTAAGAAAGGAATTCAGGAGTTTTAAGAAGGCACTCACATAAGCAGGGATGGCAACGACTGGCAAATCAAGGTACACTCCAAATCTGCCTGGACAATAATTTCATCAAATTGTGCTCTATTTATCTTGAGAAGAAGCTCAGGCATTCCTTTCTGATATTCCTGAAGAGCTACTTAAGAAGGAATATTACTTCTGCCACAAGGAGACCTGCCTTGAAAGCTGATCAGGGACACCACCATTCCCAGGGGAGCTCTGTGGTCTCTAACCAGCACATCAGCCTGGGTATGCTGGGGAATGGGTGGAACACTCTCTCTGGGGAGCTTCTCAAACCAGTGTTTTTAATAAACCTTTCATGGCCTCTAGCCAGCCTCAGTATCAGGCAAGAAGAAAAGATTTTGACCCGAGGTATTAATTTTCAGAAGTATCTAGACAACTGAAAACTCCGAGTTATTTCCCAAGATGTCTTCAATCCCCAAAGGAGACAAAAATAAAGAATCTGGCAAGTTGCTTTTCTTTATCTGAAAGTAAACCAATGTTCTGAGCCTTTAAATCAAGCTCTTTTTTAATCTGAACGCACAATTTATTGTTCCCTTACAGTTTTTTCTCATTTTCTTTATTTGCCAAAGCAAAGGTCACTAAGTCACTGTTTAAATCTATGATTAAACATTCGAGTTCTTAATGAAGCAACCCTGAAATTCCAGCTTGCAAGTGCACAGTGTCAAGCACCACTAATTAAAATGACAGCCAACATATAAATTCTTTAAAAAACCACAACCATGTAAAGTTAAAAGTGTATCAAAACATGACCATCAATAAGGCAGAGCAAGTGTTAGCATTTTTGACCTCTGAAGGTTTAATTCATAAAAGAAGAACTGACCTGAATTTCAGATATAGTCCTGACCCAAATTACAGCTGAGATTTTTTAAAGAGCTAGTCACCTCCAGTTATATAGTAGCAGAGAATTTGGAAAAGTATTTCTATCACTTTTATAATTTACAAAAGAACAGGAAAGCAGTTGGATGAAAATGAATCACATTTCCATAAACTGAAATGACATGCTGCTCCTTAACGACCTCCTTCCATGCAGGTGCCAACTGCTGCCCGCACACACAATCTCTTGCACACAGGAATTCAGTGGCTTAGAGCACATCTGGTGCCGCATCCCACCATGGAGCTACTGAACCTGGGGAAGGGCTCTGTCCTGCAGCCCCTGAGAGAACCCAGACCTCACCTGGTCAAGATTTCTGGAGTGCTTTCAGCCTCTCAGGATCATTTTGCAGTTTATATTTAAAGTAAGTGGTACCAGGAACCAGCAGCACACAAGATGCCTGTGTTATCAGTGAGTTAGCTATTAAAGGATTCTCATTTCCATGCACCAGAATTAATCGTGGCTTGTTTAACTTGGCACATCTTCCAGTACAGTCCATCAGGGCTTCCTATCAAAAGCAGGCTGTTAATCTATTATTAAACAGGTTTTTGAATACACTTCCCTGACATGTGCACTGACATGTCTGAGATCTGAGAATATATTTTCCTCTTTATTCAGGTGACAAAGGAGCCAAAGGCTTACCAGGGGTTTCAGGAAAAAAAGGAAAAGCAGGTATGCTATGGATCTTTCCATGCAGAATGGCCAAGTCTGCTGGATCTTTGGTTTGTATGGAATTCCATGAAATTTTGAGGCCCATGGAAAAACTTGAGAATAGATGAAATGTCAGGAGGAGACTGAAAATGTTCTGTCAAACAAAATGAAGGATAGTGTAGGGGCATAATTGATGCCTATGAATACACCAGCATACACAAAATATGAAGTCACCCAAATTCATGGGGAATGTTTGATATCATAAAAACTAACACACACGCCAGCAGTATGCATTTATACTGGATACTAGAAGAAAGTTTCTCGATATCAAAGGAATTAAGCCCTTTAACAGTTTCCTGAAGCATGGGAATGAAAAAAGTAAGTGATTTAAGATAGAACATAATCTGTTGTCAAATTAATGCAATGCATTTGCTTACAGGAGGAGAATTTGACTCTGATGAACTAGAAAGTTCTTCTCAGTCCTAGTAACCTTGAACGGTTACCCACCTTGAACTTATACTTGTGTTCATTTTTAAGAGATTTCATTTACCATGACCGTTTGGTTCTTAATGGGAAACCATCAGCAATTTATTTTCTTTCTGAGAACAGAAGAAGAAACAAAACCTTTACCAAGCCAAATTCCAGTTAAAAAAAAAATTAACTGAGTTTCAGTGCTTGAAAGCTATTGATTATTTGGGTTGGTATTAACTTGCTAAAGTCAGTTAGCGGAGGATGGTACAGAGTGTAGAGAGCCAAAACATTAAACACTTTGATCAACAGAAGTATAGGCAGTGGGGTAAGGAGTGGAGCCCAGGTCTTCAGAAGCTTTGGAAGGTAGCTACACGTGACTCTCCATGCACATACACACAAATGCTTCTAAACAGATATATCCTCTGTCCTTTGTATTGCATCAGGCACGGTCTGTGACTGTGGAAGATACCGTAGATTTGTTGGACAACTGAACATCAATGTTGCTCGTCTTAACACATCCATCAAGTTTGTGAAGAATGGTAAGGATCCTTGTGTATTTGACGGGATTTATTTGACTTAAATCACAGATATCATTGCTATTCTTCTACCACTGTTGCTCTATGGCAGTGTCCACAGATGAGCCAGAGGGAGGATCCTCTGTTTTAGGCACTCTGAAAACCTACAAAGGTCTTATCTTAGCAGGCACATTCATTTTCCTCTACCTGGAAAGGGCCCGAAAAGCTATCTATACCCCTGTGTTTCTATCCCTGGGCACTCTTTCACAATCTATATTCAAATACATACAAGCCATGGGAGTGATCCAGAATTAGACATTGCCATTTGAGCATTTAGCATTCCTTAGTACTAGAATTCGATTAGTACTAGATACCCAGGAAATAAAACTGAAGCATGTCATAGGAGACATGCCAATCAGGACTGAATAGTTCTTGTCCTAATGTGTGCAAAGTACTTGACAATCCCACTAGTCACATCAATCTTTGATCATGGCCTCAGCATTCATCATAAATACAGTGGTAGGAATACTTTTCCTCCTTCCCTTTTATTAATTCTAATGTAAAAGTAATCTCATTGTCATATTAGAATAGAATAACATTCAGCATCTGTTGACCTGCCATTAAGCAATTTTTCTTCTCCTTTAAAGTTATAGCAGGTATCAGGGAGACAGATGAGAAATTCTATTACATTGTGAAGGAAGAGAGGAATTACAGAGAAGCCTTGATCCACTGCAGGGACAGAGGAGGATCACTGGCCATGCCTAAAGATGAGGCAACCAACGCCCTGATTGCTGACTACATCTCCAGCAGCGGCCTGTTCCGAGCCTTCATTGGGCTGAATGACATGGAAAGAGAAGGACAGTTCGTGTACGCAGACAACAGCCCACTGCAGAACTACAGTAACTGGAAGCAAGGGGAGCCTCACGACCCAGCTGGTCACAAGGACTGTGTGGAAATGCTCAGTACAGGAGAGTGGAACGACTCTGAGTGCCAAGTCACCATCTACTTTGTCTGTGAATTCCTCAAGAAGAGGAAATAAAAGTGCCAGAGAATGTGCCTGGCACCTTCTGTACATACAATAACCCATCCTCATTCATTTACTGTAGGGAAAGCAAATCAGGGATAGGAAACCAGAGATAGGGCTCAATCCAGCCTTCACATCACTGGGCTAAGCAAGAGTAACTACTGTTTAGTCGACTAATCAGTGACTGTAAAGTCAGCACAGGTCCGCAGGGGGCATCCAGCCAGTTGTGAATTTTTATTTCATTTCTACATGCATTTTAGGGTGGGCATTTCTATGTGTAATTTAGGGGTAAATTTAGAGCATGCAGAGGTGAATATAATTTCACCAGTTCCAGAAATAGTAAGATCATTGGTATATGAAGTACTGATGTACTTCCACAGATGGAAAGAGCATGACCTTCATTATCTCTGACCTGTACAGGGAGTCCCAGTAATTTCCCTAATGACTCGAGAGCTGGGAGGAAAGATTTTCAGCATCTCTTGAAAAAATCCTTCTTTTGTTAGAATCATAATTTGAGGTGGAAAGGATCTCTGGAGGTCATTTTGTTCAATCTTGCATGCAAAGTAGGACCAGCTTCAAACTTAGAAGTTCTTAAATTCTCCATAATTTGGCTGTGCAATTATATTGCCTGATAGGCAGGTATCTGGTCTTCTGTAAAGCCTGTGACATGGTCCCCCATAATAACATTCTCTTTAAATTGGAGAGATGGATTCAGCAGGTGGAATGTTAGGTGGATATGGAATTGGTTAGATGTTCAAATCCAGAGGGTGTTGGTCAACGGCTCAGAGTCCCGATGGACATCAGTGACAAGGGATGTCCCTCAGGGATCTGCACTGGGACCAGCACTATTTAATATCTTAATTAATGACATAGACAAAGGTATCAAGTGCACCCTCAGTACATTTGCAGATGGCACCAAGCTGAGTGGTGCAGTTGACACACCTGAGGGACGGGATGCCATCCGGAGGGACCAGGCTCACTAAGTGGCCCATGGGAACCTCATGAGGTTTAACAAGACCAAATGCAAAGTGCTGCACTTGAGTTGGGGCAGTTCCTGTTATCAGTCCAGGTGAGGGATGAACAGATCAAGAGCAGCCCTATTGAGAAGGGCTTGGGGGCGCTGGTAGATGAGAGACTGGACATGAGCTGGCAATGTGCACTCACGGGCCAGAAAGCCAAATGTGTCCCAGGCTGCATCCAGCGCCCTGTGATTCTGCCCCTCTACTCTGCTCTGGTGAGACCCCACCTGCAGTGCTGCATCCAGCTCTGTGGTCCCCAGAAGAGAAAGGCCACAGACCTGTTGGAGTGAATTGAGAGGAGGCCACCAAGATGATCAGAGGGATGGAATACCTCTCCTCTGAGGAAAGGCTGAGAGATTTGGTTTTGTTCAGCCTGGGGAAAAAAAAGGCTTTGGGGTGACCTAATTGTGGCCTTCCAGCATCTGAAAGGAGCGTACAAGGAAAATAGAGAGAGACTTTTTGCAAGGACATATAGTGACAGGGCAAGGGGGAATGAGTTTAAATGGAAAGAGAGTAGGTCTAGGTTAGATATCAGGAAGAAATTCCGTACCGTGAGGGTGGTGAGGCACTGGAATAGGTTACCTAGAGAAGATGTGGATGCCTGGAAGTGTTCAAGGCCAGGTTTGATGGAGTGCTGAGCAACCTGGTCTAGTGGAAAGAGGCCCTGCTCACCGCATGAGGGTTTAAAGTAAATGATTTTTAAGGTTCCTTCCAACCCAAACCATTCTATGATTTTATGATTCTACGCAGAAAAGGTCTCGCTTATCTCTATTTTCAATCCTATCATCCATCAGGCTGGTCTGAAGTGTGAGGAATTAATGGTACATAGGCATGCAAGCCTGCACAGCTTGTAGGCAACCTGAAAACAGATGGTGCAGTTCTAGTGTCTGAAGTCCCCAAAATCTGTGATAAACATACAAAAGTCTAGCACAAAGACAACAGTGTAAAGGAAGCAGCACCATTCCTATATTCCTGTAAACAGGCACGTGTAATATAAGCTATACCATGTGCATTGCTGGTTTAACAAGTGATTCTAGGAACATATTAACTCCTTAACTCAGAAGCTAGTGACGTTCAATGTCTAATGCTAAAATCACCCATGCCTTTGTAACACAGGAAGAAGCTACAGAACAGGTTTTATCCCCCAAGAACCCAGATTCAGGTTTGGTTGAACAACTTAGTCATGCAGTTCAGAGGGACTCACTAAAAATGATGAGTAGTGAGTATGAAGGCTCTGCTGTCACTGCCTGGGTACTCAGATCTCCATGTCAAAATGCCTACAAAGAATCGCATTTTCATATCTCTGAGAATACTGACAGAGCTTTTTTCTTCAGACACAGCAAGTTCTTAGTCATGGTTTGCCTTTCCTCACAGCAAGAGATGTCAAGAGAAATTCCAGGGCCGTTGCAATGCAAGTCTGTAGGTTTCCTTTCCCACTTCATACTAAAAATTAAGGAATGATATCTGGAAGCTAAGGAGAATGCTAGACACTAGGCACCAGACAGCAACATTCCCTGCAGGTCACTCTGAGCATCAGGTGCGCAAAGTCTTCCTCTGGATATACAAAGAGCTGGACATGCCATCAGCTGGCAGTGCAGAGGGTCAGCTCCAAGTCTCCCTTCTACTGCTGAGTACAGCACTGCAAAGGCTTCCAAACAACATGTCCTCAACCTCACCCCATACAGGAAAATTCGCCAAACCATTTACCTGGTTGTTTGCTTGACTCCAAGTTCACCTCTGAGCATTGACCAACACAGGAGCATCCCAGGAAACTCTGTGACTCAGAACCATCCTTGTAATCTAGTTTCTCTGACACTTGTTCCTCCAGAAAACCTCCTGCTGCTACCAGCAGTAAATTATCTGTGTTGCTACACACCCTCCAGGAAACTATTCAGACCTGAGAATAAAGGGTGGGACCACATTTCTTTTCATTGCTCCCTTTTTATGTTATGAGAGTATTTGGGCAAACAGGTTCACTTTGCATGACATAACTCAGCCTGAATTGTTCTCTCTCTGGGAACTGATATTCCTCAAATTAGGCAGAATTACACTTTTTAGGATCTATTGTAATAAACTCATTACGCTAAACACTTCTGTTTTAGAAGCATTAGTGAGTAATGATAAAGAATCAAGGACTAATTCAAAAATAGGTTTCTTGAGGAAAAATAATGCCTTGTAGAAGTTTAAGCTCAAGGCTGCTCGCCTCATTCACAGTAGGTCAGTTCCTACCAGTCACAAACAAGTGGCACAGTAATATCCCTGCGGGTAGGCACAATCACTTCTCCACACTTCATCTTTACTTCTGGCCCAAAAAGCCACCAAAACATGCTTACCAGACTGGAGGTCCATATTCTGAAACCCTTTGGCCATAATGAGACCACTGGATGAAAAAATTTAGAGGTGTCCTTAATGCTACAACCATCATAGACAGGCCATTTTCCTGTTCCTTAGGAGGAAACTCAGAGCTGGGAGAAGGTGAAAGTGGAGGAACACCTTGCTGCAGGATCAAGCTCTGCCTTAGATTAGAAAAATCTAAGCTGCTCTCCAACACATTCAAAATCAGGAAATACATGTCTAAATTGAAAGTTTAGGGATTTTTTTAGGTGACTATGAATTATGAGTAATCCTGGACCATGCTCCATGTACAGGAAGGAATGACTGTCACAGCCTCTGGCTGTATGGCTGAGTGAGGAAGTGAGTGAGGAACTTGTGCTGGATTTCTACAACGGAAAGGCTGGGACTGCCCAGTTCTTCCACCTTCATCCTCTCCTACCACACCAGCTTCATCCTTTCTTAAATAGAAAAAAAAACCCCAAACCAACCCTTTTACCCACTATTAGAACATTGGGCAGAGCCATGCCAGCTGAAACAAGCAGACTTGGGATGGCAGTTCCTTTGCTAACTAGAGAAGAGGAGCACAGCAGATGTCCAGTGTTCAAGCCAGCCAGGCATAAGTGTGAGCAGGTGCTTGTGCAGCCCATTCCTGCAGCACTAGTCCCAGTTAATAAATTCTGCCAAGAAGCTCAACTCATAGGCCAGGCCAAAAAAGCCTATACCACAGAGAAAACCTGGCGGGTAGGTGCCTGCCCCATGCCTTGTGGACACAGCCTTGAGCCTTACCTAACTGAAATATTATAGCGATGTTTTGCAGAAAAAATATGCTTGCTATAATTAAGAATTTGGGCTACATCAAAGGTTTCACTGCTAGCCAATGGAAATTCACTGTGGTGGGTAAAGTATCTTAGGTTTATATATTAGGTGGATGGAGCCAGGAACACAGGAAATGGTGTCTGACTGTTCACAATTTATGGTCTGTTAATGTATGACACCTAAACCATTTTACCCAATCCCAGTGTAACTTTTTCACATGTTTTTCTTTCCATTATTCCCAGGCTGAATGTTTCTTGTTTCAATTTGTGCCTGCTGTTTCTTTTCCTCCCACCACTTAACTTACCACTGTAAAGAGCCTGGCTTTGTCTTCTTGAAGACACCCTCACAAGTCCTGGCAGGCTGCTATCAGGTTCACCTGAAGCCACCTCTTCATCAGGCTGAATAAATCCACTTCCTTTTGCTCCTCCTCACGTGGCTCTGACTCCAACCATCCTGGGGGGTCTCAGCTAAACTTGGCTCCAATTTTTCATTGCTTTTCCTGGAGGGGCTCAAAAGGACACAGTGCCTAGATGTGGTCTAACAGGTGCTGAGCAGGAGGATAACCTCTTCCCACAGGCTCCTGGCTCTGCTCTCTCCAGCACAGTCAGGATGCCATTACTTTCTCTGCTGCTGGGGCACACTCCTGGTGCACAGGCCATGTGCTGTCTGCCAGGACTCTCCAGAGGCCTTGCAGCAGAGTCAGTTGGCCCCGGCATGTATTGATGCAAGGGCTCAGCATTCCCAGGTGACAGGAACTTTGCATTTGTCCTTGCTGAATTTCATAAGGTTCCTCTTGGCCCATTCCCTCAGCCTGCCTAGGTTCTTTTGTACAGTAGCACTGCTCACAGCATATTCACTGTTCCCTACAATTTGGTGTCATTTGCAAACCCAAGGAAAGTGGATTTAATCACCTCCTTGAAGTACCTGGTAAAGATGTTAAACAGGACTGTTCCAGTCTCTAGATCCCTCTATGAGGCACTCCATGAGGTAAACAGGAAAATGTTGTCTGGGTAGAGAACAACTCATTTAACCATTCTCCTCTGAGCCTAATCAATGAATTTTTAGCCATACAGACCATAACATCCATCCCAACTGGGATACAAGAATGTTGTTGGAGACAATGTCGAAAGCATTGCTAAATTTGAGGTAAGTGATATCCACTTCCGTCCCCTCATCCACCAATCGTCATAGAATCATAAATACAATCAGGCAGTCAGGCATGATTTACATTTGGTAGATCCATGCTGATTGTTTCTGATCACCTTCTTCTCCTTCATATGCCCAGAAATGTGCTCCAAGAGGACCCACTCCTTAAGTTCCACAGGGACCAAAGCAATGCTGATCAGTTTATAGTTCCCTAGATTGTCTTTGGCCTTTCTGAAGAAACAGTGCAACATTTACCTATTTCCAGTTACTAGGAACCTTCCGTGGTCTCCATAGCCCTTTTGATGTGATAGAGTGGCCCTGCAGAGATATCAAATCTTTTTTTGGCACCTTGGATGTGCTCTGTCTGTTCCCATGGTGCTTTCTGGTCAAACTCTCTCAAGTAATCCCCATTTAAACACTCATCTACTGCTGATAGTTCTCTTTGAACCCTTTCCCTAAGCACAGATGCATGGGATAGTTTGGTGGTAGAGATGGCAAATAAACCTTAGAATGCCTCCATTTTATCAGTGTCTGCTGTCATTACATGACCTCCTCCATTCAGCAATGGTTCCACATATTCCTTGCTCAGCCCTTTTATACTAACAAAGCATTGGAAGCTCTTCTCGTTGTGCTTCCCATGTAAGTCTCAACTGCATTTAGGTTTTGGATCTCCCAATGCTACTCCTACAAACTCCGGTAATGCTTCTAAATTGTTCCTTTGTAGCCTGTTCCTGTTTCCATCTCCTCTATACTGCCTTTTCATATTGGAGCTCCACCAGCTCCCTGTTCAGCCACACAAACCTCCTGACAAATCTACTTGTACGTGCACAGTGAAAACAAGAATGCTTCCTACGATAGCAAGAATACTTCAGCATGCCTCCTGCTCTTGGACAACCAGGAACTTATGATCTTCTATATTCTGAAGAATATCACTCAGTGGCATTATCAAGTATTATCATCCTGTATTCCCCAGGCTCATAACACATATAAGGCACAGATATCTATGGCAAATATAATGTTTTAGAAACTAACTCTAATAAAAATAATCACAGAATCAATATATGCCAATAGGAATACATTTTCCTCAAGCATTTCAAACAATCTCACGTGGGCATTCAGCTGATCCATTTCTTTCTCTCTCTTTCTTTCTTTCTACTTCTATCACTGCTTTTAATAACTTTTTTAAAAAAAAAACAGTTTAACACCTAGAGCAATTGCCACATTCTTGACCACAGCCACAAGAATATATAGGCATTTCTATGTAGTTTTACATACAGTCTTAAATAGTACATTGCAATTGTAGTTCAACTGGCTGAAATGGTTATTGAGAAGCAATTTGACACCATGTGTGATGAAAAAAATAGTAAATGTGTCACAGAGAGAGGGATTAACATGGTTATTTGGAAAGCATTGCTCTAGATTGTCTTGATTTAATAGGTTTGCACAGGTACAGAAGCCATGAATTGCTACTTCTTTTTCTCCTCCCTCTTTTCTTATTTATTAAAGTCATACATAAACTACTCAACACGGGGAAAAAAGAATGAACAAGATCAAAGCAGTAGCTTAATCTGTGTTTCTTTTATGCTTCTGTGGCAAGGGAGAACAGCAAATTGTAAAAGAATTTCTGCCTACCTGCTGTGTGCAGTGCGCCCAGCTAAAGCTCCACGCCCCACCCACTCCTGGCCTGGAAAGGTTGCTCCATGCAGATCTTTCAACATAGGGAGGAAAAGTTTCAGTTGATTTTTAGGTAGGTGGGACCAGGAACTCACATCACTCAGTTTTGCAGACAGCAGCAGCAGCCTACTGAAGCACAGAAGCTTCACAGAACTGTCTGTGGCTGGGGTGTTTGTGTATCACCATGTGCATTTTGAGCTCAGAATCACCAAGGCCCTTAGTGCTGTACCTCAGCATCCTCAGTGCTGTATCTGTGCTTAAATCCCATGGAGGTCCTGTCCCTAATCAAGTGCAGACCTGCAGATGCTGCGGGAGTCAAGGGACTGTAGCTTCTCATTGGTACGAGGCAGTACATCATAGATGCAGCTGCAGAGCCATGACCTCAAATGATGCAATTTCATTATATATCTTCTTTTTTGTCCCATTTGTCTTTAGTTATGTTTTACAAAACAAACATAACTTTTTTGAAGATGTCAGTCATTACTTTGGTTTTATTGATGTGGACATAGTTCAATCCTAAAAAGTATATCTTTTAGAAAGTAGATTCCGGTGATGAATCCCCTGTTCATTTTTTTTGTCTCTTACTAGATGCTGCAAGTTTTGCTATCTTGTTAACCTCTCAGCAGTAAATTTTCTACCAAGAGATGCTAATTTTCCCAACTTCATACAACAGAAGTCTTCATGTCAGTTTCCTACAACATTCCCCAATTGCATGGAACACTCTACTACGTGGAGAGTGGAAGGAGTAACAATGATGATCAGTCAGTCAGTAGAAGATTAAGTAAAACAGCGCAGAAAAATGTGAATACAGAGTTGGCAGATACTTACCATGTGAGCTGATGAATTTATTTCCCACTGTGAGCTAATTTCTAGGTCTTGGAAAGCCTTTAAATTTTGTCAGAGAAAATCTAAAATGTTGTCCATAGGTCCAACAAGAAATTTCAAATAGATCAGAAACACCAGAGCTTTCTGCAAGTCCATGTTTGTGGGAGAGAAGGAACTTTCTCAGGACCTGAAGAAGCAGAAATACATTTTCTGCAAAACCAAGGACAAAGTAGACACAAGTGATTCCTATGATCTATATCCAGATACCTACTTTAGTACCAAACAAATTGTTCATCAAATTAGGCTATTTCTTTCCTCTTTGTACTGCACGGTCTAGCCAGTAACTGGAGATACACATAGGCACTTGATCAGCTGAATCCCAGCCTGGTTTCTTTCACTGTGCACCAGAAACCCAAAAGGACTTCACATGACATTAAGAATTTCTTTTCGAGTATATCTAGATGTAGAAATGTATGAACACATTAGTGCTATATGACAAATTACATACAACAAATTACATCTTCAAAGTACTCCATCAATATTAACTACACAGCAATTATGCTATCCTATTAGTAAAGCAATGCACAGAATACTGACCTATTTATTCCTTTGCTATTATGTAAAATGAATGAGCTGTGTTTTTTGACCACTGATTCATCCTTCTTCCAAATACCTGTGGATTAAAATTTAAGCTACTTAAAAAGCTCCACAAAACTACTGGTAGGCAGAAAAAGGCAAGGCCATTCAAGTATTTGAAATGCACTGCTACAGACTGTAAACACTCTGAAGGATATGTGAACATAAGGTCCCATTCGAAATTAAATTCCAGGGTAGAAAAAATAATTTTGTTTAAAGGCGTTGGTAGTCTGCTGTTTAAAGTTTGTTTGATTTTATTTTTAATTACTGCCTTGTAATAAATTACAAAACTTTCCTAGTAGCCAGTTCACCATCCCTTTCTCTCCCCTCATCCAGCACCTCTGAGAACAATGTGCAAGTCCACTGTCAGGAGTTATTTACTGTAGTGGATGAAAACACTCACTACATAAGAGAAGCATGTGCACAAGCATGTGCATCGTGAAAGATGTCAGGGAACAAAGTGCAAAGCCAGACACTAATGAATACAAGAAATCATCAGCAACTGTGAATGAAATAAAATATTCATTATCTGTGTGAGTAAATTCTGTGGCTGTCACATTAAAAATCATGGAGGGAAAGTGAGATAGTTCGTCTGTAACTTATTTTTCATAGTCTAAACCACATCGTAGCAGAGTTTGTCTCAGCTTGAGGATAGCACAAACCACCTCACCTTCCTTGATGATTTGTAAGCTAAACCTGCCAGCAGAACCACAGATTGTTTTCTATCCAGAAATTGCATACATACTGTGTGTAACACTTATTTCTTCACAAAGGACGAAGGACGTCAGGCCAACAGGAATGCAGTTTAACTGGTTTAGGATTTATGAAAGAAAGAAAAGAAAAAAAAACCCCAAACCCTGTTTGTTTTCCTGTGAAACAAAACCTACTTGATCAAATGCTTAAAGTTACCAAAACATTGTGAAAGAATCTGAGGTGAGATTCAGTAGGACGAAGTAGTTGAGATAAGCTTACAGAAATAAATTCACAGTAACTCCCTGAAAAAAAAATATTGTTCTCATGTGTTATGTTAATCTCTGATGTAGCTTCAGCACTTGATGACTCAGAAAGAGTTACTGTTTGGAACTTGCCATCGGTATCAGGATTGGTTTTCAGAGGATCTGAACACATAAGCAGGCAGAATTTCTCAATCTGATATTTGACATGAGAAAATCAAGCATTAGAAGGAAGGTTTATGTTCTGGTAGGGGCATCCAGTTCCTGAAAACACCTGACTGTCCTATGGGAGTTTATCATTGCAGAGGACATTCAAACTCATAATCTAAAGTTCAAGGTTAGAGAACATATATTTGCGCTTATTCTAAGTTTAAAAAAAAAAAAAAAGGCAAATGCTGATATATCATGAATCATTCATCTCAGTTGAGACCCTTGGAATCCTCCAGGATGTAAAATGCTGTAAACTTCACTCAAGAAAATTACAGTCCAGGTACCAATATCCCTAAAATCACCTATACATAAGAACATTGAAACTGCTCTTAATGAACAATTTGAATTTTATAATGAAATCAGTATTCTTTCAGTACAAACAAATAACTGTAATCTTTTAATTTTTCCCTTAATTAATATGAGAACAGCAATAGAGTGTCTAAAGATGCAGAGGCATGGCTCAGATCTGAAGCTTTCTAGAAACTGCATCAGCATCTCTTATCTAGAAGAAAAATCCCGATAATGGCTTTCCATCTATCATTTAAAAGAGAAAAAATGTCCACGTACTGTACATTCCGTACAGAAGACAGAACGTGGCAGTGTATCTGACTCATAAGTTTTGTGTTTATTTTTAAACTGTTCCGGTAGTACTGAAATTAATTAATTTTGTGAACACCAGAGGCACTGGATGCCTGGAGGCTGGAGGCTTGGAAACAGTTTTGAAATTATGCACAGTCAGTAAAACAATTACAGGTCTGCCAGTGATTTGGTAGCTGAAGAGCTCCCTCTCAGCCTTATAACTCCAGTAGTTACTGTAAATAACGACAGATGTCAGTAGAATAAGACCCTGCTGTTTTAAGCAAACTGAAACTAACTAAAAATATAGATGTTACTTATGATTACCTTAAGGATGCCCATACTTACATGAGAAGAGCTCTTTACCATCCTACTAACAGTCACCAGGTAAGTCCTAATTACGTGTATGCATTGTAACACTGATAAATCCTTTTTATTACAAATAAATAAACTCAGAGTGCTTTGAAATCTATAGACTCACTCCTTCGGCGGCAGCATTTTTATGCTATTTCAAACCATTACAGTGCTTTTTTATACAATCATATTTTAATGTTTCCATGCTTCTCCTTCCTGAATTCATTCATCACAAAATAAAGCCACCATTGTCTTTAGCTTAATTATCCTTTGCCTTCTATTGGATTTTTAGCCAGGATTTTGCTCAATAAAAGTCTCCAAAAGGCAAACAAACTCCAACTGAGGAAAAGGGTGGCTTCCTGAAAACACTGATAGTTCATGAAAATAATAGATACCTACTGCTGCCCAACGGGAGATAAGATCAGAGGCCAACACGTTATGAGTAAAGATTATTACATCAAGTCCTGAGTGATGACAGACTGAGAAGAGGCCCATGCTACCGGCAATGTCAATGGCCCAGTGCTGCAATGGCAGCACTTAGCACATCCTCCTTGAGTTCCTCTGCAACTGGCTGAACTGGTCCTCTTTTATACCATGAAGCTGGAGTGGGACAGGGGAAAAAAAGTATTGCTGCTGTGCAGTCTGGGTACTTGTTTCCCTGGACAATTCTGTCATAAACAATCAGTGCTATTTACTCATCCCTCATCTACAACAATGATATGCTCCCAGTTTGTACCTCTGAGACTTTCACATTCTGTTCTGAGAAGAATCCATGCAAATAATTTTTCCTGCTGGCTCACCAGTGGAACGCTGACTTCTTGGGACATTTTCCCATTAGGTAACTTGCTCTGCTCTGCCATGTCCCTCTCCACCCACCTTGCCTCCTGCACCATCTTAGGTCAGGATCCTCCTCTATGCCATGATGACATTCCGCATTTTTACCTTTGCTGCACCCTCACACACCTAAAGAAATTTCTCAAAGTAAATGAAAGGAAAATGGCCCTTGGTATGTTATAGTATATTGCTAGAGAACAGCAGTACCACCAAGTCAAACAAATGAAGTGCTGGTAACCTTAGGAACATGAAACAATGTTAGGAGAACAGATCAGGAACCTCAGTCTGACCTCGGGAACACCAGCTTACTCCACCAAGGAGGGTCCCTGGCTCCATGCCAGCCTCGCAGCTGTGTGGTGCCTGTGTGAAGGGACCCTCAAACACCCCTAACCAGCCAGCTAAGGATTCCCTGCTTTAAAGGGTATCCTGAGAGCCAAAGTAGCCTTTCATCCCACAGCTCTGGGCACAGAAGACACTTCTGCGGGAAGAGGCCATATCCAGAGTACCATCACAGTCCTATAAGCCAGCCAGAAATTACTGCTGAGAGCAGCTCTGAGACTGCTTTAAGCTACTCCAGGGACTGGTTTGGTTATCAGCCATCCCTGGGACCGGTGGGCCAAACAGGTGGCACATTTATCGTCACCTCCTCTCCTCAGCACACATCCCAAGCTCAGTTTAACTGGATGAAATGAGAGATTTCAACAGTTGTTTTTCCCTTAGAGTAATGATGCAAAAAGGGGCAGCATGCATTCGCAAGCCTGGCCCCGCCTGTTTAAAATTAAAACTGTTGCACTGCCTCTCAAGAAACCTCAACAACGTGGTGGTATTTGCACACTAATTCATAATATGCACAGGTCCAACCACGACCCTGAAGTTCTGTTACCACTGAGTAAACACGCTACATAAATGACGCTACAGGCTTTCCTTATCACTCATCTTATGCAAACCGATTTTATGCCTATTTAATTTCACTGGCTAAAGGGTAATGACTCCAGAGTTTGTACCAGTATGAGATCAGAATCCTGCATGCAATTTCCAGGAGCAGGTTAAATTAATTCATCCATAAACAAAAAGCCTGTTTTACGTGATCAGCTCCGGGCTTTCTATTTTTGATATGTAACTAACTATAGGATTAGGAGACTCTGTGTTCATTCTTCAGAAAGAGAGCAGCTTTGCAAACCTAAAAGAAACACAGATGAATTTTGGGGGCAACTTCCTCCTGAACAAGAAGGTAACTGGAAGAAAGAAGCAGATCCTAATACTGTCAGGAAAACCTTGCTTAGCTCCACTCTGGCTTGGGGAAATCTGCTTGCGCATAAACAGAGCCACAGGAGAATGGGGTTACTGTCATTTATTTCTGTTGTATTTTCCACCTCTTTGGCCATTTTGGCAGGCCATCCTTGTGCACACTGTAACACAGGACATGAGATTACATCTCTTCCTGAAGTGCTCCTGATAATATACTCAGATAAGGTGTTAAGGACCATGAATTCTTACACTGACATTACTTTCACCTACCATTCTAGTATCCTTACTAATATTCAGCTCTTCCAGATGTATCACGCCATACATCACAAAAGGTAGTCTGAATCTTGCTGCATAGGACTGCTGTGTAAGTAATTTTCATATCCCGTACGATGTATGTCTATGTTTTTTCAAAATACTAATTTATCTTTTATTATAGCTGACTACAGATTTTCATAAGTTACTGCATTTTTCTAATGGTTGGTCACCTGGGGGAGAAGAATTACAGCATTCCAAAAAAAAATATTTAATTTCTATATATAATATGCACACCACTATACATGGAATTAAATCATCAATTCTTTTTCATAATATAAAATTGCCAGCAACTGGTTTAGTAGTTCTGTGACAATGCCACCTTTACATTAGGCTGCCATAAGCATTAGAACACAAAAGGGAAAGAGCTTTTTACAGCCATTTAAGAGCAGTTTTTAGTCCTTGTGGTTGTATAGACAGACCTTGCTACACACAGTGAATCAATATACTTCTGTCTACTTGTTGACTCTGGTGGACTTGGAGCTGCATCATTAATTTACCTTGTAACATGCCAAGATGCAATTAGTTACATAAAAATGCTATTAAAAAGCAGTCTAACACAAACATATGCTTTTGTGTGGAAACTTAAAAATGTAATCCTGACAGTAATCTCTTAAAAAATCCAGTTCTTTAAAGATTCAAACAGTACATGAATTAGTAGAAAAGCAATTCCACATGGCACTGTAGTGCATCTTGCCTGAACACAGCAAAAATAATTTAAACAGCCACTTTAATTTAAATTATTAGGATTTAGGAAAAAGCACTGACAAAAATCTACTCAGTATATCTACACCTAGTTGTGAAAGTGAAATTTAGACTTCTCTGTGGAAATCTACTAAAATTCAAGAAAAGAAGTGTTACAAGGAATGTGCAGGTAAAAAGAAACGGTATGTACAAGCAAGAAAAAGTGGCTGCACATGGTATATAATCATTAGTAAAATCCAGTACTGCTGGAGTTCACACAGATTAACTGTGCAGCTGGATAATAACACTGGAAATGTTTATGACCAAGTAATATATGTACTTCCGTTGTGTAAGATAAGGACAATCATATTTCTTGTTCTGAATCATAAACTAATCAACTCCGTTTTCCACCCAGTCCACTCAGACTTCTCCCTCTGCAGGGCAGTCTCAACAGATTTAGGGCCAGACTGTGAAATTAATTGGACATATGGTCTCCAAAATGCAACTCCAAGAATAAACCTCCTACACCTGATCACTTAGGCACAAGTCTGAACCCCATGCGTTTCCAAAATGCACCCAAACCGGGTCCTGTAGGCATGCACTTCCAGGGCCTGGAGTCTTTTCCTGAAGATAAAAGGATGGGACACAAGGTTCACTTTTAAAATAGGTCTAGAGGAAAAAAATATTATCTCATTGGATAACTGATGGGAGAAAGCACTCAGAAAAGAGGGGAGGCTGGGATTAATGCCTTCTTCAGCCTAATGGGGATTCATATCTTTCTTAAGAGGAGATTCATCTCCCCCACATCTCTTTAAGTGTCTAAGAGGCATCCATCTACAAGAGGCATAGGGATGAAGACAGAGCACAAGAAACAATGCAAACTTTTGCTTCTTCCTCCTTTAGAAGCCATGATTTCAAAGCCAAACAGTTATTACTGCATTTTGAAAGCATCACAAAGCTATTTATGTACAGAATGGGGTGGCAGAAACACAGAGGAGTCCTGTTTCACTGAGCCAACTGCTCTCCACCTAGGGCTTGAATTGGGGTGGGGAAGACAGGTATCTCAGGCTGTGGCATTTCTTGTAGTCACAAAAGCATATCTGAGAAACATCATGCATCTAAAAATAAAGGAATATAGTCTTAATGCCCAAGCCACTTCAACTTCCAGAGCAGCTACGCACACTTGCATGAAACCGTCTCAAAATGTAATCTCTAAAGTCGCAGCTGTACATGTGGAGGATAAGCACCCAGAAACACTGCATGGGATAACACTGGGTGAAACTCAGTCTTGGTCATCCCAGACACAGGATATCCCATCCTAAGTCACAGTGGGAGAAATAAGAGAACTGCTGCCTGATGCTGTATCCTTCATCTGGAGAAGACGCTTATGCAAAGAAGTATAAGAAAAAAATTGATTATAAGTGGTCTGGTGAACATATACCTTTTTCTACACTGAACTTTTACAAACATTTTCTATTACTTTTAAGCAGTTGTGCACAGTTGAGAGTTGAGCTAGACTGAACAAAAAGAAGATACAGATGAAAGGTTTTCAATATTTTGAATGGATAACCTCGTCGGCTCCTTTAAAAAAACAAAAAGTGCAACCACGCAATTTCGAAGCCCCAAATATCTGTAATCAGAAGGTAAATAACCACCTTTTGCAAACCAGCATTAGGAAATCGCGCCCCGAGTTTGGCTGGCCTGATTCAGGACTCGTGCATGCGGAGCGCCTCGCTGCTGCCAGAGAGGCAGCGGCCGGACACGGCCCGGCTCCAGCTGCGCTGCCCGGCACGGCACGGCC
>WEIT01041765.1:1273-42571 GCA_013389985.1 Dryoscopus gambensis | reverse complement strand
GGCGCGGGCGGCCCCGCACACAGATGGGTTTCTCGGGGCTGTTTGAGTTGTCGAGGGCTTTGAGCCACGCTGTCCCCCCGACCCAAAAAGGCACCTTGGAGAGTTACACCAGGTTATTACATTCTGTGCGCGTGTTACGCGTCCTCTGCAAACTCCTACGAGTACGTTCAATGTCATGTGTGTGCTAGACCTCACTGGTGTACACAGGGCTGAGGACCTTTGAGCTGAGGGTGGGTATGAGGCTCTGCAGTGCCACTGATTAATGGGAGATAAAGAACAACAACAACAAAAAACCATTGGTAGAACTCATCTGATTTTGGTGCGGGTTTTTTTTATGATCAGAACAAAATACTGCTTGGGTCCTAGCCTGTGAGCTGGATCCCACCCCACAAGCTGTAAAACTGTACTTGAGAAAGGAACTCGAAACACACGTCCAGGCACTAAATCGGGCCTAGAGTCAGGAGGGACAAAAGGTTGATTTGGTTGGCCAACCAGTTGTACATCTGACAGCCAAGCTGAAGTGGACAGGTGTAATGTGAGGGAAATAGCACAACAATGGGTGCTGAGATTAGCAGTCTCTGCAGTACAGTTCTAAATTTATTTTTAAGGAACGCTGCAAGTTCGCACATTCAAAATACTGAAAACATTTAATGTGTCTCTGGTTTTTGTTTAACAGACACTTTCTGCCATCCCTTTTGCTTCCTCACTGCCCATCACTCTCTGGTCACCAAGTAACAGACTTGCACCTGCAGTCTTGTGAAACTAGAGAAAGTTTGGTTCTTCACAGCAGCTAAAAAAGGAACCCTAGAGAACACCAATACATAAACCCATGGGAGCTTTGAACTGAGACTAGCAGTGCATCTTTATGTATGTGCTGCTGCAGTGTAACGCTAGAGACAAACCAACTAATTTTATAGCAGGCATCTTTTGAACGGTATCTCTTATCCAACCTGGATACAAAAGAAAGTTCTCTGAATCTGAAAATGTAACCTCTGACTTCCTGGTTGTAAATCTGTAGAATTTAAACAGGAAAGAAGTAACTTACTTGGAAATTGATTTTAGTTGTCACTGTTCAGCAGGTTGGATTATGAAGTGAAATCATTCTGTAATAAACAAACATACTTAGAAGACAATTGTGATTCACTCCATTTATCCTTTTTTATTAAGAGGCAAGATTTGCAGGAAGAAATAGTACTGTTCCTTAGGCCAAGAGCTGATTAAACCAGGGAAGCCTTAGAGTACATAAATTCTCCATCAGGCCATCCCTAGCACAGTGTCCCTACCGCTCATTTGCTGTGTGCAGTCTGCTGAAATGAAATTGGCACTGCTGAATTCTTCTCCAAGTTAGGATGATTCTGGAAAGCTGTATATTTTTCTAGTCTTTACAGCATAGTTTACAACTCACCTTATTCTGTATTCTAGTTTTCTCTTTCACTTTATTGGTTTGTGTCCTCTTTCAGCTTGGTATTACAAATACATTGAAAAATGGGTGTCGTATCTCCTTCCTGTATCTCATCTGATTAGGACTACAAAACTAAACAGTATGAGATTGAATCCAAATCGGAAGTACATCCTTTTTGTGTTAATTTGTGTATATATAGAGAGATTTGTGTGTGTGTGTGTGTGTGTGTACTGTGTTTTCACATTTCCTATATCTTGCTCAAAATTAGAGTAAGGGTAAAATTTTCAGCAGCAGCACACAAGTCACCTGGGTTTGTAGTTTAAGACTATTTTAAGAGCTTTTAGGAATTCCAGAGTGGCTTTGTCTTTTTGCCACTTAGTGCCTATCATTTCTGAGAGAAGGACTTGGGCTCTCTGAGTACTTTTGAAGTGTCTCCTCTTGGTTTCTAAGAGTTGTTTGATTATGTGTAATGTGTGATACCAGTTCTTAGGCAGAAAGGACTGAGAAAAAGTTATCTCTCCATTTATTCTCTGTATTCCTTTCCTTGCAGGTGTTTGGAACAATAGTCTGGATTTTGGTTGCCTCTACCCAAGTTCCACTGCCACTGCTGCAGGGATGGGTAATGTTTGTGGCGGTGACTGCATGGTTCCTCTCCATTGTGTTCCTCTCTGTGTTCCTCTTTGGTTATGCAAATAGAATTGCTGTCAACTGGAACCAGGCGGTAAGGGTTTTCTTTATTTAAGGATTCCCTTTGTTTTATAAACTGAAAATTATTTAATGAGAAGTGTGATCCTAAGTCTTAACACCTGGCCTTCTGCTTTAGCACAAAGTTTTTCAAACAGAGGAATTCAAAACTGGAAAAAGAAAGAATAGGGTTACAGAGGTGACAGAGGAAATCCGGGACCTGTTTTATGATGAACGCTGAAGGAGCTTTTGAAGCTGTTTGAAGGAGTACATTTGTCCTCCCTGAGCACATAAAATGAGCAGCAGGAACAGGACTAGTTAAACAAGGTGTGATAACAAATAGGTTTAAATGGTCAGAACTTACTGTGAACTGGAAATCAGAAAATACTTTCTGGCTATTAGAGAAGTGGTAGTAACACCTTGTGAATAATGGGATGTAGAAAAATACATCTAATATTGTAAAGGAAAGGATGCATTTATGAACCTACTGTGTGATGTGGTTGTCTGAGATGGCACAGACTGGACTTCAGCAGCCAGAAAGTCCTCTCCAGTTCCTAAGAAAGTCTACGGGTGACTTTTGGGTCGATTCCTCAAAGCTAGGGCAGCAATGGTGAGTGGCTGTTAGACCTTAGGTGGTGAAAGAATAACCTGCAGTATGATATAGCTTAACATCTTATTAGGAGACTTAACGTCTTCATCTTTCTTAGACGAAGCTTGGTGAGACTACATGTATAATTATTCTTTGCTGAGCTTTTCATTTTGAAGACAAAGCCTGAATGTTGCTGTAATTGATTGTTATGGCTTGTGCCAATAGTTCTCAGACTTTGGCTTCCTGTTATAAAAAGGAAGTTGTTTGTATTTTTGCCAACCACATGGATACCTCAGGTTATTGACTGGTAATTTACATGCTCCTTTGTTGTCGTTAATTGTTTTTTACTTTGAGTTTTTAGTACTCAAGTAGTTGAGCATGAGATGATATCACACTCTCTTATATTACTGGAAGTGAATAATAAGAGGTGGTAAAACTTTGATCAGAATTCTCAATTAAAAACAAAACTCTTCCAAAAGGACTGCAATTTATAAACTACTGTCTGTCTGTCTGTAACTGCTGATCACCTTCACCCTTCTCCTGTGCAGCTTAGTTTTCCTATTGACACTTTTCTTGATCATAGCTGAAATTGCATGCTTCAGTATAAACATCTGTAGAGATTTATCTGTTCAGGTAATTCAATTTAAAGTTCTTTAAAGCAAATCATAAAGCTTCATGAGTTTGGAGCTCTGATAATTTCAAAGCCCATCAGTGCTAACAGACTGGATTATATTAAAAACAAACTTTAGCACTTTGATAGTGAATAAACATACATGCAGCATTAGCTTTCCAGCACAATACAGGCAGTAATTAGGCTAATAATCAGTTACAATCACAGAGACCTTTACAGGGATTTATGCTGCAACATCCTCACAAATTATGATGCAACAAAGCCCTTGAGCATGTGCATAACTACAGTAAATTAATAGTGTCCTGGGTTTCATTGAAACTGTTTGCCAGTTTACAATTGTGCATCTATGTTAGAGTTGCTGGATAAGGACAAAGCCTTTTATAGATTGAAAAGGCTATACAAATTTCATCTTAGAACAATTGTGTGTGTGTTGCACATTGGCTACTTGATACTGTCAGTGATTCGTTGTACTGTTAATTTTGTCCCCTTGTATATAATAAATTGCTGGAAAATTTTTTACGTCAGGAAATGGATACATGACTTGTATAAAAACTGCATCTGTAACTTTATCTGAAAAGCTGTCATAACTCAGTCAACGTCTTAAATAAATGCAGAGTGGATCACTTTAACTTGGTAGCTGAAACCCAGCCCCTTCCAGCTGTCAACAAAAATAAGAGAAGACACTTTACCACTATTTTCAGGTACCCAAATGTTTTGTAACTTGTTGGCACTAAAGTCTTTAGCAGGACTTCACAAGTACGGGTTTTTTTACCTTCTCTTGCAAATAAATAATTAATTACTGGAAACACTAAAACTATTTTTGTTACTATAAATGCAGTCCTGCATTTAGTAATACCTTTAGTATACTTGTAAGTATATCTGCTAATACTAATAGAGATATTTAAAAAATAAGATGGTACACAGTGGAAAAGATGGACCTTATGGAGTACATCAGTGTATTAAACCAGATGGTATGACAAGTACTGCCCTTTACAGCCTGACTCACAACACGCTCATTTACAAAATTAGATGTGAACTAACTTATCATGCTGCTCTGATAATGTTTTGCATACACTTTTGTTGAGGTTTCAGTGATTATACAAGTGTGGAGGCAAGGGAGAGTTAGGCACTGTAACAATTACTAAAACCCAGAAAAAGTCCCTCGTAAGATCTTGGGGTTTTTGGTCACAGAAACCATAACCAAGTACATGTGAAACCTTACTGATGCTACAGAGCTTCACTATAATTGCTGCCAGGAGAAGGAAATTAGAGGGCTTGGCAGTAGACTGAAGGAAATGAAAGAGTGTCTCCTGAAAAATACCTCTCCTGTAAGCAGTCAGTCCTGATCTAAGTGGAATGGGGAACTGTAGTAGCAGCTTATATCGTAACTTACCAAGTGACTAGGGGGGTGTGATTTAAGTAGCTTCAGCTGTGATCAAATATTGAACAAGTAATGAATTTGAAAAGAAAATTCTTTCCATTAAAAGGAAATCTCACATCTGTGAAGAAACTGCATTTCTCTAGATGGGGAAATGCAGCACATTCTCACTTTGCTCTCCCGCAGGCAGCAGGTAAGGACGTCACACAGTGATTTCTAGTGCAGGCAAGTGCTGTCTGCTGGACACATGTAAAGTACCCTGGGTTCTCACTCCAGGCATACTAGTAGTCCATTGCACTCAAGTGAAGTTAAAGTTCATAAAGGATTCATTACTACTGGAGTTAGACTGCGTATGACAGATACCATCCAAAAGCATACATATACTTGTGTATATTTTAAAAATTGTGTCTGTGGCTTTTGCAGACCTTCACAGGTATAGACACAAAGTATATGTTGTATGGATCAAGAATTGAGTGCAGTGCAAATGTCAGCTTTTCAGACTGAATAACAGAAGGAGAGGTTGGAAGAATACTTTAGACATTTTTAAAACTGTACTGGAACATGCCTTAGATCTTGCTGCTGGAACAATGGACTCTGAAATAGGACCTGCAAAGGCACCAGACCTTTTATATGTGTGTCAGTAATGGAATCCAGAAATGAGAGTTAGGAATTTAAATCTTATGTTCAGTTAGCATTCATCATAGAGGAGGGAATTGCCTAGAGAGGGCCAGAAGAGAAGCATATTTTAAGTAAACCCTAAAGCCTGTCCTCTCAAGTCTTGGACATTTTATTTCACAGCATCATGAAGAACTGTGAGGTTACTGACTATTGGGTGGAGCCAAGTCAGGGAGAGTTGTGGAAATGCCTCAATTCTCGCATCTCACTGTATTGGCAAGTTGGACATTTCAGCTGTGTCAAAGCTGAGCTGTTTCTGGGCATTCAGAGAAGCAAAATTTAGGCATGGAGGGAAGATTTTTGAAGCTTTGGTTATAGCTGAGAAGGGACTTATGGGACTGCAAGATTGTATTGTACTGCTTGAATTGTGATAAAGTTTGTCTCTATATGTCTTCTTTTTTATCTGTCTGAAGGGAAACTTCTGTAAATTCCAATAACTTTAAGGTGGTCTAAAATGTCAGCATGTGTACATAAAGATGAGCATATGCGTCTTATTTGAAAGAATATAAAGTTTGGGGAGAGAGAGCAGCCCTTTATCACTAATAATGTTAGTGAGTTGCTTATAATTGCAAGAAGCTGTGAAAACATGTCCAGGTTAAGCTCTCAGATGGATTTAACACTGCTTATCTAAAGTTAGTGTTATCAGTTCTTGTTTCATGTTTCAGTGTTGGATTTCATTTGTACTGAGATGAGAAGAATTAGATACCTATTGGAGCCCAGACTAATCCTGTTGTTTGCTTTTTAGGATTTTATTTTCCATGGGGCTACTTTTGTCTTTTATTTTGGAGCATTTCTACTGCAAGCAGCAACTACATCTCTGCATCACTTACCCCGCAAATTCAACTCCACCACACAAGAGACAATTCTAAGTGGTCGTGAATATAACATAAGCATAGCCGCCTCGGTATGTGTTTCATATATTCGTATCAGGGGAACAGAAGTCTGTAGCAAGCACCTGTAGCCAGCCATTCAACTTGGGGATTTAACAGCATGCTGGACTAGAAAGAGGAGCTGTGAGAGAAAGAATTGCCTTTGAGAGCAGCAAACAGTACCTAACAGCAACATGCAAAAATATTGGTATAAGCTAATGCTAATGTGATAGCTACTCTTCACTGTAGTGTTTTAAATATATGATCACTACAGCTTACAATTTTTAGACAAGGTATTTTGTAAAAACAGTTGTGGTTATTAGAAGAAAAAGAAAACAACTGAGCCTTTAGCAGAGGATGAAGTATGAAATTCACACCAGTGCTCGAAACTTCAGTTGTTTTTTTTACACCATTTAGATAGTCCTGAACATGCCATGGAGATAAAAAAAAATTTGGACTAGGTCTTTGTGAAGCTCCACATACTTACTACATCAGACATAAAAGTTGTCTGTCAGGACCCTGCTGTCTCTTACTGCAATTATTAGAGTGCTCTTCTTGATAGCCTAAGCTCAGAATTCATTTTTCTCACTGTAGTTGCATCATCACTGAATCAATGTATTTGGTGATGTGGGTATGCATAGCTGAATCAGAAAATATACCAGGCTTTAGTTTTCATGCTGGCTGGACTTTTCAGGAGCGAGTAGAGGTGTGTCAGGTAGGCATAACTTAAATAACTGAAATTACTGCTCCTAATTTTTTGTTCCATCCAGAGACTTGCATACCAGGGAACTATACATATTTATTAAGCTTCTAAACCCTCTGTGGTTATCTGTTGTCCTTAAAACTCTGCGCGCCATAAATTTTGCGCCATAAATTTCAGTTCATCTTAAAGATAAAAACAGATGACCGTAAGGTGTAAGGTTCACATTCTGTCTACAGGAGCAGAATAGAAAGGAGAAGCCTTTTGCTTTGGCAAGCCAGTCCCTGAAGAGCTGAAGTGGGCATGTTGGTGTCCCAAGGCCAGAGTTCCTCACATCACCCACGTGCCAGTAACACATTTGAGCACATCTGATCCCTGGGTGGCCATGTGGCACAAGGACAGAGGTGATGTCCCAGCTGTGCCTGAACTAAAGGAGGTTCTTTATCCTCAGCAAATATCTCAGATTCTACCCTTAAGTGTACCTCTTCAGTCCTACTTTAGTGTGTTCAGATCCCACTGAATATATGGTCACTTCAGTCATTTTGTCTGACAACAGAATACTAGGCACTCCAAGAAACCATTCTCCATTTCCATACTATTTTTTTAAAGGGAGAATTCAGTTCTTCAATGCCCTCCAATCCCTGTAAAGACAGGGGAGGAGAAGACTTTTGTAACTTGCCTCAGTATCTTAATTAAGAGATGCTGGAAAACAGTGAATGAGATAAATGTAGTCTTTAGTGTCTTTGCATTTTTTGCAAGAGTGTGTATTTAGGAAGTCAAAACATTCAGAAAAATATTTTTTAATCTTCTAAGTACTTCGTTTCAACAGTCCTTTGAGCTACATAACAAAAAGAAAAAAGGTTGTTAATATTCTGTCTTTTAAAATGACTTTTATATACCATGATTAGAAATACATATGTGTTCATTTTTTACAGGTGATGGTTCTCTGGTGTAGCACTTATTAAAAACTTTAATTAGTCAAATTAACACTTGGATGTAAAGCAAAGAATGATTGAATTTGTATATTAGAAGAGACAGAATTCACTGTTAGCACTGGACAATATGAGAAATGTTTTTCAGAAATTCAGTTTCTCATTTCTTCTGTCCAGTGTACATTGCATACTCACTTTCATTGTGGCATGGTTCAAATCTATCCAATTCAGTTCTTGAGCAGGAGCAACTTCTGGCATTGCTTGGAGGTTGTTCTAATGGCTGGATGTCTGGTCAAGGAGGCCAGGTATGGAGTTGCTTCTGTGTTCCTGCAAGTAAAAGAACTCTGCTGTTTAGAGGGATGTCTTCTTTGTTGGCTGGGGTAAAGGCAGTCAGTTGGAAACATCTGAGATTGATGTTTGATCAGCCTAGATAAAAGAACTGAAATACACAGTGTACGTACATGTTTACTTTGTACCATAATTTATGCAGAAATTCTATTTCATATTCTATTTCTCAATGCCTGCTGAAGTAAGCAAGTGAAAAGTAGTCACATGAGGTAGTATTAAAATGGGGTTATAACAGAGAACTTCCTGAGAAAACTTCAGAGGGTCCCAAACCTATATTTACCTTTTTAAGCATTTTGGCTGGGGGAGGTACCTTTTGAATCACTTGTATTCCTATATTGATTTAGAGTAGAAAAATATTGTAGAACAATATGTGCGATTCACTTCTTTCTTTTTTTCTTTTTTTTTTCTCTGCTCCTCCTCTAGATTTTTGCCTTTGCAACAGCTGTTTGTTATGGTTGCAGCACAGCCCTGGCATTAAGGAGATGGAGGCTAAATAACAGTTGAAGAGAGGTTAATGCCCACATGTTCCACTTCAGATCAAATTAAGTGCTACTTGTCTGTTTTACTGTAACTTAATTCCAGAAATACTTCTTTTTTTCCTTCTTAAAATCTGTTTTAAATGCAAGTAACCCCTAATCAGGATTTCCTCAACAGAAAAAAAGTTTCCGTCTCTTCCCTTTCTAATATTTACTTTCACTGCGTACTGATTGTAAGTGAACTCACTGTAGGGTATTAGAGAGTTTAGGAATAAAGAGATATGTCATTAGCAGACAGCAAAACTCCAGTGCTACACCAGAAGAGGAAGAAAATGGAAACTAAGCCAAGATTTTAACTGCACAGGCAGCTAAAAAGCTCCCCTCTTGTTCAGTCTTGGGATTAAGTGCTTTGCAGTGTTAACAGTGCACTCCACACAGGTAGAGCCTTGAGGCTCCTGGTAGAGTCATGGGTGTTCTGTGTGCTGCCCTTTGCATGATTAGAGCCCAAGCTGACTTTGAAATTCCAACTTAGTATATATATATGTTATTAACTTTGATGTACAGAGAAAATATTTTAAAAAACCATCCAGTGAAATCTTTTTATACTCTCTTAGAGCTGTGTCTGGCTAGGGTCACCTGATCCTTATAACTTAAAGTTCCATACTAGATGCAAACTGAGACTGTCAATCAGCAGTTTGTTAGTTTTAGGAATTTAGCTTAATCAGATCTATTTATACTACAAAACAAAACAGTGCATTTGTGTTGTGTGTGTATATACATGGTATGTTTTTGTTTAACAGGAATTTTTGCACTGCTTAACTTTGTTGGAGTACAGCTTTGTTCTTGCTACTTCAAGTGCTGCATTTGTTAGGTATTATGTGAGTCAATATCATTTGAATGGAATGTTACCAAATAGTGAATAATGTCTGACCTCAATTCTTGCAGTGTGTTATTTGTTGCATTCTAAGCCTGCCGTCTTGTAAGGTGTTTTTATTTGGACAGATGCCTATGCAACCTCTTACTGAAAGCAGTGGAATGCAAAGCAGTCCACCCACTATGAAGTTTGCTTTTCTCACGAATGATGTTTAATTGAGCCTCTCTTGAATATCCTGGTGTATGATGACATGTGATATTATATATAGAAAATTGATTTAGCAAAACTAAATTACAGCATTCTGCTCTGCTCCATGACACTCTTGTCGTTTTGCACATGGTGAAGCTTTTTGTTTTTTTGCTTTTGTGAATAGTGCCAAAAAGATAAGCTGGGACAATAAAGGCTCCCTGTCATTTGTAAAACAGCTTGTTCACTACATCTTGCCAGTGCACCTGATTATTCTGCAGAGACCAGCAGTGGTTGCATAAGGGAAGACAGGATTTCCTTCATTCCCAGGCCTACTCATTCTCCTTGAGCCAACAAGGGTGTCTGCCGTGGAGGTAACTTTATCAACTTGTCAGGTACAAGGATGTCTGAGGGGCACCCACCTTCAGCAGTGCCCTGCTGACCCACGGCAGGTTCTTGTGGGTGACACAACAGTGAGCGGCACCCTTCTGACTATGGAACCACTCAGTCGTCCTGAGTTACTACAGTGGGATGTTGTCATATATCTGTTTTCTGAAGGTTTTTTCCTTCCAAAGATTTTGTACTCTGGCTGATTTTTTCCCCCTAATTCTCTGATTGCATTGAAACTTTTTGTGAACATTTTATCTAGAGCCATATACTTTTAAAAATACTTTGTATTGTATAAAATACATTTACACTGGAGTATATGGATGAAAAACAAAGACTTATGCTAAGGCATTAAACTTACTTAATATATCTATGGCAGTAGTCTGGTTATTAATTTTGTCTTTGGAAATTATCAAAATAATTACCTTGCAATTCTGACTTGCCAGATGTTAGACATACAAAATTGAGGCTAAGATTTCATGAGAAGGCACCGTTGTGTTGGGGCTAGTTTCACATATATTTAACTAGTTTCACAGCTAGCTTGCCATATGACACTGCGTTGGTAAGAAGAGTAAAGTCAGTTACAACATTTCAAACAGATGCTGATCTTTGATTTGGTTTCTGCTGTATCCTGCAACCCGGCTGTGCCCTGCACACCACAGACTGTGCATGCCACAGCTGCAGTCTCTGCAGATGGCTGCGATCATGGAGGGCACATCTTAATGTTTTGTCTTTTTAAACCTACAGAGTATGAATCCCACATATGGACTCAATTAAAGAGCTGTCCAAGCTTAGCTGGCATTTGTATATAACCTCCAAGTTCAAACCTGAGGTGTAAAACCCATGATTGGTGAGTGCTGGTCAAGGTTCTTAATCTACTAGTGGAAGTCCAGATAGCAGAGTGTGGTTAGCATAGCATGGAAACTGTTTGCATAGTGAGGAAAGACTGAACTTTCCCTCTTAAGTATCAAAGACAAACAAAGGACAGAGAAGAGATAAAGGTAAAAACCACAGTAATGAAGAACAACTTTCACAGCTAAAACTGAGTGAAAGAATAGAATTTTTATGTTAGTATGGACAGAGTTTTGCTGTACTTTGAGGAAGATCTATTGATGGTCAAACTGGAACATGCAGTTATGTTCTTTCAAAAAAAAAAAAAAGAAAAGTAGTTAATTTTGTATTACTTTATACTGGGAGCTAAAAAGGTAGGTGTGACTTAGAAGTGGTATGTGCATGCTGGATGTATGCAAATACTGATATGGGAATAATATGTAATCTTTGCGATAGGTATTCCAGGGAAAATGTGCAAGCTGGTTCTAAAAAAATCTTTCTTCCTTGTAAGAAAATTCCTTCAAGCCTATGACCTTGAAGGACACAAGCTTAAACCTCTTCAAAGAATGGAAGGCATGGGGGGGACATAGGAAGATAATTTATCTCAGTTAATTTAAGGTGAAAGGACCAAGACCACAGATGCCAAATAGTGTTTTCATCAAACATCTCTATCTGATCTGAAGCTGCAGTGCAGCAGTATCTAAGGTACCATGCACTCCCTACTCTTAGAATATATTTCATGGTGTTTTGGATAGGAATGTGTGGTAGCTGCTGGTAAATAAGAAGGAGCCTCAGAGGAGACTTTCCTTCAAAGGGTGCAGAGATAAGAAACAGTTATTGCGGTTATTCTCCTTCTAAAGAGGAATCAAAGTGCACATTAGAAAGCTAAAATTTTGTTAGAATTTTGGCAGAAAATATGCATAGCATGTGCTTCACAGAAGTCCTGACTCTGCTTCTGCCTTGCTGAATGTCTGGAAATAATCCAAAGTGATGTAGGTCCTGCAGGATTATTGATCTGCACGGGATCAGTCTGTTCAGATTCTCATGATTTCTCTGGCTGTGTATGTTGGTTATAACTCCTGACATGAGTAATGTGCTGCTGTAAAATGCTGCCTTAAAACAGAGCTGTAAACCACAGCTTTTAAAAGAGAGAGGCAGAACCAGTGACTATACAAACCTGCACCCTTCATAAAAATAAAAGAAAAACCACTAGATAATCACTAGACCTGTCTTCTCTTTCGCTTCCAAAACTAGATGACAATGCTGACTTCTGTTGCACTTCCTCTAACTGTAATTTTGCATTTGCTTTATAACTTTAAAGAATTTTGACATTCATAATTTCTCCATCTGAATTTCAAAAAATAATGTTAAGAGAGCTTAAAACTTGTTTGTTCCATTTTTATCTAGACACTGTGAAATTGGTCTCTGAACAAAAGTGTCTTGATCATTAAGTTGTACAGAAAGGCTTCCTAGGTTTTTGTCTAAAGATAACAGTGAACCATTAGTTCTCAGACTGAGATGCAAATAGAACATTGCTCTTTTCATTCTTACAAAAAGAAAAACTTGAAAATGAGAGTATGTTGTTTTTCTTTCTTAGCTGTATTTGTACAATTGATCATGACACAGTAGTCTTTGTTGAGACATAAAGAAAACTAGAAAGAAAAAAGCAGAAGAAAAAGCAAATCTTATGTACTAAAATTAGTAAACAGCAATGGAAAGTATTTAATTTTTTTTAAGAGGCTGAATTCAGCATGACTGTTCCCTTTTCTCCCACTTTCTTTTGCTCAATTACGGTGTTTATCTAAACACCCTTATAACCTGACCAGCTCAGAAATTACTGTATTTATCCTCAAGGTGCTCCTGTAAAAAAGATTAAGTGCTATTCCCATTTCACAGGTGGAAAACTTGGACCCAGAGACACTGAACAACAACTTGTTTGCCAGAGGCCTCTCACAGGAGATCTCTGGTGGAGCAGGAAGAGGAAACCTGGCTTCTCAAGTGAGAGTTTCTTGGTGCCTTGCCCAGCAGCCCTTACTGCTGCCGACTGTGGGCTGGAAGGAAGCACTGTAGTGTGGGTTGTATGTGACCCGACCCCAGTCCTGTCTCTGTCATGGTGGTATTACTCTGGCAATTAGTTGCATGGGGTTAAAAGGCAGAATGACTGTGGAGGATTATGAGTCAAAGGCAGGTCTAATGTGCCAAATTGGCATTCCTAGCTCAAACATTATAGTTTCCGGGTGTTCTAACAAATTTTGGTTATCCAATTGTAAGTAGACTACATGGAGTTCCTGTTTGAGGTGTTGATCTACTTTCTGCATCTTAAGAGAGGATAAAGGTCCTCAGGAATCTGTAGGTTTCAGATGCTCCCTGCTACACAACATGTTTGAGCCCTAAATTCTTGGTGCTAGCAAAATACTACCTGCCTTGAGCCTGCCAGGACACAGCACCTTTCAGTTCAGAAACCTGAGCTAAGTATTGGCAACTAACCTGTCAGGCTACCTTTCAGGGGAACATAATGATCAAACTAGGTTATGTCTAGGTGTGGTTTTAACATCTTTCTTGCCATGGGATAATAGCAAATGTCGGTAAAGATTCTGGAGATTGTGGACAATCTATTCATACACTTACATCCAGAGTTACTGTGCCTGGCTACAGAGACGGTCTTAAGCAAGGACTGAACCCTATGGATCCATACAGGGTTTGATTACGGTTGCAGCATTATTAGCAATCTTAAAAGAGTGACTGCAGATTTTAATCTCATCCAAACACCTTTTCCTGGTCGTCTCAGCAAGGTGTGGTCTTTGTCATTGGACCAGTGCTGTGACACAAGAAACAGCAGATCAGAACAAACCTGAGAAAAGCTCTGCATACCTTGAAGAGAAAAGCATCATTGAGTAGTTTGGGTTTGGAAGGGACCTTAAAGGTTCTGCACTCCTCCTGCTGCAAAGCTAGGACCTCCCACAGTTGTGTTGCCTTGTACAAAGGTGCTGGGATTTCCCAGTGATCTGATTGCCTGCTTGAGCAGTTCTGCTTGCAGTGCCCACCAGTGACTGGCTTTTAACATCAGTTTGTTAAAAGTGGTTTGGGTTCAATAAGCTTTGCCAAACAAACTATCGAGGCAAAAAGTGTTTTATTTCCATGTAAAATAGAAGTGTGGAAGATTTGCTGACTCATGTTTTGTCCCATATGAGGATCACAGCCATTTTTCTTCACGATTATTTTTCAGGTGGAAAACATACTTTAATATAACTTAATGTAATTAATGATACCACCAGTCTCACAAACTGCATGGCCTGGAAGTACTTCCAGACTCCTGGGTCCAGCTGAACACCCCAGCTAGGTTGCATCTATATGCCTCTGTAAGACCTAAAACAGCATCTTCCCTTTTCCCTGCCTCTTCCCCATTTTTGGAAAGCAAAAACAGAGCTGCAGCATGATCTACACAAGCTGGACAATTCAAAAAGCTATTTGGTGTACTGGAATATGATTCACTCTTCAATAGCACTTGTGGGCATAGATGGTCTCGAGGTGGTTCCACAAAGATAAGATACAAAGTTATGGAAATAGGGTTGGAGGCTTACCAGATAGAAAAGGAGCATAAGACCTCAGTACTTGGCTACAATTGCTTCCTGTATAAAATCTGGCATTGAATCCAGCACTTATCTCCTTAATATACCTGTTTTTCAAACTGTAGATACCTTGGCCTGGGATCTAAAGCCCTGGGGAACCTGTAGGGCCAGTTCAGAGCTTTTTGCTGTTGGAATAAGAGGCAAGGTGAATCATCACCAGATACTTTAACCCAAAATTCGGAGCAGAAGAGAAAGAATTGTTTGCAGGTCCCTTTTCCAACTTGTTGCCAGCTCTAAGAATGGAGAGAAGGGTAGGAATACTTCTCCTCTTCCTCCATTCTTTGGCTGCAATTACCATATACACAGAATGAGCTGCAGGACAGAAGGGATGAGGACTTGTACAGAATAATCTGAGTTTGAAGATACACCTGACCTACCCGCAGCAGTGACAGCTGTTCTGGGGCCAAGTCCAAGATCCATCCTGTGACCTAAAATAAAGATTAAATATATCCAATAATGAAATTTTCAAACAACAAGTCTGAGTCTTAGATGGAGCAAATATTCTTAGAAAAATACAGTTACCTCAGAGAGAAAGTTCATGGTGAAAAAGAAGCCAAATTGTTCTTTTAGTTATATAAATGCAACTTCTTTTGAGGTCTAGTTGCCAGTGAGGAATCTCACTAATGGAAGTATGAGCAGAATTTCCCCTCAGCATTAAGTAGAGCTGACCTTTGAAACGAATGGAATTACAAATTCCTTGGCCTTGTGTCATTTGCGTCTCTTAAGGATCCTGCTGCTAGGGTGAGTTGCTGCTGGGATATGTTGCTGCTGCTCTTAAGGGACAAATAGCCTTTGTGACCATGGCAGACTTAGAAAGTGTGAAGACACCAAGATAAAAATCGAGCACTTGTAGAATCTCATTATTTTGGAGGACTTGACGTACAGCTTGTGAATGGTTTAGGGTCGGCAGTGTTGGGCAGGGTCTATGTCACATAAAGCTCGTAAGATGAAAAACTTCTACGTTTAGCACCAAGTTACAGGGATCTGTCAGAGATCTTAGTACGTCTGCTGGCTGAAACGATAGCAGGAGAAGAGATTCATTCTGAGTTTACTTCCGCCCAATATGGTAAGAGGAAACCCCCGAAGAGAAGAGGAGAGAGCAGCTGCCGGCAGCCCGTGAGTGACGGGTGCCCCGGGCGGTGGGTACCGGCAGATGGAGCCGCAGCGCCGGGAGCCGCTCCCGCGGCAGGGACAGCCCTGCCAGGAGCACTGCGGAGCGCCTGCCAACCCTCATCCTGAGTAAACAAAGCTTCCAGGACTGCAGTTAAGATTACTCACTGTAACTCAGGTGATTCATCTGAAAGAACCAGGCTTGCTTTTTCATCTTTTTATTATAAGGAGACAGCAACAACTTAGCTCTGTATGTGACTTTGTACTTCTGTCATTATGGTTGTATTACAAATTTCATTTTTATCCAGAACAATTCCAGGACACAAATACAATGCCAAGGCCCTTTTTGTGAAGCTAAGAAGTAGCTGGACACAGTACCCTTCACTCTTCTCCCTGCAGGACACAACTGGCTTTACTGACATCTATAAATCATTTGTGGTTGAAATCCATGTAGCTCCACTAGGTTAGAGAAATAGAAACTAGCCTTCAAACCTTAAGGAGGTTTTGGAGGGTTTTCTTTTTCCTAGGGAGTTATAAAAGTTAAACAGGTCAACTAATATAAAATGACAACTGAATCAGCTCATACCATGGAGTTGCTGTCATTGCATAGTTTGGGGGTGATACTAAGTTCTTTTAGACAGTCAAGTTCTGGGCCGGCCATGAAGACATCACCAAACTGAATTGGCTCAAAGGTGGCAGATGAACTTTAATATAGATAAATCCAGGGCAATGCATCTAGGAAAAAATTATCCACATTAGACCTGGAACTGAGAGTTATAACTTAGGAAACTGAGACCTCTGAGCCATTACTGATGGTTCTCTGAAATCATCAGCTCAGTATGCAATGGCAAACAAAATCCAGTAAAATGCTGGAACTCATAAGAAGGTTATTAAGAACAGGACAGAGGGTGTAATGTTACTGCTACATAAAAAGCAAACAAACAAAACTTAAAAACCCCCTGTGGTGTGTTCTTGTAAAGGGCAGCAAAAATGGCTGAGGTCTTGAAGCTGCTGCCTTATGACAACTGAAAATACTGGGACTCCACTCAGGAGTGAAGGAGACAGTGGAGTGAGGTAATGATGATTTACCAAATGATGAACATGCTGGTTAAACCAAACATGTAACTGTTATCTACAAGGACCTTGTATGGGATCTAGGGGACACTTGAGGCAACTACCAGAAGATAGGTTAGAAGAGATGAAAGAAAGTATTCGCTGATACAGTGAGCAGTGAACCTCTGGAGCTTGCCAACACAGGAGCTTGTGGAGGCAGACAGTATTAGCATGTTCAAAAAGGGATTAGACAAATTAATGTGTCTTTATGCTAAAAGGATAAGGCAGGAGCATACCCTCTAGTATCCCTAATCCAACAGTTATGAATGCTGCATATTAGGGGGAAAGGACTGCACATAACAACCAACCTCACACGGTCTCCCTAAACAGCATCTCTTCTTGCCACCACTGGAAACAGAGCAGTGGGGGAGGCAGCTCATTATGTGACCAACAGGCTGTCTCTTATATGCAGCTTGGGACTTCTTCCCCTTGGCAAGGTTCCCCTGTGGGATACAGCCTCACCTGCACACTCAGTCCTTGCTCCATCACCAAAATGCTGAGTTCATCCTCAGGCTGAGGCCTGAGGCCAGCTGATAGTTTAAAATCAAGCCAGCTAAATTAAGATTTTTAGGAAAAGGTGCAAGTTGTATATCCTAGCATAAACAGAGCTGCTTGATTTGCTACAAGTGAGTAACGGTGTTGCCTCCCGGTCCTTCACAAGGCAATGGGAGAACAAGACGTAAAATCAGGTTGTGTTCTTATACACAGTTTAGGGAGCAATAAATAGGTGCAATACAAGGTGCGCAAGTCAGTTTGGGGGGTTCTACCTTACTGTTTAATACTGCTCCTTGGACTCTCTCCAAAAACATTTTTCAGCAGTGACAAGCTGAAAGCTAATTGTCAAAACTAATTATATATACAAAGTAATTGAGAAAAGATTAATGACATTTCCATGTTATCTCCTAGGTACTTCCTGGGCTGTTTTTTTCCCCAGTTCATTACCTTTTCTTCTATGATTCTGCAAGAGCTGGGCTGCCTGTACATTCATGCTCATGCATGCAAACACATACACACGTACACTTCCTCATCCCACTTGGTTCGGCAATTCCCCCTGCTCCATCATGTTTTTTTTTCTTTTAATACAGTTTCCTCTTTGTTGTGTTTTCAGGCCCTGTATGCATTGCTGTGTTTCAGCCCCTCCTCTTCTCACAGTCCTTGTGTCATGTTTTAATCTTCCCTGTTGTCAGGCCTAACTGAATCATCACTTGTGTTAGACACAAGACGGGGATGTCATCCTCCAAGTGACTTGAGCAGGGCCGTGGGACTTCAGGTAACCAAGGAGTTACACTTGGCTGCTGGACATGCCAGTAGCTCTGTGTGTTGAGTGAGGGGCCTCGGAGGTGGTCAGTACCTGCCTTTCCCTTGTAAAACATGCAGCTGCTTGGTAATATAGATACAGGATTATTTTTTCACTATAGGCAAAGCAGTTTTTCCCAGTTACTCTTTTTGAAAGGATTGAATTACTTTTGATGAAACCTTTCCCAGACAGTTCAGCAGAAAATAAGCAATCAGCATGGAGAATTGGTTTAAAATCTGTGAAATCATAAGAAATTGAAAAAGCCTTTCAAATGAAAGGGTTGCTTTTCTTTAATGAGAGGGAATGCTTCCTGCTCTGGCCATAGCATCTTTAAAGCCTTCACACCAACAAGTCCCCTTGACACTGAAGCAACACTGCCTTTTTTTGACAAAATTCCAGCTGTATGATCGTGACTGGAAAATGCTTGCATTTTTATGACCAAATTTTCTCAATTAACAATCTAAATGCCATTTTTCTGAAGTGAATGAGACTGAGATTTGCTTTTCAGACTGAGAGAATTATTTGCCACCTTAAAGTCCCCCTTTTCCCTGAGCATATGTACCACTTTCCTGGAGATCTGAAGCTGAGGACCTCTTCTACTACTGTGGGGCAGTTGTCTTGGCTTGTTCCAGCTCGTATCAGCTGAGCATCCAACCTGGTCTTTAATAAGGTTCTTTTTGAACCCTTATACTTTGTTTCTCTTTACCTAGCAATCACCAGGATGGTGAGGGACAACTGACAATAAGACCAATGGCTCTCTGATAGAGATTTGAGCATATAGGGGCAGGTGGAGGGGACAAACTTCCAGCACCAGTGTTTCAGAGGTTCACAATAACACACTTCCCTCAAAAAGCATTCTTTATTCAAATATGCATTAAAGGGTAGCAAGTAACCACAGGATGCCGTATAACTCTGGGTTATAACTCTCAGCAAAGAGGCTGCACAGCTTCCTGGATTGTCTTTAACAGGAGGCGAGGCAGACCTGGAAAGCTTTCCATTTTCCAGCCTGCTGGCTTTAGCAATAATGTCATGTAAGTCCAAAGGGAGACAAGTGACCTTCTAGCTCATGCTATTGTGCTGGTAACACACATAAACAAAGCCTGTAGCTAGAGGGGGAAGAATTTCACCAAAAACAAGGTCTAAGGAGAAGTCCTTTCCTTTGCACCTTTTCATATTATCCTCCTGTGATGAAAGCTCTCCTCAGTGTCTGGTGTTTTCATCCTCCATTCCCCTAAGGGATTTAAACTCACCTCTCCCACTGTCAAAAGAGACCCTTAAACACCACACTCTCATCAAGGCTGGAATAGCTCACGAACATACACACACATGCTGGATTTGTATCATAGTGTATAAAGGGGTGTTGTGTTCGCATGGTGACAGCCATCAGTAAATCCAGGTGATAATCATTTTCCCATCATATCCTTGTCATCCACTACCAAATGGCTATAGAATATTTCTGACAGGCTACAGGTTAACAATTTTATACCTATAGAAGATGGTCACATGCTTGGACTATTATGTCATTACTAGTACCCATAGCCGCTATCAGCCTGGATGGATTTTGCACTCTTCTGACAGCACACAGTGTGCTGACATCTGCCCCCAAATGTAGTTCAGGTGTGCCTGCTTCCAGCAGTAATTTTGGACATCCCCACCCTGGTGGCTGCTGCCAGCCCAAGGATGCTACTTCGTGTCCCAAAGGGAGCTGGCAGCTCTCTCTCTGTCCACAGACGTGGGCAGGGTGTACTGAGCAGCATATCCAGCAGAAAGGGGAAAAAAAATATTTAAAGTATTTCCTATCTTTAACATTTGAAAAAACTAGACCATTCCAGTGTACTAGTGTGTCCCTTGTGGCTCACTCTACGGCTCAGGCCAGCACTCCCCTTTGATGTTCTGCCCACAGTATAATAAACTTCACCAAAGAATAGAAAAACAGCTCATCTCTGTGAAAGCCACAAGCAAATGAACTGGAAATGTGAACTGAAGCTGCACCGTGTTTTTTTTTGTAGGAGCAGATTCTTTTATGTTAAGTGGCCTAAAAGGATATGGTAAAATTCAGCCAAACAGAATGATGGTCAACATTGGTAGAATTTGCCTGGGTAGAAAATGTGTTTATAGCAGTTTTGGTAAATTACTAAATTTTGGTAAGTGCAGAAAAGGGAAAAGGACTTTCTTCAGAGCTAAGTGTCTTATTTTTTTTTGTCCTCTTCAGCCTTCTGGTTTCATCTTGTTCAGTATCAAAGAAAGCAAGCAAAAATTAGAAAAATGTGACTTCTGGGAAATAACCAGTTGTGGGAAGAGCAGAACTCAGGTCTGAGAATTGTAACTGGAAAATAATAATTTCTCTAAGATCAAATCCCTAGCGCTCCATAAGTTTAAAAAGGCAATATTCTGTCAAATCTATCCTGAACACTGGAAGATTTTTTCCTCTCATTGTATTCATTTCTGTTTGTGTCATTCCTGGAAAGGGACCTCCTTTTCAGATATCTTCTAATTTTGTGGTAGGGATTGTGGATTTTGGTGATATGCCAAAGTCTAAAGACTTTCAACACTGAAAGTTTCTAGGAAAGAAATTATGTCAGATAGACTCTCTTACCTCATATGACACTTGGCCTGAGGTTTACTGGTGCTTTTTTCTAGGATGCTGGAAGAAAGCTGTGCTGCCACTTGGTGAGCAGACTGTAGTTCAACTTTTAAAAGTCCTTCACAGCTTTTGTCCACAGAGGAACAGAAAACTTTGACAAGAAAATGTAGTGAATCAGCTGTAGCAACATGCCACAAGAGCTAATTTTTAAAACCATGTATAGGATGTGAAAGGCTAAAAATCCCATTTTCTTTTTAAGTCATGAAGGGCCAACTTCACAGAGGCCAAAATTATGACCACTGTTGCCATACATAAATATGGGTGGTCAGTGCCTAAACTGGAGTCTCTTAACTGGATTCAGAATGAGAAGACAGGTAAGGTGTCCCAGTGCATTGCCAGGAGACCGTGTGGTGCCCATAGCTAACTTTCCCTTCATTTTAAAGGTACCATGTGACAAAATACACTGGAAAGGGGTGCAAGAGATGAGGAAGCACCTGTCAAATATCTAAAAGACAATACCTGCTACCTGTGCTTCCCTTTCTATTTCTAATTTGAACAGTCTTGTGCAGTATTTCAGTTTAAGATCAAGGGGAGTTCCCACAGCACTGGGTGCTGCAATCACCACAGTGCTTCATCCCCATCACCCCCTGCTTGCAGGCAAGGATTATGCATAGATTGCTCTGTCCAGGGCACTGGTCCCCTCACCCACACCCAGCAGTGATGCTGAGGTGCAGCTTAGTAGGAAATACCCTATTTTGCTCTTCCTTTTGGCATCTGATCTAGCTTTTGAATTTCATGTGGTTTTGTGCTACACTGGAAGACCTGGAGTGGCGACCAGTGTTAAATGAGGCGAATTATTCCCTCAAGCTGCTGCAGAACTCACCCTCAGAGAATTACATCACCATGTGGGGCAATCTGTGGGATGTGTCTGCAGACAGCCATTACTGGGAACAATTCTTCCAAGGCAAAAAAGACCACAACTCAGAAGCTGCCGCAGTGAATTGTAAGACTTGCTGTAAGAAGTCTTGCACTATTAAGCAAGGCACAAGCTATTTATTCACCTTACTGCATTAGTAAAGACATACAGTTCTATACATTGAGCTCACACCTGCCTTTTGCTCTGCAGAAGGACTCTATTTGTTATCTCACTAGGAGTCAGACCCTGAAATCCCAAAGAACTATCTTGGAGGATGTCTTCATGTTCCCTGACAGCTGCAGGACCTCATGGGGATGAGAAGAGGCTCTCTCCATAGAATGCTGTGCTCTACCCCCTGAAACCTTAGTGCTCTTTTGCAGACCCCAGCATGCTTTTGTGATTTTTAGTTGAGCAAAATTCCAATTGTACAGTCAGCCTTTAGACATTTCAGGGGAAAATTTTCATTATTAGGGACAGAAATTAGGCATGCAAATCATTAATACATTCTGGCTTTTCCAAAGCATCTCCTCATCTACCTTAATCAGAAGCCATGAGAAGAAAAGAGGATTAGAAAAATGTATTTCCATATGGAGTTTCTTAACAATTTTTCTGCTCTAAGGCCCAGCACTTACATGCCAGTTTTGGCTGTGGTAGAGTTAATTTTCCTCACAGTGGCTGCTATGGAGCTGTGTTTTGGATTTGTGCTGAACACTGGCTTGATAATGCAGAGATGCTTTTGTTATTGATGAGCAGTGCTTATACAGAGCCAAGGCCTTTTGTGCTCCTCACCCCACCAGAGAGAAGGCTGGGGGTGCACAAGGACAGCTGGGAGGGGACAAAGCTGGGACAGCTGATCCCAGCTGACCCAAGGGATATTCGACACTTTATGGCATTATGCTAAGCACATAAATCTGAGGGAGGAAGAAGGATGGGGGGATATTCAGAGCAATAGCATTTGTCTTCTCAGGTAACTGTTACATGTGATAGAGACCTGCTTCCTTGGGGATGGCTGAACACCTGCCTGCCCATGGGAAGAGGTGAATGAATTCCTTCTTTTGTTTTGCTTGTGTACACCGTTTTTGCTCTCCCGATTATATTATATTTATGTAAACCCACTAGTTTTCTGGCTTTTACTCTTCCAGTGCTCCCCCAATCCTGCTGGTGGGGGAGCAAGTGAGCGCCTGCCTGGGGCTTGGCTGCTGCCTGGGGTTAAACCACATTTTATATGATGCACACCCATGCAAAATTACACTGCCATGGAATACCAAAATAACATTTTTGATTATGAATTTGACTCTGGGATCCTCCAAGGCACTGAGTGTCCCAGAATGAAAAGCAGAACTGGGATGCCAATGGAAAAGGCTCCAGCAGTGGCGTCTCAGGAAGGCTGCAGGCACGCCTTTGTAAGGAGTCTTCCGATGAAGTGCCAAGTACAAGTTGGCTTGGCCAGCAGGCATGAAATTTCACCACAGAAATGTATACAGGCATAGACAGCAAGCCTCTAGTAAGTAATTTTTGTACAATTTCCTTGCCAAGTGCTCATGCTGGGGCTTACACCAACAGCTCTGCACACAAGTCAGAACAAAACCAACTCCCAGTTCCAGCGTTATTCTATCTCCATTTGGCTTTTGCTGAAATCACCTTGTATTTCATGGCTCCTTAGATTAGCTGACAAGACTTAAGACTTATAGAAGCCATATGGTCACACACCAGACCAGTTTTACACAAAATGAGCCCATTCTGCAGAAGAGGAGTGACTCCCCCAATGCATCATCACAGCACACGTGGGTGTCCCCTTGCTGGCTGAGTCTGACCTGGACCTGGAACAGGGCCAGGATTTGCTATTTGGTCAAGAGCAGTATTCCAGAGGGATGGTGAGAAAGGTGCCAGATGTGTTATACCTGGATAGTGTGGCAGAGAAGCCACACCAAGTGGGTTCCAAGACAAGAGACAGCAGGACACAGTATCCAATAACCTCAGATGAAGTCCTTGGCATTTGCTCATGCCTTTAGAGGATACTGTGAAGAAAATCATCCGGGAAAATAGGTCTATGACAAGAGGTTATAATTTACAGTTTATTTTTCAGTAAAGTTTCATCCTCCATCCTATTCATGTTCCTAAGCAGTTTACACTTCTTTTTTTTTTAAATCTCGGTGCTTAGCCAATATTTGAACCCATCAAGGGTCATTTTTCTTAGAATGAGAAACAGTCAATAAGGTTCAAGTATGCACTCAGAAAAAAAAAAAAGAGTTGTATTTATTTAAAATAGGGGTTTTTTAAATAAAAGCTTCTTTTCACTAAACTCAACAACTGAAATAAAGAACAGCAGCCAACTACCCCTCAGCAAAATCTGCCCTCCAGCAAGGTCTGGGCTCAAAAGCCTGCACCGCTTCCTCCTCTTCTTCCCTTTACCTTCAGTGTCCCAGTGAGTCGCTGCCTGTCTCCAACACCCCAGTTACATTTCTACTGCCTCGAAAATGCAACAGCCTCACAGTAACTTCCTCTCTGCAGAGTCCAGGGACTGTTGGATGCACCTTTGGGTGTAGACAGTAATGGAAATCGCCCACCACTAAGTGCTACCTTGGAGTGCTTTGCAACTTGCATTAATTTCACCTTCAGAATCCTCCTTTGAGTATTTTTGAAGGGGTCTTTCTCTTATTTTTTTCCAAATCTGTACCTTTGAGGGATTTTCCTCCCCCCCCCTTTTTTTTTTTGGTCAAGTTCAGATTGTATCACTGATGACAATATTTCTTTCTCCTGATTTTTGGTCAGACTTTTTTCAGATATAAGCATTTAATCTCTTTTAGTAACTACAAAGCACTCAGAGGCTTTGTGTTAGATGTCCAATGAAGAAGTAAAATTTACTGAAGAAAATCACTGAATGACATTTTCTATATTGCTGACATCCAGTGAGTTAGGACAACAGAAACTTTTAATCTATTTCTTTAATCATATAGAGCCTGATCCAGTTCTCCCCAGGGAATACTGTAAACTTTCCACTGACTTTCATAGGCCTGGAGCACATGCACAGTGTATGTGGTGTATCTCCACCACATCAATAACTCATGAAATGTTCTCCTAATGCTTAAAGAGGATATGGTACATTTTATGTGTGTGTATATATATATATATTTGTATATATATATACACACACACACACATATATATAAAAGGAGCATGATTTTACTGCCATGGCTAGGCATAAAAGAAATCATTAGGAAGTTTTACCTTGTGCCTAGTCTATTACTGAAGTCTACAGCAAAATCCAAATCTGGAGGAACGACAGGAAGCCATTATTAGTTTTTCTATGAAAATGGTATTTTTATTAAAAGCAGAAGGTGAGATGAAGGCACCAATCCTCTTTAAAATAACTTGGGGTTTAGCATCAATAATGGAAATATATACAGTGGGGCTGGGATATGTCTAAAACCGCTCCCATCTTCTCCGACTCTCCATAAGTAAGTAGTTTAAGGCCAATGAATATAATATAAGAATGATCTTAATATTTTGCTCTCAAATAGTTTCCATTTCACAGGACGTTCAAGTTTCCTTCAGTAAATGGTTTATACTTTTCAGAGCACACTTGCATTCTAGTAAAATCTATTATATATGCCTTAAGGCTTAGTTTATTTATTGGGGAAAACCAGGAACACCACAGAAAAATCAAGACTATGGTATTTTTAAGGCTACATTTCTTTGAAATAGTTATCAACTCCTTTTCCCTTGCCATTTTGAGTAGGGTGTGTGCATCACTGTTTTCAGTTTCTTGTGGAGATAATGCTAATTTCCTAAATAACAGTCTGACACAGGTTTAGACTACCTGAAATGCAAGTCTAAGATCAGAAGTGATGACAAACCTATACAACCATAGTCTCCTACTGCTTTCCATGGAGCTCTGGAAGGGGCAGCAAGTCCCTGTGCAAGGATCAGACCCTTGGACTGGAGCCTCTCAACTGCTCCAGGCAGGGGGACTTTACTAGCTGGTGTCCTGAACAGTGGAAGTTTCACACATTTTTCTGCCCTTTGATAGTCAAAACCTGGTACTGCGGTCTGTAGTTTCTGCGTTGGCATGACAAGCCACAAACCTTCCTGGAGAGCGCTGTGGGGCTGCCTTGGGGAGAGCGGCTGTTCCGCCGGCTGTTCCAGCTGCTGTCGGCTCCACAACACGGTGGTGATAAAGGAGGCGAGAAGGGTCTCTGCATGGGGACCACAGAAGAACTTTATTCACACAGCAGCATGTACGTTCCCAGAGGCAGAGAGCCAAAATGACAGGGACTTTGAGGAGAGAGCACATGCACTAATGGTCTCAGGGTGCAGGGGCGGTGCACGGGCGGAGTTGGGGTACCAGAACCAATAGGGAAAATCCGAGGGAGAGGTCAGGACTAGGGGCGGGGAAGGGAAAACAATGTGGGAAGGGCAGGCATTTAGTAAGAACAGGAGTGGAGACGTAGGGCAGTACAACCTGGAGTCTCAATAATTGAAAAATGTGCTGGGAAAAATAGGACATGTCAACAGCTTCTAATGAATCTGGTTTACTACATGTAAAGAAAAATGTGATTTTGATAAAACCACATAGTTATTTTTCTGAGAAACAAATTTTCTCAAAAAATTAAATGCCTCCTGCTTTACAAGGAGTGCAAACCTCTGTTCATTGCACATACAGCATATTCTGCTAAAATACTGAAGGATATAAACCTCTAAGCATTTCTGCAGGAGTTAACTCTAAAAAATTAAAGCACCAGAATCTACCACGTTAATTTTACTGAAATTTCTGCAGTATCTATAATGAATCCTTTATTACTAATTTATGTCAAACCCTTGCTGGCTTTGTGATACCAGCTCTAGGAAATCCTCCACTTGCTCTTACCATTTTCTTTCCAGTAGTCTAGAGGAAGGTTTGCTAACAGTCTTTTCTTGCCTACTTTTATATTCACTCTCTACGTATCACAAATATTTAACACATTATCCTGGATCCTGGTTAAGCACTCAGTACACAAACTCCAAACTGTAAGCCAGGTGCTTGATGAGGCTGGAAGAGAAAATAAGTTGTGCTGGAGCCACTGCCAGCTGTCCCTGGGGTCCTGCCCTAGAGGAAGGATCTGCTGAATGGTCAGAGCTGGCTAAAAGCCACTGGGAGAGCTGTCTACAAAAAAGTGCTTAAATTCAGGTATTGCACAGATTCCCTGACCATAGACTTGTGGAGGAGACAGGAAAATGGAAGTAATTACTAGAAGGGCTTTAAAAATGCCACAGGTGTAATATTCATTTTATATCTGTATCTATCTATAGCTATAGCTATATCTATATAAAACCTCAAGTCTGCAGAAGCCTAGTGCCAACATCTTAATCAAGCAAATTTCCAGTAACAACTCCCAGGATGTTTGGGAGACTGGAGAGTCTATTCAGCCTTCCACATCACCTGAAAGCTCTCTCACTTCTGTTCCCAAACTGGGAGGTGATCTTACCTGCACAAAGCACATCACTTCATGTTTTGTACCTGGAAGACAGACCAGGGATACAAGTAAAGCAAGCCATGCTTGGCTTGCACCCCCTAAACCTGGGGAAGATGAGATTTTGGGGCAAAGGGAGGAGTATTTTGGCATCCATCTGTGAATTTTCTTTAAAATTCCTCCCATTTCTTGTGACCTGGTCTAGGCCAAGAATAAGAAAGAAATAAATGTGCTCCTTGGGAGCATTTCAGTAATACCTAGCAGTAAGTTGTCTCTGGCAGAGACTATTTCAGCAGGATCCAGATAGGATTTAAAATCCAAACAGAGACAGGAAAGCAGCCCAGCACTCCATTTGAATTGGTGGTAGAATTAAATCAAGTGACACAGCAGCACATGAGAACTCTCACCAAATATCTCTTAAGATAGCATTTTATTTATAGATTATTTCATGACTGCTCCTTTTGAGAGTCTGCAGGGACATAAAGGAGCATAAATTACACAGACACTTGCCTGTACTGTGGCTCCAAATTCTAGTAGTACACAATGAATGAGAGAGCAGGGGAGGTCCTCTCAGTCATCTCAGCAACTGGTTTGATGATAAAAGACCTGTGAAAGCAGGTATGGTCTCGATCCTGTTTCCAGGGTTTGGGCCATGAAGGAAGGTGAGCACAACATCTGAATAAGCTTGCTATGTGCCCATAAGAGTTTGAGGAAATGGTTCCTTTTGTGGGATCCTCAGGGAAAGTGAAGTTATGGGCCATCTCATAGCCTGCCTTAAGATACAACCTGGCTTTGCAGAGTTTTCTGTCTTCGTCTTTGCAGAATCTGCCTCCTGTTTTTTGTGTCTGGCCTGTGAACACACTAGGTAATGTGTTTCGCAATTCTATCCCATGTGCAATGAAAAACAGATGTAGATGTGGTTGTGCGTGGGGATTTCTGCAGGTCCAGCTGAAGTCATGCTCTCCCCTCTGATGTGACCTCAGCACTGGGAGAATTCCTCCCAGCTGCAGCTCATCTAATTGGAGGCATGAAAAACTGAGTCTGTAGTTAAGAAAGCACTGAAAGCACAGGTCTGTAGATTGGATGCTTATCAGCTATACGTCAGACTACCAGCAGAATCATGTTGTGAATCTATTTGTAGGACTTGATTTATGAAGATTAATGAGACAGACAAATTATATCAATTTATGGCAAAACCCATGTATTTTTCTTTCAGTTCAGATTCCAAAATGCTGCTTTCTTTCTCATGGGGCTATTTTTAATGGCAAAGCCTATCTGTACCCTACCCAGCCCAGAAAGGAATGCCAGGACAGCTAAAAAGCACTGCAATTATGTGGCACACCAGAAGTTAAGCAAAAAAATATACGGTGCTCACCAATATTTATCAGCCATTTCTAAACTTGGGCAGAGCCACGGGATTACAATGGTTTCTTTTCTTTCTTAGCACTGGGCAGAAATTCTTGTTTTCTATTCAATCTGTGTCTTCATATCTGATGTGATAACATAACAATGTTAGCTGGAAGATCCTGGTGTCATCTGCTAGTAAACCAAATTCTGTTAAAATGCTACAAATATCAGACACCATGTATCTTGTCAGTCTACATTCTCACTGTTTCTTCTACCATTTCCTTAAATATGAAGCACTTAAGGTTGTGAGTAGCCACAGACCCACTGGTTATATCCATTCTGTTATGCAAAAGAAGTCTTAAGGCTAGGCTTTAGGCCAAACTCAACACCCCTCCACATGAATTGCCCTCAGGAGTATTTCAGCATTCTTTCTGAGATAATTCATTGGATTTGTTAGAGTGGGAGAATCCCATGCTGTTTGCTCTGCTTTCAGCCTTTGGTGCATCAGCCTTGGGTGCACTCTTCCTCTATGCATTTCCCCCTGCAGTGACACCACATGGCTGACAGCAGACAGAAAAGTCACCTATGGAAGAGAATAAGTGGGGAAATTTTTCTTAGGAAAACTCCCTGACCCCCAGTGTTAAATTATATAGATTGCTGAAGCCTCTATTCAGGTTTTCTATGTTTCATTAATCCAGACTAAATCAAAAGCAGTGTAAATAGATAAAAACATGAACATGTGTATCTATACATACACATAAATATGTAAGCATTTGTAGCTCCTGGAAGTACAGGCTTGTTTCAAGACAGGATAGCTTAGGTGTAATGTTAACATAGGCATGAGAGGAACTATTCCAAAATAAGCTTCATCTGACTTTTTGGGATAGATGTTACCAGAAAATCCATTTATAACAGACATTGGAAAGGGGAGGAACTCTAAGCTCTGTCATGTCTGTTAGTTCAAAATCCCAGAACACTCTCCAAAAGTAACAAAACAAGACTGGGGATGGCACCTGGGCATTTATTATTTTATCTGAATATGTACATTTCTTTTGCTTTGCAAAGTAGTAATTTTGCTAAAATTACTTCGCAAAGTAGTAATTTTGCTAAATTAATTTGTTTCTGCTATCACATTGCTCTACAAAGTTACACATTGCTTCTGCAAATGGGGCACTCTTGGGATCTCCATCCTCAGACGGAAGAAAGAGTTCTGCATTACACCAGCAACCACAAAGTAGAGCCAGTGCCTGGTTGTGCTGCTTGGAGAAGTTTAAAGCATAAGGACTGCAGGTGTATGCCAAACTAACAAATGCCCAGGGCAAAGACAGGAGCCAAGTGGGGGGCTCAGATAGGGCTGTGATTGACTACAAGAACTTTGGACCTGGTTATCCACTGGCAGAATAAGGGTTCAGTAATTGCAAAACCAGCGGTTTAGAAAGATAATTTAGGTACTGGTTGCACATGGCTTTTTCAGTGACAAGGCTTGAAAGCTAAGAGACTTACGGAGAAAACAAGATGCTTTTTAAGCTACGGTCCAGTGGTTTTGTATTTTGGTGAGTAACATTTTCTTCCCAAATCCTGGAATTAATTGCTACATAAATATACATTCCTAATGTCAGAGTCTGAGAAATATTACAGCAAAATCTGCTTGCCTGGAGACTTAAAACTCTCTATTTGAAAAGCTGGACTTTACAGGCCAAAACTTGAAAATTTTGTGTGATCATATTAATCTATCATGTGTATCACACTGCAAATTTGAGCATAAACTTGTCTCTGAAAGACTGAGTGAATTCTTGTAATATTTCTCCATATTATAATAGTTTTCCATATTCCTGCTTCACCTTCTGCCAAAAGTATTGGCTAACAAACTGTGTATACAGAAAAATACAGTAGCTAGCTATAAACCTCCAGGTTTCTAACAGTTTTAACACCTAAACTTCTCTGTATCATTCAAATTTCAATATAAGATTTATTCTAATTTCTTTCTCAATTGGATTTTTGATATCTGATCCTACTGAAGTGACTTTGAAAGATACCACACTGACATTTTTGACTCATTGGCATAACAGAAGAAAGAGGAATGAAAGCCTATTGTCTTGTGTAGGAAGAAGTAAAAATACTAAAGTTTTTTTTAAAATATATATATTGCAGAAAATAGCTAGAGGGGTATAGACACAATTCATCAGCACTTGATTTAAATTGCTGTATCTTCATTTTCTATGTGAACCAGTACATGCTTATTCCTGTAGAATGCAGACTGTGTGCTTATCACCAAAAGCTTCAGAAATATGTGGGTGTAGTCAACATCTGTGATTGCTTTCCTGAATGTTCTGGGCTGTCGCAATCTTCTCATAATAGAGGCAAAGGGAAACACCTTTCTCTGTGCATGTAAGGCACATTTATAATAAATTCAATTTGTGCCTGTCTCATATTTTCCATTTTTAAAATCCTAAATAAATATTTTAATCCTACCAGGGCTTCCTTGAAGAAAGAAAGTAGGTAACTTTACTTCTACTGCAGAAATGGGAAGACTGAGGCAGAAATATAACTCATTACAAAATATACCTCTAATTCAGAAATCAGAAATCTGTAATTCACTTAATCCTGAATACTCAACAAAGTGGTTAGAATGGACCAGTATACTTCAGGAATGCCAGAACGCCTCTTCACAGAGATACATATGCATTTTTCATATAAAGAAAATAGAATGGAATAAAAGTACTTGAGGGCTTATTACCAACATGTATTCACATTTCTGAACATTAAATATATTATATGCTGCTTCTGAAGTCCATATCAACTCTGGTTTATACAGTCAGTACCCATTTCTGATTAAATCATCCTGCAGTCCATTTTTATTTATGACTTGACATTGAAAGAGTCTTTGCTCCATTTGTGAGCTACCTGTAGATCACTATTTCACCTAGTTTGGCCTAGATGATACATTTTCCACCAAAGAACAAAGCCTTAGAATGAGGTTATGTCCAGCCTTGGGCTACTCCTTATATCTCACTTTTTAGAAAACTGTTGACGTTGATGCAGAAGCAAGAGGTGGATTATTTTTCCCTCTATTCCCCTGTACAAGACTGCTCAATATTATTTGAGATGTGGACTTCTGAGAAACAAGGAGTTGGCTGTGTAGGAGAGGTGAGTCTCTTCTGCCCCTTCACTGTGTGCCCAGGCTCTTCTGTGGTTTGTGCATCTCTGGCTGGTACCTCTGACCAGGGCACCACTCTGAACTGGGTATGCTGAATAATTTAGGGGTCAGGAGAGTGCTGCCTGTTCCAGCTGCTGTACAGCTAATTTTGAACAGAAGACATGCACACATGCTCAGCTACCAGCAGTACAGTTCTTTTAAGTACAGGGAAGGATTTGTGAATTCATAAATGCCAGAAGGGAGGGTTACAATCCCTGTCTAACCCAGTCTCCTGTATGGTACAAGTGAAGTTAATCCTTTTTCCCCACTATCTTCATTTGGCCAAGAACCACCATCCCCAGAGGACTCCACAAACATCTAACAGTGAGAGGTGTCCCTGGGCCTCCATGACCTTTGCTCCACTCAGGAATGAGCTTCAGCTGGCACTTTGCTTGGGTCTTAGGGCAAACTGGAGATACTGTCCCTGCAGTCCCTGTAGCCTGAGTCTGTCCTCAGCCAAATTCCGGAAACACACTGGTTACACACCCATGAAGCACACGTGGCTAAAATGCTGCCAGCAGGCAACCCCTGGCTAGCACCGGCTTTGAAAGAGGTGGTGCAGGTCTAGCCTCAAATTCTCATCACCTCTGTTATTGTCTCCTGGCCTCCTGGCCTCCTTCACCTTCTTTTAACTCTCATCCATTCCCCTACTGGCTTCACTGCAGAGGCAGAAACTGGACTGTGACACACAATTAATTGATCATTTACTTCTTGCCACACAAGTATTCCTCCTTATAAATTGAACTAATATACAGTGTAGGAAGAGAGAGTCGTGTCCTACTAAAATTCCTGGGTGAAGTTTGATAAGAGTCAAATATACTGAGACACATCACATTTCCCCCTGGAAAGAGGAAAAAAACCCCAAAGATTTTGAAGTCTGGTGCTACAGAGTGGGATTTTGAAATTCTGTCACCTTCATTTCAAGCAGTTAGGTCTTCTGTGATTGCAGTTTGAAGGTAAACTGCATGGTGAACATCCTTAAATTAATTTGGATATAACTTTAGACATATGGTTACACACACCTATTTTTAAGGACAAGGATATTGATCTTGGCAAGGCAATAAATTCCAGTAATATCTCTCTGTAGAATAAAGCCAAGACAATTCAAACATGATTTTTTTTTTTGTCTTCACAACATTTTGCCAAAACTATGATTTTGCTGGACAAATAATTCTGATTTATATTCAACAAGAGTAGTAAAAAGATTTTATAGAGGAGACAGCCAGAGTGACATTTTCCTATAAACCACAATGATTTTTACTGCCACAAGATCCCACAGCTCAACTTCAAATACAACTGTACTGTAAACTGCATAGATGAAGCTGCATTCCTTCTGAATGAGAACCATGTTTCCTTTTCTCAGTGAGTGACTCCACATTCCTATGAGTGTCTAGCAGATAGTAACAATATGCAAACAAAAGCAGATTTTAGAGCTGGTAGAGAAGTGATGGGAAAACATGTTCAAAATGGTGTCACTCTATTCCATATCATTCTTCTTAAAAAGAAAAAAAAGGAGATAAGTGAGGTGCATACCAGACAGTAAGTAAGTTTTTTCTGTCATGTTTCTTTTTGTTCTATTCTGGGATAAATTTTCCTGCTGATAGAATATGGAAGAATATAACTAGAACAAGAGCAGTATTTAACTACTGACCTGGAACATAACACTCCTGATCTTTTATATAGCTCTCAAGGCACTTAATCAGGTAAAGGGAATTGAGAAATACCTATATCCACTTCTTAAAGTAACAAAGGCAAATCCATCAAGGACTGTTGAAATTAAAATAACACTAACCTCTTATATACTGTTAGGCATGTATTACCCAAGGAAGGCTGACATTTCTGTTCCACAGTTTTTTCATTTTCTCACTTGAGAACTATACTCACCAAAGCCAGGTGCATGAAGCAGGGTCAAGGGTGCAGTGTTCTGATTTGACTCTGGATTAGATTTAGGTAAAGGTCCATCTCCTGGGCTCAGGATATGATCTTACTGTTCCAATGCCTCACTGAGCTGAGATGAACATGCAGCCAAAACAGAACCTGAAAATTATTTTATTGCAGACTATAACATACCCTTTATTTCCTAACTCTAGACATCGCGTCAGCTCAGGTGGCAAGGGTTCCTGCTCTTAGATTATATCTTTCTGAGGATTTCGACTCATTTGTGAGGCCTTATGTTCAACCTGGCCATGACTCTGTTCTGTGCCGGGATGAGGCCTGGGTACACATGTCCTTACATCTACCTCACTTCTAGGATGTGAAACTGAAATGCCCACACTCCCCCTCCACACCAGGAGTCCAGGGCCACACGAAGGGCAGCCTCACTCCAGAGCTGCAGGCAAACACAGTTTTGTTACTCATCCCCCCATCTTGCTTCTTTCCTTCAAGCCACAGCTCTGGGGACAGCTGGGTTCATGGATCATTTGCTAAGGGGTATGGTCCATGAAAATGTGAATATAAAAGACACAAGTATAAGAAAGCACAGAATAAACATATTTTCAGTGAGAATACAAAAGCCACTTACATGGTTGGTGGTGCATGGATCATGATTATTCATAATTTAAATCCAGGGGATGGCAGTCCTGAATCTCCTCTTCACAGCGTACTCTTCATCCCAGCCTCTCTCCAGTGCAGTAGCAGATAAAAATGGGAATTGTGTGGGAGTGCAAGCTCAGGATCCTCCAAAAACCTCTGTGTGAATGGAAGAAAGTTCAGATTTAAATCTCTAGTCATAGACAATTTTAGGGTGGGGAGGAAATGCACTTATACCAGTAGGCTAATAAAAATATATCAGCTATAAACTGCTGGCATATGCAGAAAATTGTTGTTTCACAGCTCTTTAAAAGAAAGAGCCACTTTCCTTTCTCATGCCACAATTATCACTAAATGTAAGAAGAGATAAAAGGCTTTTTATGATTTGCACCTCAGTATGAAATAATATTCCCCTTTCTCTTTTAAAAGAATTTCTTTTCCACTTCTGTGACTATAAATGCATCCAAATCACAAAAATCTTGCAGGTTAAGCTACTCTTGTGAGGGCCAAGAAAAGAAATCTCTTTACTGTAGAGCTATGGACAGTGGGCTTGCGGCATGGCCAGGTGAAAAAAGTGCAGCTACCTCACTCAGCTATGGGGCATGCACCGAGCTTTCCATGCAGCCCTGATATTTCTGGTGTGCTTGAAAAAAAGAGCAAGTTACAAATTATTAATGATGGTGGCCATAGAGGAATGTGAAAAGGTTCAGGGTCAGCTCACCAAAGAGTGGTCACCTCACACCCCTCAGTGCAGCACCACACTGTTCTCAGTCAGCTTTCCTCCCTCATGGCTATTTGGGAAATAAGATCAGTAGAAAATAATGGTCCTCTGCAGCTTAAAAAGACAACAACAAAATCAGTGGACTAGACTGTATTGCCTTTACCTTAAGAGTCAGAGCCTTGTGGTGTACCCAGCCCCTTTCCCCACAGGCAAAATTTTGGGTTCCCTCAAGTCCCATTGATTTCAGAGATTTTCTTGGCTCTCTTTCCTGCAATGCTCATCACAAGCTGCTTGCCCTTTCCTGATGAGAGGGTGGGATATTGAAGTTACATGTCCTCCTTTCCCATGGGTTGTGGAATGCAAGTCAGGCAGCGTGTGCCCAGACATTCAGAAGGTCAGGGTCAGGTTTGGCCTGTGCAGCTACAGAACCTCAGCCTGCCATTCATTGCATAGAGCAGCCAATGCAATTAGCAGCTTTACACTTGTTTTGGGGATTTTTTCTGACTTTGAAACACCAAGAAGTAAAGAATGTGCTCTGAAGCAAGCACATTTTGGAGGCACTGCACCTAGTGAAAAGAAGTGAAAAAACTTGGATGGCTCTTATGTTGAAACTGCCATGATAGTGTTACTTCTACTGATTTTTTCTTAACATCCTCAAGTAGTTCTGATTAAATAAATCTTGCTCAAATTAATTTTCCTTCCTTCTACCCTCCACCACCTATAAAGGCAGCGAAAGTCAGGCCAGCATTAGGATACTGAACAGTGAGTTCTGGCAGCAGGATAAAGGTCCTATTAGCCCTCAGATCATCTGGAAGCAAAGCAGAGTTGTTTGGCCATTGCTGTATTTGCCATTCTCAAGGTTAGTTGATGCAGAGCAAGCCTTATATTTGGATCAGCAAACAGAGGTGCAGGTTAAATGAAAGAAAAATGAAAATGCACATTTCTAGTACCACTGGTAGACAGCAGTCTGAACTGATTCTATCATACAAGTCTGAGGGGTGGGAAACAGTTTGAGTCTAAGAACCGGGAAAGAAGCATCAGTATGGAAATAAGAGGAAATCGCTAGACCAAGAATCAAGACCTTGGTATTCCACCCGGGACCTGATTTGCCTTGTGAAAGTTTCAGACTGTCACCTCATGAGCTGCTCTTCTACAGTGGGGAAGATGGAGACAGAAATAATTTTATGAGTTTGAGATGTATTGTATATTTTTACACCTACAACACAAGCGATTGGCACACTGGAGTGAGTGCAGTTGAGAGACACCAAGATGGTAAATGCATGTCCTTGCAGAGGGGCTGAGGGAGCCGGGCTGGTGCAGCCTGGAAAAGGGAAGGCTTTGGGAGGAGATAACAGCAACCCCCAGCCAGTGCCCATCAGGAGGCTGTCAAGGACATTGGGAGCCAGGCTCTTCACTGCTGTGCCTGGTGGGCTGGTGAGAGACTCTGGGCATAAGCTGAAGGAGGCAAGGTTCAGACCTCTGGAAATTTCCCCCTGAGGGCAGTCAGACACTGGAGCAGATGACCCAGAGGCTGTGTGACTCCATCCTGGGCGTGGGGGAGTCAACCCCGACTGGGCTTGCTCAAAGCCTTCAGCAATCTGGTCTGACCCTCCTGCTTTGAGCAGGACGTTGGGACAGAGACATCCTAAATTCCCTTCCAACATGAGTTTTCCTCTGATCCAATGATTTATTATATTTTTCCCAAGCTGTACATATAAGAAAGCAGATAATAGTTTTGCCTAATCTTTTTAAACTCTATTTCCTCTACTCTGTCCAGCAAATTCCTTCCTCTGACTGCTGAAATTTGCTGATAAGCATGTCATTTACTATGGTGATTTTTATGATTTGGCACCACTTTCACAAAAACCATTCAGAAGTAATTTTATATCAAAGCAGGCAATCATACACAGTCATTTCGAATGGAAAACACAGGTCATGGTGAACTGGACAATTCTCTGATTTTTGTGAATGAGAAATTAAGATTTAAATAGTCATCACCAAGAATTAAGTCTCCACATTCAATTAATCAGCACTTCTGTTTTTCTGTTTTATTGAGTATAGCTTACTTGTCTGTCTTAAAGAGTCTAACTTTTTTAAGACTAGTGGACAATTTACGACTAGAAATATGGGCAAGCACACTGAAGCCAAGAAATGCTCCCAAAGTATTAAGCAGTTTTGAATAATATTTCAATACAATTGAAGCTGCTGTTTTCATGTCCCTGAAACAGCAAAACCAGAAATATTTGGAAGCTGTTTTGACATTCTTGAACATACCATTAAGCAACAATAAAAGAGGTTGTCATAGCTGCTGTGTCATAATGGAATGAGTTTGTCTCTCTTCAAACTGGTAGTGGCATTTTGCTAGTCAGAGCATCAGGAAAAAATGTTAAAATCAGAGCCAGGGGAAAAAAAGGGTTCACAAGACAGTATAAATCACTATTGTTTTATATTCATTCAAGATTTACTCCTTTTTTCTTTCAATCTTCTAATCCTTCTTTGAAATAAAAAGCAGGGATGTCAAGTCTAAACCAACCAAGATTAGTCACATAGATAAAAGAAAATATCTGTAGTTATTATTTCTATGTCTTGCACAGCTTGTCAAGAAAAAGCTGGTAAAGCAAAGTTTGGTTTCAGTACTTTGCAAGTGAGTTTGCATCCTGTGCATTACCCACTGCTGTTTCCAGGCCCCACCAGAAGCACCTCACATGCACTGGCCTTAATTGCATGTACCTTGTTTCCCACCCTCTTTATAGATTAAGCATATCTAGATATTAAATACTCAGAACTAAAATATAAACATATAGCAGGGAGTGAATTTGATTAAATTATTGATGTAATGTTGTTTAGCAGTGGGTTTTTCATTAGAATTGGCTAAAAATGGTAAATTGTAATAAATAAAAAGATAATCCCAAGAACAAGATTACGTCTGATATTTAATAAGTAGTGATATGGAAGCAGCTACAAATATGTATCCTTATCATTTTTGATCACACTTATCTACAACACTAAGATGCTTATTTCACTGCCATCATTTATTTGTCATTGTTCTATAACCAAAGTGGAATGAAACACTTTTGCAGAAGTTACTGTGCACTGGAGGCAGCACCTTTCCAGAAATAGGTTTTTCAGGAAAACAACATCTGCTACTCATAATATTAATGCACACCTATAAGTACAGCTGTTACCAGAGGTGTCTGACAGACAGGACAGAAATGTGTACAAGATTTATCTATTACTTATATCACAAAACAGGTTTTAGTACATTATATATAAAACAAGTGAGAAAATCCTAGCTTAGAGATCAAGTTGAGGTATTAGGCTTTTCAAGTTCTTAGTAATGTATAATATATAATCTATGCCCTCTCAGAGTTGTACAAACACAGACAAAATTGTCCCTGTCCTGATCACTTCTGCTTGTGGATGGATCATAGGAAGCAGTGAGCAGAAACATCCTTTGAATTCAGTTAGCCTATTGATGTGATGAAAATTCTCATAAATATGCCCTCAAATGGGCATTGGCTCTGTCATCTATCACAATACAGAGTACAGACAAGCCTAGCATGAAATTCTTCAAAAGAATTTGGATTTTGATCTTTGCTTTCATCCAACACTGAGTAAGATCTCATTTACAGCATTGAGGATGAAGTTATTCAACAGGCAGCACTTTGGCCAAAACTGGGGAGAGAAGCAGAGACTGCAAAAGTTGAGAGCACAGATCTGAGCCCCGAGGGAGAGGCAGTCATAGTGACTGCAGGTGTGACAGCTGGAGGCTTAGTACTTGGAAGTAGTGTCATGTCCTCTTGAGAAAAATCAGCAAGTACAATTGTTTAATAATTTCATCCTATGTTTCCAAGTATCTCTGCCACAGAGCATATTTGTGGACAAATATCCATCGCTTACACCTCAGTCCCAAGGAAAAAAAAATATCTCTCTCTCAACTTCTTTTCTTTTCTTAGACTCTCACTGCAGTGATGTTACAGATCATCTCTACATTAGTCTTTCCGCATTAAAAGTGTTAGAAAAATAAGCAACAACCTAATATTTATCCTCATTTGGTTTCCCTGTATTTCCCTACTTTGCTTTCTATTGTATTTCTGCACCTAACCTGCCACAACTGCTAAAGAATTTATTGCAGAGAATTTCTTTCTATGGTTACAACTTAAAAAATATGATCAAACTGTAAGGCAGTGTCTGTCTGGGCAAAAGAATGAAAAGGCTGAGGAGACAAATACCTATTATGACTTGTTCCTAAACACCACCACTGACTGCAATTTCACAGTTTACTCAGGCAATGTGCCCAAATACTTCACAATCATTCCTGTTAAAAAGTTGATACCAATGTTAAGCCAGAACCTTTCATGTTGATTTAGGCTGATCATTTCTTGCCCTATTCACTACAGATTCTACCTTACACTTGGGAACTAACTCTTACAAACCTGGAAGACTGTTAACCTGCATGCTCAGCCTTGTCTGTCTCCAGTTAACAAATCCCGAATATCCCATACATCTTTGTTTGTAGCCCTCTGATAAATCCTTGCTCCTGTAAACTTCCTCCAGTTACCTATTCATTGCTTCAAAGGCAGTGCCCAACACCAGACACTGTCTGCCCCTTATGTACAGAGCACCTGGATTATTGTATCTTGGAGGCCACAGTCTTATTTGTATATCTCAGTTGAGGTTTGCCTTCTACCAACACTGTGACACCTTTGGGTCATGTTCCTTTTGAATCTCTATTCCTTTTTTTTTTTTTTTCCCCCCCCTAAAGATCAGCCACCTATCCAGCTGTTCCTATCCTGGATTCAGACAATTAGTTGTTCCTGGTGCTAATCTGCACTGTTCCCAGGGATGATTTCTCCAATCTTTCACAATTTCTTTGAATCTTTACCTGAAGACTTTTTTTCCTGAAGTCTCTTCCAGCTGCTTATCTGTGGTAAACTTTAAACTACAGTTCTCTGCTTCATCACTGTCATTTATTCCAGTATTGAAGATTTCACTTAACATATTGATACCTTCTCTTTGGCTTCCAACTCTGTCCTATATGTGGGCATAACAGTTTCAGCAAGATTGCATCTTCCCAGCTTGCTTGACATTAATACAATTCAAATTGTCTCAGAATTAACCTATGTTATCTTTTGTTTCACTCATCTAGAATGACTTTTTCATTTCACAAGGAAATTTGATGAGCTTGATATGAACCTCCTTGAAAAAACACATTGCTCATACTCGCGTTGTCTTCCAAATGCCTACAGATAGTTTCTTTAATTATCTATTTGTTCTAGAACACTTTAGCTTAACTAGAATTTCACAGCTCTTTACTTTCCAAGCTAAATGCTGTATTTGCTGTTTTCATACACCCAGTATTAAACTTGATCTCTACAAATTCTCAAAGAGACTTAATTTTTTCTGAGCTTTCTTCATCAAGTTCTTTAGGCACCTAGGATGACTTTTGTCAAGTTCACATGATTTAAAACACCCAGCTCACTTCAGGGTTCTCCTATTTGTTTTACCTTTGTTTTAGACTGAGGCCTTACCCAGTATTGGATTAGTTACCAATTAGTTACTTCTAAATTATTATGGATGCAGAAAACACTTGTGTCTTCTGGGTAACATCTTTTGCTGGCTCTCCTCCCCAAGGAACAGCCAACTGGAAATGACATTGTGCTTCCTGTTAATGAGTTAATAAAAACATTAATAATAAATAATAAAGTAACAAAAACCCATTAATATTATTAACTTAATGGAAATTGTATGTTAGCTAGTTACTCTGCTGTCCTTAGCCACGTGCTAGTGCTATTGATTTACAATTAATATAACCAACCCAATTTCTATCTGATTTCCTATGCACTTCCTTCTAGAGTTAAATGCCAATGCAGAGCTAAACATGTGACCAGAACTCCTTTAAACTTCTTATCCCTTCACCATTCTTACACAGGTTATGCTTGTTCCTTTGGAGTATTTTTCTTCAAGACTTCCTTTATGTCCTTAAGTCCCTTTACCTTGGCTTATGTATTTATGAAATCTTACCTACAAATCCTGAGTTTATTGATTCCTGCTCTCAGGATGCCTCTCCTTTTTCTAAGCACAGGGAAGTCACCAGCTCCCTGCTATGCTTGTTACCTTTCTCCTTCACATTCATAACCAGCTCCTCTCCTTTTGATTAGAATCAAAACCAGACCAGCATCTCCTATTTATTTAATTTATTTATTTAAGTATTTAAGCAAATACTTTAATCCCTTCTGTCATGAGAACCTATTTTTTAAGCAGTTTTTAACTCTGGATATCATAATGTTAACGTTCCTTTTAACTCTTTTCTATAGGACTGTTAGGGGGAATGTCTAGTCTGGTTATCTATGCACTCCACATTATGTACTAAAATGTCAGACCTTTGTTGTGGTCCTATTTTAAAGATTTCCATAAAAATTGTATAATCTAGTTCTTCAGGCA
>WEIT01041760.1:10936-54617 GCA_013389985.1 Dryoscopus gambensis | reverse complement strand
CTTGTAATGATACTAATCACCCTCTAAATCTCTGTAAAACAAGCTGGTATGAAAAGGACATAGGGAATTTAATGCCAGTAACTTTGTTTTCTAGGCAGAAGGGTATTAAGTAAGCTTTTGCAAAGTACATGTTGTACTGCCCTTTCGTTTCAAGCTAAAGAAGGAAGCAAAGGCATCATCTGTCATGGGGGTGAAAAGCTGCCAGGTATCTCAAAACCTCATCTTTCATCTTCAGCAAGAAAAACTGAAATTAACACTGCTGATATGAAGGCAGGTATAAAATCATATGAGTTCAAGATGTGGATCTAGATATAGACATTCACCTTAAAATATGAAAAAGGAGGAAAGTGGAACTCTTCAGCTGGGCATATCTTAGTAGTTCTATATTTATGAAAAGCAGCATCATAACTGTAAAGCATGCAGGAAAAATAATTCCACATACTATACTGAAATCTCCCTTTTCAATGTCAAATTCACTTGCATTAGGATAGTTTTAATGGAGATACTTATTTTACCTCTTTTGAAGCCTTTGTTCAGTCAGCCAGTATAAATAAGATGAAGCATTTGTGTTTCTGAGTTAAAGAATATTGCCTGTAGTATGTCTTAAGAGTTGTAAATAGTCATGAGCCATTACCAATTGTTTAGTCAACACCACATACAAATTTTCCCCTTTTAATACGTACAGCGCATCTATTCAAAGATGCTTACACAAAGTACAGTATTTCACAATAATTTTATTTTGTTTTCTAAATATTGTCTCTGAAACACCTTTTGATAACATGTAAACTTTACATACCTGGACATTTGTGAAACTTAGCTTTCTACCTAGCATAATTGTATTCCTCTGAAGTAAAGTTTTCCATCAAGTGTTTCCCATCTGTTCTACTTGTCTGGAAATAGACATCCTGAACTATGGAGCGGCTTAGTGGGTGCAGGATTTTTACATGCTGTATGTGTCATTCCTGAGTTGCTGACAACCACTTGAGGACTGAGGCCCAGAAAGACCAAAAACTTGGACCCAACCAAGTGTGCATTGTTTCCTTGGTGGCAGAAAGGATACAGTAATTTTTTTCTTTCCTGTGATATGCATTTGAATAGTCACTTCTGTATGACATGGAAGTGGGTTTTTCTCACTGTACTGATCAACTGTGAAACAAGAATTGTGTTATGATCTGGAACCGGCTTTACAAAAGGTGAAGAAAAGTGTTACAGTGAGGACTGATTTGAGGTGTTTTTAATATATCCACCCTCTTCTTCAAATGGGAGCTTTTTTTTGTGTTACGTCTAGTAATTACTGGATTAATGAAATCCATTATAAGGCAGACAAATTTATCATGAGTAAATTTCTCTGACATCTGACCTTTTTATAAAAAGTTGACTATTGATAGCATTGGGACACCTCATGTGACAGAACAGTTTTGGAATGATGTGACATAGGCTTTAATTTCCTTGTTTACTAGACATAACAATGAATAAATATGAGGTTTATTCAATTTCTAAAAAATATATTCCTTAAGAAAACCAAAAAAACCAACAGGTAATCTAGGTAATATCAAGTAATCTAAATTAAGATTTACTAGATCTTTACGCTAGAGAAATCTGTAGTTTTTTATCATTCAAAGATCTCTCACAAGCTTGAAATAATCTGAACAATTTATCCTTAATATGCTGTTATCAAACATAAACAATATTAAATGAACTGCTGATTTTTTTCCTGAATTGTGAAACATGCTGTGGAACTTAACTCATAATAATTAAACAATAAATAGCACTTTTTCTTCAGTAAAGTAATTTAATTTTACCAGCACATCAAAAAATTATCTTCTCTAACATAAAATTATTTTCCCTCTGAGATACTTCCTTAGCAATTGTGTTTGACTTTGTCCACAAAAGAATAGGTTGATATCAAGTATAAAAACCTAATCTGTGTTGTGCCAATGAATATTTGCACATTTAGGTATTGAAGATGGCCCCCACCCCTCTCTAGGTGTGGGTGTTTTCGGATAGAGGCTCTGAAAAAAAGGCTGCAGAAAGGCAACTAGGATCTTCCAGCTTTTTCAGATTATGTGCATCTGCAGCAGGCAGGCTCCAAAAATGTGTCTCTGGACATACAAGAAGAAGACAGGTTTAATTAGCAGCAGAAACGATGAAGTCCTTTGAAAATTTTTGGTGATTAGCGTGTATGGATAAAGTTGTCATTCTTCTCTTGCCTATGGGACACTGGTCTACAACTGGGTCCCTGAGCAGCTTTGCAGAAACTAGAAAGGCAGCAAAGGGAGAACACTTCTTTTTGCCAACCCACTGTTAACAGAAATAGAAACCCTAGTCAAAGTGAGATTATGAAGAAAGTTATTAAAAATAAATGTAAAAAAAATAAAAAAAAGGAGTATGTGGTTCTTTGTTATTCCTAGGGATGATAACATGGTAACTTTTGTCCCAAAGAAGACAGAAGCATCAGAGTAGTGAGATTAGTTTACATTTTTTTTTGATGGTAAAGGACTGACCAAAGAACAGATTGGGAGCAAGCAGTATCATCAGAAGATCTCAGTGCTTATTTGCATGAAGAAATGGGATGTTGACTGTAGTTGCACTTTAATTATTTATGACAGCAGGGAAAACTAAAAGGAGGGATATCAGAATCCTATCAAAAGAAGGAGCAGGAATGTTGATGTTACTATAGTGTCTTTGGTATGTACTGTAGGGTGGAATTCAGACCAATGCTTCCAAATATCAGAGTAGTTATTGATATAGCAATTGGTACAGGTTTTTTTTTTCCTATTGTATTGCCCTGTAGTTATTTAGAAGGACTGAACAAGTCTACCTAGACATCCCCTCAGAGGCTACACATCTAATTCTGAACTGCTGGACAAGATGAAGTCAAAATCAACAGCCCTTCTGTTCAGCTTCATTTCAAGAAGCTTGATTGCTAAATGTTGCTCTTTGAATGATTTTTTTTTTCTCTCATTGTGGCAAGGAAAAAATCAAACAAAATAATTAAAATTTGATCCAGCCCTTATCTGTTTTCCCCTAACTGTGCATAGATGCCTTTTAACAAGTAAATAATCCTTCCTACCCTTGTAGCCGTTGTGAGTTGTTTTAAATTAATCATTTTACGTGATTGACAAACTAATACACATCTTCTTTTTTTAGGACATAACTGTGTCCTTCACTTACAAAACATAATTATGCGATCATGTTGGAAATTCCAGGAAAAATGTTAGCACAAGAGTTAAGCCTGACTGTTAAACAAAACCCAGACTTTCAATATTACAACCTCTGAGCAAAAATTAGCATGCCAGTTCCCTAGGCAATCAAAGCACGCACAAAGCACAAAGGATGAGGATTTCATCCAACAGATGTATTATTGAGCAAATGGCCACTTTTGGCTTCATGATTATTTGCTCAGATGTTTAATTTTCACATGACAACAGAACTTGAAGAAACTAGCTGCAAAACTGTTTACATGTGCCTGAAGCCAAGAGCATGATGTGCAGTCCCTGAGCTGAGTGAAACAGTGGCCCGCTGAACACAGTGCCGTGACAATGGGGCAGCAAGCGGAGGTCAGGTTCAGCACATGGATCTCCTCATGCCAAAGGAGCCAGACTGTTGGGGTCACCCAGCCCACTGGGGGCTGTGACAGGTCCTCCCCCAGACTTGAGGGACAGGCTTCTCCTAAGACACAGTATGCTCCCAGTTCTGTTCCTTCGATTGATTTGTTGTTCTCCCTGTCCATTTGTTATAAACATTAAAAAGGATTCAGTTCAATGCAAAATACTTTAACTAATAAAGTGTTTGAGTATGTCTAAGCAATATACAGGTTTGGCTGCTGCCCCTGAGGAGGACTATGTATTTCATGGAACTACAAGAGAGACGGACAGCAGGCAGAAAGGAGACACGACATCAAAGCACAGACCCAGTAGCTGTCTTAGGAGGGAGAACTACATGTCCCATGGAGCCTTGGAAAGGATGAGCAAACAGGAAGCGGATACTTGGGACCAAGACTTTTGGGAGTTTGGACTGGGATATAAAAAGGGGACCTCGTGGCAAGGGGGCGGGCTTTTTGGGTGGTGTGTTGGAGTGAGAGCGGTGAGCTTTGTATGGTCGAGGGCTGTTGTTGGATCATTTTTTCATCTGTTTTGTCGAGCGGGATGGTGGACTGCCCACCACCCCCTGTTCCCAGCTGCGGATTAATAAACGCGGATTAATTTTTGCTGATATCCAGACTTGTTTATAACACCTTTATCCCTTCCCTGTTTTCACATTTGCCTTTGTAAGCTAGTCCCTCCTTATTGGTCCTTTTGCCCTGGTCCCGTCTCTATCCCACCTTGCAGCCTGATACCCCGTGAAACCCTTATATAAACCCCAAATCCCTCCCCCATTTGGTCTTTGGCCTCTGGCTCCCTTCATGATGAGGTAATCCTGACAGGGAAGTAAAAGCTCTTCTTCGAATAAATACCACGCTACAGATCCTTCCTTGGCTCTTTTGTTCCCTGCAGCGTGTGTGTGCGTGCCTGCTGCTTCTCTGACTAAAGCTGGTGCTGCCTGCTTCACTCCTATGGGAGTCTGACCCCTGCTGAGCTGCTTCCTCTGGGGAGCCACCCAGAAATGGAGGCTCGACTAACGGGTCAGAACGGGGACCTTGGTGCATCCGAGCTCGTCAGCAGGAAGCGCAGTGGCTCTAGAGCCAAATCTGCCTTCAGCTCCCCTTTGGAAACCAGATGCTGGAAGGAATATTTTTCAAGCATTTCACATTTCCAAGATAACTACCCTGCTTAATCATACAGTGATAACATTTATTAAGTGCCCCAACCTGAGAATCTGCAAATGATGAAAGGACACGGTTTGGCACTGGTGCCAGGTTGGTGAGCTTAAGCCAGTGCCAGTAGAAGGAGCAGGACTACTTGTATGAAATGTGCCTCTACATTAAAACTGGCTGTGTCACTACACTTTTTTTGCTAACAGCTGGCAAGTTCCTTTTTTTAAAAAACCATTTAGACTCACCAGCTCAGGTAATTTCAAGGCTGGGAATTAATTTTCATCTTCCCTTCATGTAGCCATGCCCTTAGAGACAGGTCCTTTCTTCTCATCTGCCTTCCACGGTGATATGGTCTCAGGTTAGGAGGGTTGGAACAGTTCCTTTATTTAAAAAATCTTCTATTTATTCACACATTGGGACACTTGGGACATAAACGCCAGGATGGACTTGTCACCAGAAGGAGGTTGGTGTAGCACCTCTCGATATAGACAGTGTGCAGTAGCTTTAGCAAATAAATCAGCGACAATGCTAACACAAAAATGCAGTCTTGCCATTTGCACAACGATGGTTAATCTGCAAATTTTTAATTATGTGAGTTGGTCTCCAGTAACTGTACACTTAAAAAATACTGTGGAATAAAACATGCATCTCAGAGAGTTATGCATTACTTCCACAAATTCTAAAGGATTACCTTCAGTTTAGGAGACAAGCAGCACAAATCACAGCAATGAGATATGCTTGCAAACATGTAAAGCAATGTAGGTAATAAATACATGGAGCATTTATATATAATTTACTGTTCGGTAATTAAATATCAGTGCAAACATCTCTCAAAGTAGTTCCTAAATATTTTAACCTTTATTTATGTTTGATACATGCTAACATAGCTGTCTCTGTGTAAAATGTTGGGTTTAATTCTTTATCACACATTGGTCTGCTCACATTTATTTTGTTACTTTTATTTCTGATTTACTCCAAAATTATGGGGAGGGGTGGTTCAGGTCCTTCATATCTGGGAACAGTAGTATGTCTCAAAGACACTTCAGAAATACCAGGATGAATGGCTTCCAGAAACAGGTATAATAACTTGAAGGAAATAGTGACTATCTGTACTACCATTGTTTGGTACATTTTCAGCTGTTTCATAAAATTCACAGAAAATTTCTTAGTAACAAATTTTCACATGTATTCTGTGCATTAAATTTGGACTCAGAATTATTGCAATCAAGTAGCTTGGGTTTCAATTCATTCACATTTCCAAATTCCAGTGAAGATATTCCCGCAAATTGTCCAGATTCCTCAGAGACAGGGGTTACATTTCCTGGTGATTATGGTGCATGAAGGCAAGTGATAGAAAGGGCAAGAGTGTATGGACAGAAAAGATTGATGTATAACTCTGGCAAGGACAAACACTGTGAACTTTAAGAAAGACAACTATGTGGGGAAATATCTGGCAAAAAACCAAATTTATACAGAAAATTATGTTTGGATCTTAGATCATTACAAATCCAACTGCTGATTGCAGGATATTACATCATTGGAACTCACCTGTTTGATGGAGAATAGGTGTCCTTGTGCCTGAGGGTTTATGCCAACAATATGGGAGTCCAGCCAAGATGACAGATCAGAAAAAATGAGGTATCAGCTTTGCAGAACCCATAAGGCATCATGGCAGAATACCAGAGTTTCAAAATATTCCAAGTTTGATCTGCATAAGTGATTTCATGTGATGTCATTTTTTTCTCAGTTAGTGGAAATTATGTATTTAAAAGAACAATCTATTCACTGATAGACAATTCCTTTTTATGAAAATTCAAGCTGGAATACTTTGAGCAAGTCCTAGGTATATTTTTTATCCAACAGTACTCCATAAAATTGTTTTTAATCCAGTAATCTGCTAATGTAATTTCAAATTCATTTTAAAAAAACGTAATAGAATCCATCACATTTTAAGAAGAAAGCAATATTTCTTTTGCCATCCAAAGGTGAAACTTAGATAACTTATCATGAAAATTTGTTTATAAAATCATCAAAGGGAAAATTCTCTGTCTGCTATATTTTTTTCTCAACTCCACCAACAGAGAGAACAGATTCAGGGTTTTCTTTAGCTCAATGAGAACTCTAATTAATGGTGGCAAATATAGCAATTACTATGTGAACAAATATAGTACAAGCATGTTTAATTGTTACTCTGTTTTGGTAATCATTTATCTTTCCCCAAATTTAAAGCTTTGCAGAGTTAATGAATGGGTTTCATCTAAATTCTGTAATTTCCCATTTTATATATTGTTCATTAATTTCAGTGAACACTGGATCAAGGAATATTACTATCTGCATCTCAAAAAAACCCCCAAAAGTCCTACTGCGAGAAAAGTTGTTCTGTATAAAACTAAATATTGCAATATCAGTGGTTTTTATTTGGGTGAAATACTCAATAGTATGAAATAATGTGAGTCTGGAAAAAGTCTTGAGAGCATCCATTATCTTCAAAATTAAAGAATCAATGCACTTCTTTGGTCACACATTGTAATAAGGAAAAGTTTATTTTAAATTTTTAGGGGTGATGTAATAAGAGAACGTTCCTAAATTATTTGCTGGGTATTTAATTCTAGTAAAAAGACATTGAGAATTAATTTGACTTTTAAGTGTTTTCCTAAATATATATATTAAAAAAAAAAATTATACACACACACACACACACACACACACACACACACACACACAGAGGTTTTCACATATATACATAGAAAAACAAGCAAAATATTTATATGTTTGTAAACATATGTAAATAATACAAAACCGCACATGAGGTTCTTGCATATATTTTCAGGGTGAGACTTACTGATTCTGCAGAGACAGCTGTCTCTGTAAAAAACACCTTCTGCTCTCCACCACGAGAGAGGGCAATGACTTGTCTACCAGACTTGGATAGCCTAACCTATATCCTTCCTGTGCACAAAGAAAAGGCAGGAAAACTCAGTTTTCTGCACTTGGCTATTAATATAATGTACGGCTTACAAATGCACAGAGACAAGTATGTAGCAGAAATGATGGTGCTTACTTATAATCAAAGGCTAAAGGCAGTATGAACCTAAACCAAAAAGCCTGTGAACCACTGCTGTGTTTTCACTACATTCATAAAAAAAAGGCAGGGGAAAAAAATTAATCCCCTTTTTATTTTTTTTTCCATCTAGTTGCTCTACTCATTTATTTTAAGGCAAATATTAGAATTATAGTTTTAAAGAAGATAAATCCTTTATTATTTTAACTTATTCTTTTAGTTATGCTCCACTTCTGACGTGTATTGGTTCATAGCCCACTCCCCCCCCAACACCCTGGAAGTTGGGAGAAGAGCAAGGAAACCTTTCCATTTCAATCTAAACAGTACTTAAGTATTAAGTCAGAGATCTCTTGCCCATAAAACTTAGAAGTGTTTTTTCCTGCATATTTTCACCTTCTCCATGTCAATGCATTTAAATACATCTTTATTATAGTAGCAGTGTTCTGGTCATGACCTGCTACTGTTTATGTTGCACAACAGCTTTCCTTAGTTGCTGTTTAGTCTTGGAAACCTTCACCATTCAGGCTGAAAATTCTATTTATTCTCTACCTGGGACTGAGCTTCAGTGGCAGGTTTGGGCAAAAGCATTTGTGCCATTTTTCAATGAGGGAGTAGTGAATAAACAAACAAATCTTTTAATTGCAAGATTATTGCTTCTGACCAGTTCAATTTTTTGTTGTTGTTGTTTTTTTTGTCTTTTGTTTAATCTGAAATGCAACATTTTAGAAGTAATTTTCTTTTGCCAGTTGCTAATGTGTAGACCCTGAATTGTATTCCTGAGGATTACTGCAGTTTTCTGTACTTCATACTCCTTTTATAGTGCAAATTCATATACATTTAGCTGTGAGGGAAAGAACTGGGAGGGGAAGGTCTTGTCAGAAAAGCAATGAAGCAAAACTTAGTATACTTGGATTTAGTTTCTAACACAGCTGTGCATGTCTTTAATGGTCAAGCTCTTTAGGGACAGATCTTTCAAAAGCACCTGAAGACTTTCCAAGTGCATCTCACTTTCTGGAAAACAAAAGTAACAGTTTTCTTCTCACAGCATACTTTCAAGGTATGTTGGGTATTTCCCAAGGAAGAGGAGCATGTAATAAATTTTCACAAATTCCACTGGAGTTATTTTTTGAAAACAGATGATAATGCTTCCTTTCTTTCCTCTATCTTGTTACTTTGTGAAAGAAGCTGCGTTTTATTGTGTTTGCTTAGTACAATGAAGCTGGGAGCTGAATAGCAGTCTGCTGAATAGTGATGGTGATACTATGGACAAATTTATGCTTCCTATGCTGTCCATTTCACAGTCTGAAGGAACAAGGTCTCAAATGGTAAATTGGTCAAGGGCACCAAATGTCACAGGAGGCATAGAAAGCTGAGTATTTCCACAGACCACTGAAACTCAGCCAATTAAATAAATATAAGGGACTACATAAATTATGGACTTGATTTAAATCATGAGCTTAAAGTTCCAATTAGGAAAACATTTGAAAACATGCTTAAGTCCCATCACAGGCCATAACTGCATTTCAGCTTTTCACTAGAACTCCATCTGGCATTTAAAATTAAACATGGACTAAAGGATAATTTTTTTATAAAATTCTTTATCTCCCAAAGTCAATCTTTCAGTAACTTGTGGGTATCTGAAAGCAGTTTCGTATCTGTGAAACACTGTACAAGTAACTTCAGTAGTCATTGTCATATTCATTTCTGTATGTATACCCATGTGAAAAAAATATTTTAATATTCACATTGCTGAGAAAATACAGTGCTATAGATGCAAACTAAAACCCAGATGAAATTGTCCTAAGTTATTTACATACTGTATACTGCAGAGTATGAGTATAGAAAATTACATTTTTAGTGATAAAAGATAACATAGATTATTAATTATTGATAAAATTTTTTTCTTCATGCCAGGAATTTAAAATTAATTCTGATTAGTCCTAGTTTTGCCTAGTAATTAATGGAAATGATACTGTAGGTCCACAGGTATTAGATCTTGCTGTTCTATATGCTTGTCTTCTGAAATCGGTTTCTGCTATTGCATATGCATTACTAAAACCTTTATTCAGGGATTTCCAGACATTTTCAAGTATAATGGGAGGGCAACAGTTTCTAAGTGTTAACTGAGTGTCATCTGGCTTTGAATTATTTCAGTGATTGAAATACCTCTGGCACCTTTGGATCAATTGTCAGTGAATTCAGACAATAGTTTGGGGGGCTGGGAGTGGGGAATATAATGCTAAGAGAGATATATGAAAATTCAAAACAAGATATCAAAAATTTCCTATGTTTATCTCACATATTGTACTCCAAACAGTTAATAATATTAAGATGATTAAAATAACTATTCAGATATATGTATGCAAGCAACATAATTTTCTCATCCAATTAACGCAACCAAGAGTGATGTTTCTCATGGTGTAATTTTCTATTTTGCTTAAGGTTGCTTATGGTAAGTATTATTTTATGTTTAAGAAAACACTGAATTAATATGTAGAATTCTCTTATTTAAAATATGTGACATGCTGCTTTTCCTTCTGGATCAAGCAACTGGATTCAGGGGAAGGACACCATTGGCAGAAAGTGTTACTGACACAATATTATGTGCTGTGAGTACTGGAAAAAGGCACTCCAGGAAGCACTGCCTGTTCTGCATTTCTCCACACATCCAATGGATGTGTAAAGCGACTCAAACGGATCTTTTATGCTACAGGAGATGGATCTGGGGAGAGGGGACTGGGGTCCTGCTCCTGGTCACTGTGAAGCTTGGATCCTTGGTAGGGACGCGTGAAGACTGTCACATCACATGGTACCAGCCCATTCGAAATGGCTTTTTATAACAACTTTTGCAGACGTATATTACTCTGATATCTAGACTGACTTCTTCGATCTTGTAAAAAATCACATTTGGTTCAGGGGGATCACTGCAACCTGTTCAAGCACAGGTTAGAAAAATCAGATTTTTGGCAGGTGTGTGATGGGGGCAGGAGCCCTCCAAGCAGATTAAGTTGATAGGACTTGGATGGCTATGTTTGTCCCAAGTCAGTTCACTCGGAAAATTATAATCCTTGTGAAGTGACTTCCTAGAAACCATCACTCGTATTTCCCGCCCTCGGTGAATTCCCTATTTGTCTCTCAGTATTGCCTCTCCCTGAAAAAGCTGCTTAGTTTCAGATAAATTTTCAAGCTTTCTTCATTCTTCCAAATGACTCATATCTCTCCCAGTTTCTCCTCCTGAACAGAGTAATAGGATCCTTCTTGCTGTCATTAATCTCTGTGAACACCCTGAATTGTAAGAGTCAAGCAAATAAGATTCAAACAAATGTTTTAAATATGGGGTTTTTGGTCTATTACATTTGCATATGATGAAGTTATACGACCTTCATGATAGTCCCAAATGAAGTGTACAAAGTGGAATTGGTATAAAAGAGGAACTTTTCAAAGATGATTTCCATCACTGGATATAACCAGACCTATTATTTTTCTCCTGCAAATGGCTCCCAAGTTGGCCAAAATTACAAATGGATTCTTTATGGAACATAATTGGAGAGTGCTTTCAGATTTGGTTGTTTCTGAGGAAGTTTTGCACCTTTAATTCATTCTTTATAATAATGGGGTAGTTCCTCACTGTGTCATTATAAATTATGATAGAGATCCAGCTGAGTCCTTGGAATTGAGTGTAAATTTAGTATTAACGTTTCTTGGGAATGTAGAACCTAATGAATAGGAAATTTATAAACGATTGTATTCTACCGAAGCAATCTGCTTGTAAGCTCTTTGTTCTGAATCCCATCCCTTGTGCACAGCCTGAAAAAATCCTTTGGGAGTGATGAGTAATGCACCAGAGTGAACAGAAGATGGATTTGGAGAGAAGTCAAGATGTTTCTGATCACTTTGGAAAGAGACAATGTCATTATACTAAGTGAACACCAAAGTGAGCTATGGGGTGGAAATTGCAAGATAAAGGTGAGTGGGTTATTTTTAGTCCATCATCCACATGCTTTAGACCCTTTAGGAAGACCATGCTACTTTTACAGAATGTTGTATTTAAAATAAATATATTAATAGGAGACATTTAAAATCACTGTGGCTTTAGGTAATGTTTTTAATGTTCAGATCTATTTGGCACATCTGTCTGGAGCCATGGGAAAATTGCAAATTAAAAAGATCCACAAGATAAGCACACACCAGTGTCTGAGGGAGACTAGTCATTTGGGTAGGCCCTTTTTTTTGCGTACTCTGACCCAAATAGCTTATTTTTCCCCTTTGATTTAGAACACAGAAGTTATTTGCTATTTGCAGATCAGGTTATTTGGGTCAAAGCACTGGAGTAGGCCTAAAGTATCTGAACAGTTGGTGCTTTTCTTTTTTNTTGTTTGTTCTTTTTTTTACATCAGCTTTGTTCTACTTCACTGCTGCTCCACATTTTAGCATCAGCAATCAGTGCCAGCTCCCTGATCCCAGAATAGCAAAACTCCATGTGGGTCAGGGTGCAGGTGGGATAAACATGCCTTGCAGGTGTGTGTGGTGAGGACATATCTTTTCAAACAGAATTAAACATTAGTTTGCAAACTATATGAGCTGCATGCAATACACATGATCTTTAATAAACCACTTGGTGCAGCATTTCTGAACTGAAAATATAATTCAAAAAATTATCTTGATTGAGAACTCTGCCATTAGGCAATAACAGGTAGAAGGTTTCGATCAAAAAGTACTGTAGCCAGCAGAGAGATGCATGAATCATCTCTTAGTCCAGTTGTCCTTAACATCTGTGGAAGAGCAGGAGCAGCATATTACTATTTTGGAGTGGATAACTAGCTGGGAAACGTTGAAAATACCCATACAGATAAAAAGAGAGGACTGGAGCGCATTTGGGATGAAAAGATAAAAACTGCTGCTTTGAAAATTATCTGAAACAAGGACAGTGTGGGGGAAAGTGATAATGATACAGACTTCAGAAGTGCAAGAGAAGAGATTATTAGATGTCATAGTAATAGACAAAAATCAGTTTGGGTTTATATATGCAGAATTAATGAACCGCGAAAGAAAGAAATGATAGTGAGAAAGGACGCAGTATGCATACACTCTCCAAGTATACTTGATAAGTCTGATAAATTTCCTTGTTACTCAGCAGGGAGTCACAGAGACGACATCTCTCAGATGGAAAGAAGGCCTTTGTTCTAGGTTTGGCCTTCAAAGTAGGTGTATGAAACTTAAGTCTGAAAAACCATTGCGGTTTATTCCCCAGGAAGGAGTCTCTTGTCTGTCCTGAATGTTTTTCTTTCCTTTACAGTCTTCAGTTTTGTCTCACAAGTAGCATCTGAATATGAGTTAGATTTGCTGCTCATCCTTCAGTATTCACTGGAGGAGCTGAATCCAGGAATGTTTGGCAAATTTATTTCATGTGTTATTTAAATCTATGAAGAGTCACTGTGAAGTTCTGCTTAGCTGAATCTCTGCTAGGTTTTGGGTTTCTGGATTTGTCAGAGACTGAAAATAGTTTATGCCCGAAACATTGACATAAAGTTTTAAAGAAGCTACAACCACAGAAACCTCCTTGAAGAACTTTGGACTGTAAGTCAAACTGCTGATTAGATAAAAGGAAACCTATTTTTCAGTCACCTCAGGCTGAGGGAAAAGTATGCATCCACAAAAGGCCAAAGCCTCCAGCTGCCATCCCAGCTGAGTTTGGGGTGGAGGGGAGAGCACAGCTCGCAGAAGCCAGGTTTACACAGACTCCCCCCAGCTGAGGAGTGGGGGAGAGGTTTCGGGTGTGTGGCGTAACCTCTGGTCAGAAGCACTGAACACCCATCCTTTGTTACACAAACTGGCCCAGCTGTGGAACCCCCAACCCCACAGGCCATATCCATGGGACATTCACGTGAGAGGCTTTGCCCCACAGGACTGCACTTGATGCAATAAACCCAGAGTTTGCTGTAAGAGACTGCCCCCGCCCCCCACTCCTTCCCCAGGGGGACATGCCCGGATATGCCTGCCTAGCCTGAGCATTTATACCCATTGGACTCTACGCTTTCCAGGGGGACCTTCACGACGGAGACGACAAGCTGGAGAGGATCAATGGAACATCGTTGCCATCCACGGAGTGGTAATATTCTTTTTATTCTGTCTCTGTCACTCCCTGTCCCCCTGCCTATCATCTATTCCTTTCTTTCTCCTTTTCTGTTTCTCTCATATTTACTATACAACAAAATACATATTATCATCATTGGCATATGGTCTTGTTTGCACCTTAATTTGGGCAGAGGAATTTCTAAAGAACCTTAATAATAATTGGATCATAACAGGATTTAATCTGAAGTCAGTACCCTTGTCTACCCATTTCTAAATGAGATTACAAGTCATAACACAGCAATTGTGCATGAATTAGTGCATGAAAGATAGAGAGAAACTTTTTACAAGGGCATGTAATGAAGGAAAAGGGAGAATGACAGGAAGCAGATTTGGACTAGAGATTAGAATGAAATCTCTGTGAGGGTGGTGAGGCCTGGCACAGGTCGCCCAGGGAAGTTGTGGATGCGCTATCCCTGGCAGTGTTCAAGGCCAGAGTAGATGGGGCTCTGAACAACCTGGTCTGGTGGAAGATGTGCCTGCCCATGGCAGAGGGGCTGGAACTAGAGAATTTTTAAGGTCCATTCTGACCCAAACCATTCCTTGATTCTATGATTTTTTTACAGCTCTCCATAGCATCTGCATCCTGAAGGATATAAAGGCTGGTTTAGCTTTGCATTTGACGGTGGAGGGGGGTGGAAATAGGAAGGGAAAAAAATTCAGTGTTTGTAATATGCTATTACACCTCCATCAAAGTAAGGTGAGGTCTTTTATCATCTCATCTCATGCGCTCCAGTTCCTTACCACTCCAATTTGTTCTAATGGCACATATGAATATTCCCCTCCATAGTTCAGTGTTGGGATACTAGCAGCAAGGTGAACAACTCTTTAACCAGCCTTTGCCCAATGGAACTCAAAATATTTTTGTGGTTTTGTTCCACCACTTTTTTTTAGATCTTTAAACACCTGAAATAGGTGTTGTTGGCTTTGTTGGCTTGCCTGCAGAGTGACCTGTTTAATAAGGAAAACACCACTTCCAGTTGCAGCATTTTGGTGTCAGGCATGGAACAATGCTCAGGTAGGAGCTGCTCCTACAATTAATACCCTCAGAAAACACATCCAAAGGTTTCTTAGGTGCACTTAGGCTATGGAGGGTAATTGCTGAAATGTTTGTAGACTTCTGCTTAACAGTCAAAAATGTTATGGATTTAGACAAAGGATAAATTATTGCTGAGAACCTGATGAAGAGTATTTCTTGCATAAAAGCCTAACTAAGACATTTGACATGCATTTTTCACAACATTTGGATTTGTAAAAACATTCAGGCTACTAAGTTTTCTAATTAAATAAGCAAAGTATGTGCATTTCAATTACAACTTTGCATTGTAATATTGCTAATTTTATCCAGTTATGAAAATCTGTGATGCTAAGATCAAAGACAAATATTGCTAAAATTAATGAAAAAACCCAACCCTATTGCTATCAATAGATTAAAAAATAGTTGAAGGAAAATCCCCACAAAATTAAAGGTTTTCCTCACAGATCCTTGCATTGTTACATGAACATCCTAAATGAATCAGTGCTATATATGATTGTTGCATGATTCAGTGAATGATGAAATTACTTTCGATGGTACTGTTTTACCAGTAGCTGTTTCACATGCATTTCCATTAGAAAGAACAAAGTGCTCAGTATTAAGATGAGAGTGCTCTTTAGTGGCCTCAATAGCTGGCTCATTCAACAAGTCCAACTGTCAATATGCCAGATATTTCTGTGTAGTGTTCTCATTTAATGTTTTAATCAAGAAAAACTACTGTAATAGCACCAAATTTGGCATATAATTAAAACAGAAAAATTTCATATTTTCCCTTTTATGTAACTGTACTAATTCTCTAATAAATTTCATAAAGTTGACTCATATTTCTGCTTTGGCATTCTGACAAAAGAACAGAATTCTTTGCAAGTGTTTGCTTAATTTCCATTTTTCAAAACTAATTTCAATTTTTATTGCTTCATTTTAAATTTATTGATTAAAGTAATATTAAGTCTTGAGAAGCTTTGCCAAAGAAAATGAAAGAAGGAAATTATGTATATTTAATTAGCTACAGTTCTTATTTAGGAACAACCTATTCTTTCTCTTTTAAGGGTGATTTTTTTAATCAAGTAGACTAATTCACTCATAAACATTAGTCAACCCTGTGAGAAAGATGAGGGTTAAGGGGGCTTAAAAAGTCCTTTCATATTTCAAGCCTGTTCATTTAAGAAAAAAATATAAAATATATATATATAATTTAAATAAAATTCAGAAAGCTATTTTATAAAATAAAAATCCTCTGTCTTCCTCAAATGTCTACAAGATTTATATTTCCATCTTGTGCTACTCCAGTGTTGGCTTCAACATTGCTACTTCCAGGTAGCAGATTTCTGGAGAAACAAAGAATGAAACATAGTAACACATGAAGGAAAAAAAAATTAGTAGAGTTGAACTCCTGAAATCCCTGAGTGTTTATTTCAGTTTAAGATTTATGTTTTAGGTATGGATTCCATTAAAACAAGGAAGTACTACTGTTGTTTGTTGGCTTTGAAGAGACTTCAAAATGTTAACTACATAGGTAGTTTTCTTCTTTATTAATAGAGATTTTGTTTTCATGGTCAAATGTTTTTTGTTAAATTGGGAGTATGCTCAGCACCTTCACCAAGAAGTCCTAAATGATGAAACCACATAAACAATGAGATGTGTCACATTACAGCATTAAGAGTGAACAATAAATCAGTTAATCAAATGTGTGACAAAAGTAATTTTGTGGTGAAAATTAAAATTGATTTCTATTAGAAAGAAAAGAAGTAGAACTCACAATTCAGCATCATACTTATGCAGATCTAAGGCCATGAATTTAATATACCCTTATTTATAGAAACTAATATTGAAGATGACAATCTCTGAAAATTGAAATCGTAAGGTTCTTTCTATGATAGCTTTTATTTAATTCTGTAGAGAAGAATACAAAAATTTAAAATGCTCTCTTTTCCCCAGACCAGGGAAACATGTTCCAGGGGAACACTCAATACAAGAACTTTCCTACTCAAAAGCAACCTTTATAAAAGAAAACTCAGGGATAAAAGCAAAACACACTTATAAAACTACTTTGCAAAAACTGAATAATCTACCAAGTCTGAGAATGAGAACATTTTGAAACCACTTCTTCTGCTACAATTGTAGAGTAGCTGATGAAGTAGTCGGTCTTTCCCTTCTTCTCCTGGATAAGCTCTTACAATTTTTTGTCCAAACTCCCCAAAACATACAGCTGTCAGGTAGTCAGTCACTTAAACTCCAGACATAACTGCTGATGTATTTTCTGTCAAATAGATAAATACCAAAAATCATAAATAAGACCAACCTCTTGCCTTTGAACTTACGTTTGATTTCTTCTTGTTCCAGGCTCTTTTGCATTTTTCATCATTTTATATAAAAACTAACTCCTAAGTAAAGGGTTGTCTTTTCTTTTCCTCTGTTCTTTCCTTTCTTCTCTGTCTCTTCCTCATTTATGGCTCCTTCATTTCGCTGTGGGGGGGCTGCAGTCAAGATGACACACATGTCAATCAATTTGGCCATCATTTTTAACTATTCCAATATGAAGAGTAGTGGCATATTCATCCTAATATCAGACTCTAACATTGTAACATTTCTATCTTAACATTGTAAAGGTCTCCACAGAACTGGTCTGTAATGCACAAGCAGATTAGGCATGGTCCATGCTGATAGTTTCTTTGTACCAAAACATGCCAGCAAAAATGTATTTCTTTACTAGGACATCCTTTAGGACCCAGGGAATTCTGGTTTGCTCTTATGACTTCTTTTGGGTGTCAAAAAAAATTACTCCTTTCTTCTAAGATTTGACCATAAACTTTAACTTAGAGCAATAAATGTCCTATACTATACGAGTAGTGCAGTGTAGCTTCCCTGGTCATCCATCAATTGTTAAGCTGTTTCAGTTTAAAATTATAATAGTAACCACAGGAGCAAGGAAAAATAGCTTCTGGGTACAAATGGCTACAATGCTTTAAAATTCTGTGGTTTAGCCAGTCGATTAGATTTGGATGTACCACTGGCGGAACAGCCTGTTCTCTGTGTTCTACTGGTGGGAATGTTCCTCATGATACATGTCATATAAAGTACATATTGCCAAATTGGTTTTACTTAGTACATGTTTAACAAGAGTGTCCCAACCCACTAATTAGAACAAGTAACCCAGAGGTCCATTATAAATTGCTAAAAGGACACATATGATAACTCTAGGAAAGAAATATGATTGCCTTTATTTATTATTAATCATTACTACAGTTAAGCAATTAACAAATAATTTTATTCTTTCAGGCTTTTAAGGAACGGCATATATCTATGTTAATTATTACCACTGAGTTATTAATACTATAGAATAAAAGAATTAAACATTTTAGTGTTACTTTGCTCTAAGCAAACAATAACCCTTAAGATTTGTAACCTCCAACCCCCTCCGTAATTTATTTAAATAGCAAAATAATTAATTTTCTAAATTATATAACCATTTTTACTCTGCAAGCCCATTCTTCTAGATGAGTGGGTAAATATGCTGTTCCCACATGTTATTCCAGCTCAGAGTACATTGACAGGAAGCCCACAGTGGCACCATTCTGTGGTTACTCCACTGACTTGCGTGAGTCCCACTGTCAATTTTTAGTTTTGTGTGAAAAGACTCAACAAAACATTTCACGTGCATCTCTAAAATAAATACTCTTGTGCCAAAGGATAGAGGATGTGTCCTATTTCCTTTGCTTTGTGTAGAGTAATTCACTCTCTTGAGAGCAAATATTGGAGTTCTTTTTTTCCTTGATTACCATGTCAAGGTTTTCAGTGGAGCAAGAACTGGTTTTTTGGCTGTTCATCTTAAGGGAAGTACCCATAGCCCTTGGCTAAGGAATTGCTCTCAACTTTAGAGATTTTTTGGTGCACTGAATATTTAATTAGTTATCGCAAAGTGGAGCAGCTTTCAGGCTGAAATAGGAGGGGGAAAATATTTTCCTCCCTCATGAATATCTTATGGGATATTCTCCTGGAAGGTAAGAATTCAGATCTTCTCAAGCAGAGAAGAGAGTGAACCCAGGTCTCTTACACTCAAGCTTGGGGCATAGGCTTGGAATTAAATTAACTAGAAAGCTGTCTAGTTATAAATGGGTCAGCCTGTGTGTGAGTAAAAATAGTCCAGGTAAGTTAAGTCACCTTGCTTCTGCTCCTGTGAATCCTAGCTAAGGAGAGGGGTCTGCCTCCAACATGATCCATATTTGAAGCACATTTTTCCACTCCTTAAGCATATGCACTGAATTTTTGTGAATCCTGCTGTAATCCCACTGTTAGAAATTCAATTGTTCTCCTGCAATGTGTATGAAACCTCCAAGCCAAAGCAAGGATGAACACTTGATTTGGTAACTACAAAACAGAAAGTCATGGTTTTGTCTAAGTTTTAAGCATGTGAACCCTTACTGGAGCCAAAACCTACAGATACCATGGTTCCTGGGAGAAGCGAAGGGAACATCTTACAAGCTGGTATAGCAGTATTCTATCCTGATAGATACGCTGAAAGAGAGGTTCAGGAAATGATTTAATTCTGCTAGCAAAGTCTGCTTGACTGGACAAAAACACTGGGAGGAATTAAAGATTAGACTTGGTGTTAGGTTTAACTTCAACACTAGTTTATTATTTTCATTATTCTTTTTTTGGAGGGTGAATTATCTTTATGTTTATTTGAAATTGTTTAGCAGCTAAGATAAAAAAAAAAAGGTTAATTAGAAAAAAGGTCTAAAGTGTTTGCCCAGCTGAGATTCATGGAAAATAGAAATCACAATGTGTTTCTCAATAACTTTGCACTGTGTTCCAAGCTAGATATTACTTTTTGCTTCTGAAAATCATCAGACCTTTATAGATAGCTTGGGTACTCTACCACTTTGCTGTCTTAAATATTTAAACACTCAGCTGGTTTCTTCTTTTTGTGTTCATGTACCAAGTGAAAGATAAAATAGAAATAATGGTAAGCATTTTGCTAAATAAAAATTATTTCAGTTTGATGTTAATTCTCACATTGTGACTATGTTGCTACTAAACATACTTTTATCATTCAGTTAGCAAATACATTTTGGGGTCCCATTTACAATCAGATCTCTGAGAGGAAGATTTATCTGAAAAAGCATTCTAGCAGCTCCAAATTACAGCAGTTATTAATGATGTGAATAAACATTTTTGTAAATTGATGCTGAATGATATCTTTAAGATAACTGAGAATTCTCTCACTCCCACTAATACTGTTTTTCCTAGTGAATAAATGCTCTGTACAATTTGTAGGTTTTCTTACTTTCCAATCTAAATTTAAGCCATGATACAAAGCTTTTCTTTTGTCAAAGCTTTTTGCATTTTAAAGGGCATTTATAGAATATTTCTACTACAAAGGCATACGTGGGTGAGAAAGAAGAATGGAGGAGATGAAGTTGATTTCACTTTGCCTCTTTCACTTAGAGCTGCCTGATGAAACCAGCCAAATTTGATTTTGGAGTGTGCACGTACAGCATATATTAAAGGAGCTAGTAAATTTTCAGAAAGGGAAATCAATAGAATAATTCAATGTGAAAAGCTCATTCTTAACTGATAGATTAGTTGAGGTTTCATGGCTCACTGTACATTTTAAGAGCAACATGTTACTGATCATGGGAAAAAGTTCATCTTAAGGGGAAATGTGTATGTTGAGGAATGTTGACTTCATAATATACTTTTGTCATGGGTTAACCCAGCTTGAAGTTTTTAGTTTCTCAGTCTGTGATTCAAGGTCACAGCTGCTCTGTGTTCTGCTGCTGCTTCTGCTAAGTGGGTGGGGCACCCCTCCTGCTTTTCAGGTTTTTTTTCCTTTCCTCTGGCACTGTTTTCTTCAGAAAGAGACAGAGCCAAGGAAGTGCTGTTTCTGCAAATTGCTGTGGTAACTTCCTCCAAAACTTGATGGAGCTAATCAATAATTGATTTGAATATTGACAGCCCTATTGAGCCACTCAGAAATGGTTTATGCCTCTATGAAAAAACAACATTTAAAGACAGACAAGGCGGAAATTGCTCTCTTGCTTCCTGTCTTCCAGAGAGGTAACTCGGCCGGCCGGGCCTGCCGGCTGGGCCTGCCCGTGCAGCCTGGCTGGGGCCGGGCCATGGCCCTGCTTCGCCTCAGCCCCGGCTCTGGATGGGCTGAAATGGCCCCCTCCCCTCCAGTCCAGCCCCCGAGATGAAACTTTGAAACCTTACACTGTGATCAGCTCCGGCCACTGCCGACAGAAAGAGATAAGTGGCAGCTGCAGGGTCCCAGTACAGGAGGATGAACTCCTTCAGTGCTCTAAGTATTTTTCCCCAGAGAGATGAAACCTTCAATGACCAATCCTTTCCCAGGAAAGGCAAAGACACAGATGGAAGGGCTGAGGCCTAGGAAGAAGAGTCAGAGGAGATGCTGGAAGCTGAAATTCTTTTGTAAGCTATGGTGATGGACTAAGATATATATATATATGAGACTCCCTCGTAATTTCATGATAAACTTGGGGGGAGAAAGAGCTTTCCAACTGTCTGTGCTACAATGAATAGATGGGATGAACCTGAAGGCCTCTGTTCCATGTCGATAGATGAGGTGAATAAGAATACCTCTGTTCCCCGAGAGAGAGGGCTACCATGGATAGATGAGGTGCAGAAGGGAACCTCTGTTCCTAGAGATGAAGATGATTTTGGATTGTTTTCCTCTCTTCTTCTTCTTTCCTGGTCTGCTTCGCACTGAGGTGAACAAGGCCCAGCGAGCAGGGGCCGCCTCATTCCTCTGCTCCAAGGGGAGAAATTACCTCTGGAAGGACTCTTGGTTTTGTTTTCCCAGGTTTTTCTCTCTATAGCGAGGGGTGTTTATTCCAGGGATGGATGAAGAGAACTCTTGTTTTCCTGGAATTGCTTGTCCTTAAACTTATACCCCAGTAGCTAAACCTGAATCCTCGAAACCAGTTGTGGAAAAGCTTTCATCGAGGGAAAGGGACTCACACTTGCCAACAGTAACCCACCTTGGGCAGCTGTTGTGCCGTGATGTTGAAGCCAAGAGAAGATTGTTCATGTGCTAAAGTTCCATAGCGAGGGCAAAAGAGACTCCTCTCCTTACATGAACTGATGAAAGACTGCTATAGAGTGGTAAACTGACTGAAATGATTCTCAGTTTGTGTCTTTATGTGGGATAAATTGGCGGACGTGCTGGAGGGAATAAGGGGGCTTATGCTTTGATTCCTTGTTACTCTGTTTTTAGTTTTAGTTTTAGCAATAAACTTTATATTCTTTGAAGTTTGGTGCCTGCTTTTGCAATTCCTCCCTATTCTTATCTCACAGAAGGGACAAATGTGAACCAAACCACTACAACTTTCTATCCAGAAGGTCACAAATACGTGAAGGCAGTGCCAGAATAAAGGCCACATCCTAAATTTTAAATCTTAAAAATGAAGTCCTTAAAATTTACATCAAATAGATCTTATTATTCTCTTCCTTTTGTTCGAGCAAAGGTTCAGAGAGATGAACTGATTCAACTGAGGTCAACACTGCAAGTCCACAAAAAAATCCCTGGGGTGAGTGATCCATTTCAAGCCTGGCAAAATTCTTTCTTGAATTCCCCTCTCTTCTTCAGTCACATAAAATTCTACAGCTCAAAGATAAGCTATCTTTCTACACTCTTCATGTAATCAATCTATGGTGTTAATAGCTCATGAGTGAGATATGTCTGCATCACCAACCCTTTTGATGGACAGCTTTTTATCAGTAAGTTGCAGAAGCTATATAGTAACAAATTCCAAACTTTCTCTTTTGTACAACAAAGATGTATTTATACTGCCACAGGCAGAGTTGTATACTGAAAAATTGAGGGGTAGACACATATCCCTAGATCCCCACTTAAATTGATACATTTGCCAAAATGTCATTGTTATTTTTATTCCTATTGGTTCAAATTAGTTATTTTTTTACCTCCTAATGAGTTCTCCCTCTCCTCCGTCTCTCTCTCCCTCCTTCTCTGTCTCTCTCTCCATCAGTATCTCTTCAGTATCCTGAGGAATCTGGATCTAAGCATTAAGGGTCATTGAATGCAGCGGAATGTGTCTCCTTAGCACTGTAATTAATCAAGAGATTTACTAAATATCATGAACACGAAACAATCTGGATATAATGAAAAAAAGAAACCAACCAAAAAACCAATCCCAAATTTCTTTTCTGTTTTGTACATTTTACAAAAAAACCCCCAACAATCCTGAACAAATCAACATTAATGTCACTGCCTATAGCAGGGGGTACTGTCATGAGAGTGCCTCACTTCAGCAGTGAACCTTATTCGTCAGCTGGGTACAAAAACACTGCTTTATCAAGCCAAAAATTCCAATTACGGAAAAATTTTCCATTGTGAGGATTGTTTAGATGTTGGGGTTACCCCCACCCCGTTTCCCCTGGTGGGAGGAGGCCCTGGGGTGGACGCATGGTCTGGTCATGGGGTTTCCCCTGCTCCCTGGTCACTTGTACCCAAGTTCTATGCTCCTATTGGTCCCAAAATGTTCCCCCACCCAGAGAACTCTGGGTTCGGGGATGATTCCTCAGTCTGTGTGCTGACTCCCAGCAATGCGGGCTGGTAATAAAGATCTCCTGAAACATCTACAAAAATGAGCCTTCCCTGATTCTTTCCACGGGCCCTGCTGACTCTGGAAATGTTGCTGGAACCCCGCAGCAACAGTTAGAAATCTTTTATAGGGCAGAATAAGTTATCAAGACCCGCATTCAATTAGCTGTCTGGTAGATGAGGTAGTAGTCTATCCATCAATTAATCTACAGAAAATACTGAAGTACTTTTGTGAAAAATTTACAGATTTTAATGTCAAGTAAGGGAAATAAACGTTTTTACTGATTCTTTCTATCTGAAAAAGAATTGGGAAGAAACTAATACTTGCTATGTGCCTGCAGAGAGGAGAAACAAACACCTAGCAGGTAAGAAATCTATTCAGATTTGCTGAAGCTCACCAAAGAAAGACAGAGGTAGGAGCTAACAGCTCTTTTCTGAGCTGACTGTACCTAAAAATAGTTCATTTGGGATTTGCATAAACTATAGTTTTGGTTTTATATCCCTAATTTTTATTATCAATTGCCCATGCTTCTGGTGATTTTCTTCAAACAGCTTGAGGAATAGCTATCAGCCTCCTATCTCTTGTGTACATTGTGCACCATGTTCATGACTTAGATGACCTCTAAGCGGTCCGTTGTAGTACAAATGTTTTTAAAATTCTTAGCATAGATTGTGTTTTTATCAAAAAGATTAACATCTGCTTCCAAAAAACAAACGTGCAAGCCTGAATGTTCCCTGCAGTACTGACTTTTAAGGACTGAGTGTTGATTTGCCATAAGTCTTCTCTTTCACTGAAGTTTGAAGAAGCGGGGAAGTTTTCTCATTTCTAGTTACTGGCTGTGTGTTGAAAGAAGTCCCTTCATGTTCCATAACCTCTTCTGTAACATTTTCAGGTGCTTCAAATGTTTGAATTTAACTAAGGACTGCAATGTGAGGTGCAATGCAAATGTGAGGTGAACTTTGCAGCATCTCTTAAGACAGTTATTTGACCACAGTAGTGGTCAAATTATATTTTATTTTATATTTTATNATGTCATAATAACAACTTCTAAAAGTTTGCATGTTGATTCCTTAGTAGAGGAATGACTTAGGTTGGAAGGGACCTTAAAGATCCTATAGTTTCAATGCCAGCACCTTGAGCAGGGATGACACCCATCAGACCATTTTCAAAGCCTCATACAAACTAGCCTTAAGTGGTTCCAGAGATGGGTAATCCACAACTTGTCTGGGCAACCTGTTCCTGTGCCTCACTGCTCTCTGAGCAAAGAATTTCTTCGTAACACCTAACCTAAATTTCTTTCAGTTTAAAAAGTTTCCTCCTTGTCCTATAATTATGTGCCAGTGTAAAAAGTCTCTTTCTTTTTTTATAAGCTCCCTACAAGTACTGAAAGGCCATAAAAAGGTCTCTCTGGAGCCTTCTCTTCTCCACGCTGAACAAATCCAGCTCTCAAAATGTTTTTGCAAGAGAGGTGTTCCAGCCCTTTGATCATCTTTTGGCCCTCCTCTAGACTAGCTCTAACAGGTCCACATCTTCCTTGTGTTGTGGATTCCAGACCTAGATGCAGTACTTCAGGTTATAAATAGAATGTACTTTACAAGGAAATTTATTTGTTATGGTTTCTGCAAAGGTTTTAAGGTTTTAGAGTACCAAATTTTACTGTACTAAACAGTCTGATACTGGATCAGTACTCTGCAGTAATTTATTGCTACAAACCTTCAAAGTCTTCACTGAGACTCATTAACTCCCATTGACACTGGTGAGAAATGAAACTGCTCAGATCCTCACAGAATTTTGATCCAATTTCAAGTATCTAAAGAGGAAAAAGCATTGAGAGTCTGTTGTTTACCACATGAGGCTTGCTAAATGAAAAGTGTGATGATTTCTTAGGTCATCTAATTTGCTTATGTATGTTGTATCTTGATGATCATTTTGTGTGCCCACAAATCTTTTTCAGACTTTCCGTTTTCTCAGGTGGGTTTCCTTTTCCATTTTGTTGTGCAAATACCATGACTCTGGCTCATTATAATGCCTCATAAGCAGCTCTCCTGAGCAGCATATCTTATTTTGTACAGTTTATTTATGACCATCTCCCTGGTGATGTCCATACTTCTGGATGATGTATTCTTCAACACCTGAATTGCCTGTGGTCAAATAACTGTCTCAAGAGATGTTGGTAGTTTGTAGTTTCAAAGTAGTTTTGAAGTTTCAAAAAAGATCATAAAGAGCTAGAAAAACAGTAATTCTTGACTGTTCATAATTTAAATTATATAATTATAAAATGAGGAGAAATAATAATAACAATAATGAAGCTATAAGAAGGGTCGTGAAATTGAACTGTGCTGTAAGATGAAAAGCAGCAGTAATACATGCTAAATTATTTCCCTTAATCAAAAAACAGACGAGCTTTAAATGAATGGCAGCAACTCAGTTCCTTCAAGGTTAAAGAAGGAGTGGGAAAATACTTTTATTTTTGCCCTTAGGGACTATAAGTGCTGAAGGAAAAGATAAAATATATCAAACACAAGGTGACTAACAGGAGTGAGTACTGAAATTTAGTGTATCTTTACTTACTCTGCTTAGCTTTCTCCTTAACACAAAAGAAGAGGAACAGTTTTACCTTTAATACTGAGAATTATACAACCAACCAAAGGTTTCCTGCTTTCTGTAAATTCAGCCTCTTTAGTGTCAATATCATGATAAATAAATCTCTAGGATTTACTGAAATTTTGTTACTGGGTTTTATATACTCTGTTATATGCTGTATCAGAAATACCTCATGCTGAATGTTAGTCTTAATAGCCATTTCCAGAGGGCTTTTTTTTTTTTTACATCATGTTTAATAATAAATAAAAGTTTTGATTGTGTTTGCTGCAGTTTATTTTCAGAATGACTTTCAAACGCATTGTTTATCTGCATGTTGAAGTGAAAATGAAAGCAATATTGGTGACAAGCATATTTTGCTTTTTTTCAGATTTCAAACATTTTCTAAGGTCATGTGGGTATTGCTGGCCAAGCATCAGTAGTTTATTTATTGCTTGATTACAAGTGGAATTGTAAATGGAATGAAATAAGATGGATATGGAGGATTACCAACTGCTGTTGGCATACAACAGCATGCTTAAAGATGTCTTCATTCATTAACAGACTCTTTCAGCTTGCCAAGGTTGGAAATGAAATGCAAGTCACAGCTTGTACATTTATCACTGTAAGGAAAGCCTCCTGCCAGTACTGGTTAGGCAAAGTGTACTTGCAGCCATTAGCAGTCCAGTCTGATTACTGGGCTCAATCTGTTACTAATGGCAACCAGTGCCACTGCCAATGCAGTGACAGTGTTGTTTCCATCTGTGCCCACAGGAGAAATTTTAAATCTGCGAGTTTAAAATTCTGAAACAACGTAAAAACACAATTAAGTAATTTTCTTATGGATTTTTTTCAGCTGGTGTATCTGCAACAAGCAAACTGACCCCTACCTTCTGTAGAAGCCAAATAGCAATCAGTCAAGTATCACCTCAATTATAACTCTACTATGACTTGATATCTCAGGTCTGTGCTCTTAAACTACCTGCAGGTCTCCTTCCCAGCACTGCAGTAAATACCTGTGCAGCTTCTCCTTCTGAGAGAGAGATGGTGAGTGCTTGCCAACAAAGCTAAAGGGAAAATTGCTGGAGGGACTTAATACAGGAGAAAAGGGAGATGGGGGTATGTGGAGGAAGGGAAGGCAGTAGGGAAAAGCAGCAGGATGTAGGGAGTAATGGTGGAAGATTGCTGGTTGGTCCTGGAAAAAAATATTGGACAATGTGAAAATAAAGCATTTGCTTACAGCCTTATGTTTATTTTTGCTGCTGCATTATGTCTTGTACAACAAATTTTGATCACATAAATGTCATGCTGTGCATTATATCAGCTTTGCTAACTCAAACTCTTTATAAAATTTCTCTCTGTAGTGCATCTACATCTCTGCAGTACTTCTCATTTGCTGAATAATTGCTTTAAATCTGAAAATCTGCATTAGAAAGTGGGTGTACCTAAGTATTTTCTTGTGTTTTAAATGTAAGTGTCTGATGCAGTAGAACTTTTTAATCTGAGCAGCCTTTTGGTAGTTTACCTTGGAGGTCAGGAGTAATAGGAAAACAGGTAATCCATTACTTCAAGTATAGGCATAAAAATGAAAGAAGGTAAGAAGAAGGTGCCAGCTCTGTTTCAGTTTTTACCAAACTAAAATATGCCTACCTTTTGAACAGATGGATTTTTTAAAAGCTCTGTTTTTCTTCTTTGTCTTGAATAGGTCATGGTAAATTTACAATTGGAATCCATCCTCATCAAAGTTTTATTACACTATAGAAGAAACAGCCAGGCCAGTCTAAGATATAACTGACTCTTGTCTGCCTCTACTGTAATTTATTGATCTTCCAGCACAACTGGAGAAACAAATTCATAGCTGATATACCACCAGTTTCTTAAGAGAAAACCTGCTAGCAACAGCATGTGTCACAGTAGACTGGCCTGGCTGACTCAGAGATGAAACAGGCCAGCTGGGATGGATGGGCTCCCTGGCAAACTCCAGAAGAAGCAAGATGCCAGGCTGGACCTAAACTGGTATTTCTGCCTAAGCATTCCATAGGAAACTGAGCACAGGGAGCTCTAGTTGGTACCTTTGTACCAGGAGCAAGGCCAGTTTAGCAACCCTTTTCCATTCTCCAAAAGGAAAATAAGGAATTATTTTGTTCTCCCAGGGAGTTTGTGAGGATGGTCACAAGTGTTAGAGCACCTCTGTAACTGGATGATGACCATTTCACTATTGGTTAGGACAAAAAGAGTAGCAGTACCTCTGTGCAAATTAAAATAAGAGTTTACGTTGAGAGGCTAAAAAGCCAATCTTAGTATAGGAAAAAAGTGCTTTCCACAAGGGCATGGGAGAAGTGAAGCTGATTGAAAGAAAAAGCAAACACAAAGATAGAGGGCAAGGCAAGACACTTAGGGTGCAAAGTCAAGAGAATAAAACTGGAACAAAAGAAAGCAAAATCAAGAATAACTATTACGAGGAATAAGGTATTTTCAGAGCTCTGACTATAACAAGATGGTAAGTGTTTAATAAAATAATTCTACAAAAATAGAAAGGACTGCATGCACATATTTTTTGTTCCTGAATGTCTTTCTCAATCTCTGAGCAATATCTGATAAATTGTGCAGCTTGTTAAAAAGAAAAAGACAACCAAAACCCCCCACAAAACGAAACAATTGAATCACAAGGACTTGTATCAAATAGTTTTAACCTCAACCTGTTTTAAAGTCTGACCATATGCCTTTATGTAAATTTCCTAAATAGCTAATAAACTGAAGCAAAGGCCAAAAGCCTTTGACATACAGGTTTAAAATATCTGAGAACTGGGTTCATTAAAAAGAAAACCATTGAGCTAAAGCTTGAATGCCCGTTTTATCCAAATTCTTCCAAGATTTGTAAGTTACTGCTGTGCACATTCTGTTTCTGTGATAGTAATTTAGCACAAGTCCCTTCTCCAAAACCAAAATTCAGCGTCCTTGACTGGAACTGAGAGAGAAATGGGCAGAAAATAGTCATTGTTATCTTCCAGGGTCTAGAGAATAGTAGGAGAAACTCACATAAAACAAGGACTCATTCTCTGGAGGTGAGGGTACGATTAATATATTTCAAGATATTAAAGGCCAGAGGGATGTTGTGAACAAATAAGCATAATTTAATTCTTAATGAATTATCAAAAAAAAAAAAAAAAGCAGCATCCCAAGTGACTAGAAGTGAAAATTGAGTTACTATAATCTAATTTTAGCTTAATTCTGTTGAAAGCATTCTTAATATCTAAAAAATGAAATGAAATTGTGTTAATTGTGTGATTTTGAAGAGTGTAATAATTAAGCTGCACTAAACAGGAAAACAGGTGAAAGAGCTCAGGTATATTAAAATAGAGCAAGGTTTAGAATATCTAAAAGTAATGTCATATGGGAAATAACTGAGCAGTCACTTATTTCTATGGAGATCTCCTAAGACTGAGACAGCAGCAATGTTTGGAGAAGTTAGAAGACAAAGGGGAAAACTCTGAATTCTGAGGTCATTATAGAGCAATAGATTAGACAAAATGCATTTCTCAAGGTAAAACAAACGTTGAAATAAGGACACTTTACAGATTCTTTCATATTCTGTACCAATGTCAGCTCCATGTGCTGTAGTTTTAATGAAAGTACATTGGAGAGAAAGAACACAGAGGCACGTTTCTGGTTTGATTATACTTGCAGTTTAAAACAAGGACGTGAAATCATCCAAGTTAGGAGAAAAAAGACACAGATGAAAAGGTGATGAGAAACAAACACTAAGGAATGATGGGGCAGGGAGGAAGAAGAGAAGAAGGAAGAAGAGGGGAAGGAAGGGGAGGGGAGGAGAGAGGAGAGGAAAGAGGAGGGTGGGGCTGGGTGCTTGCCGCAGGCGAGAGCTGGTAGGTTCCTAGACGGTGGCTGCCAGCCTCAGGGGAGCAGGATTAATATGTCATAGAATCATAGAATGGCTTGGGTTGGAAGGGACCTTAAAGATCATCTCATTCCAACCCCCCTGCCATCTTACCTTGTTTGTGATGTGCCGAATCTTACCTTAAATATGCACTTTAAAAAAATTATTTCATATACTCAAATGGCCAGTTAAATAGACCAGTTGAAATGCAGCCACACTCATGACATGAATATTGCTCTCTGTCCCTGTATTGCCTGCTGATATGAAAACGTTTTAAGAAGGTAAATTTAATTTTCTTCCGAAGGTATATGGTATATATGGGATGCCAATCAGAGAACAAGAGAATCCCCTAAAAGGACAGGTACCCCAGTTCTGTTTCCCTGACTGGCCCGTTGATTTCCCTGCCTCTTTTTCCCTAATATGTCAAGGTCCTGGCCTCCCCACGGTGTCCTCCTTTCCCCGCCCCTGTTCCTAGCCACTCCCTCGGGTTCTCCCCATTTGTTCTATGCCCTAATCCCACCCATGTACAACCCCTGTGCCCTGGGACCATTGGCCTGTGTGCTCTCTCCGCCCCCCTGATCCCCATATAAAAGGTCCAGGCTTTGTGCCATGCAGTCTTTCTCTGCTTAGGGGAATCAGCCCTTGTCGTCCTGTCTGCCTTTGGGACCATGTGAATAAAGATCCTCTGAAGCCCCCATGCGGGGAGCCCTTCTTGCCTCCTTTATTGCCGCTGTGTTGCGGAGCTGAGAGCTAGCCGGGGCCATGAGGGGCAGTCCGAAAGGAGCCATGGGAAGTGAAACAGCTTCCCTCCCCAAGGAAGCCCCCTGCGCTCCCAGGGAAGTTCTTGCCACACCATCACAAGAAACTTCAAACCGGAACAGGTATATATTCAGAAAGAAGTATGTAATACTACTATTAAAGATGCTGTCATAAAGATTGTAAAAACGTTGTCAACTCCGTATGGCAGTTGCACTAGGAGTTAATTCTCTCAACCGCACTCCATGTCACACTCTCATCTGAAAGTAGATACAATGAGTATGACTCATTTAAATAATACTCAAAATTCAGTTGGTAGAAAAAATATTTTATGTTCATTTGAATCTGTTTTATTTTCCCTCCTCCTCCAATGGCAATGGATTAACATATTCCTTATTATCAATTAACTCAGGTAAAAAAAGAAAAACAAAACAGTGTTCTGAATTAGCATAATAGTAACTTTGACACATTTATTGATAGATGCAGAAATCAAACGATTAAAAAGCTAATAAGGAAAAAAAATCCACCACCTCCCCACCGCCCCCCATGCCCACATCTCTTTGAAATCACAAATACACTCAAATTTTAAAGAGGGTTAAAGTAGAAACATGAGCTTGGCTATATTCAAATTAATTTGAAAGCATGAAATGATCACTGTTGAAAATTATGCTATTAAAAAAATTCAATTAAGATTCGTGACTTGCTTCAGTTTTGATTTTATCCCTTCTGCTCTAGAAAGTTACGAACTGCATATCAAGTGTCCAGTGGGGTTTGGGAGGCAATGACGAACATTCATTTGAAGACATTTCTTTTGGATTCAGACAGTACTGACTGTGTGAAAATGGGATAAAGATACCTCACTGAATTTTGTACATATTGCAACACCATTGCATCTGACCTGGTTTTCTTCATTAAAGAATGTTTTGATGTTTGTGATTTGGTTTACAGTGTTTGGAGAAGGAAATGTTATCAATTATTTTTCAGGAACATAACATTGTGGGATTTTATGTTTATGATGCATTTTTAGTAAAATTTTTCATTTGAAAGCAGCAGCAGCAGCAGCGGCAGCAGCAGTAGCAGCATGTTTCTTTCTCATTTTACTGCACCTTATACTATCAGCAATAGTAGAAAATCCAGAACTGTTGAACCTGTGCACTGACATCTACACAAACTGTTCAGCAGTGGAGGAGTGAAACATGCTGCTGTATCCAATCCTCTCATTTTAGCTGTTGTGGTATTTCTGTTGCTTTTATGGCACAATCTCTCTCATGATCAGCTGAGCTCATGAGAAACCTCACACCATGGAACCTTCAGCTAGAACTGATCTATGTCAGAATTATGCCAGTGTCAATGAGGATGCCTTTGCCCCATCTCCCCAAGTATTGAAGGAAAACAAGTTCTCTGTATGGGACTTGTATTTTTGTAGATGAGTATCTATGTCTGTATGTAGAAGGGGAAGAAAGGAAACAAAACAAAGAATTATATTAAAGAAAAAGAAATTTCAGTACTTAAGGCAGCCTTAGTATCTTGAGCAAAGCACTCTTGACAGGTGTGAGAAAACTCCGAGACAATAATAGTCAAATGCTAGGTGACCTTCTCTATATATACTCAAGTTACCTTGGAGTCAACCAGGATGATGACATAACCCAGACAAATTATTTAAGCTCCATTACAGACGACAGAGAAAGATTTGTGCTTAGGCACAGCATTTCATCTTGCCCATATTAGAGCACAGAAAAATGTGGTCACAGCAGCAGTGAAGCAGAGGAGGAGGAAACAATCTTAACAGGAAAGTGAGATGACCAACCCCAGGAAGAATGCACAGATTGCTGCATTATGATAATGGTGTTTCATTGATTTTACAGCATCCTGCAAAGGAATTGTAGCAAGATTTTTAGGAGAAAGCTATTATATGTGTTGCCCTTCCAACATAAATTTTATCATTCGTTTTGAAAGGTAACCTCACATGAAGTTGTAAACCCTGTCTTTGCATAATTCTGAGCATAATAGGAATACAAAATGTGGGTAAAATTAATTTAGGTGTAATGAAATCACTGAAGAAACTCTCTCTTGTGGTCTATCAGGACAACTCCAGAGGTGCCAGTTGGCTTATACATGCAGTTTAGCCTGACTGCTTCAGTTTATCAGTATTAATGTATAAAAAGCACTCTTTGTGGTGGGGATTAGTTGTTGTCTCATCTCACCTCATGTTTTGAATAATAAATGTTTATGCATGTTGCCTTCAATATGAGTTGTCATATAAATGCTATATAATTTAGTTATTAAGATAAGATACTATGTGAAAATATTTATGTAGCAGTATCCTCCCAATCACTCAACTGCTTCTAAATGCTAAGGGCCAATTAGATGATTTTTGCCTCTGAGATCTGGTAATCATTTGTTGACAGATATTAAATGATTAATATAAACACATTCAACTATTTTCTCCCATGAAATAAATACCGTTTTCCTTTTCTTTTTTATATTTTTTTCTTTTTTCTTTTTTAATGAATGTAGTGGTTAATTAAAGCTCAAGAACTTTAGGGCACCCAACATTTGAATTGCACTACACATCACTTCAAAATTATAAGCACTTAATTTATAGTGCACTTTTTAAATTAATTGCAAGTTCTCCCATCAACATTGTATTATTCTCCATGAGGAGATTTTACTATCCAGCTGCTTCATTCTTTGTACCACCTCAGCATTCTGGCCTACCAAAAGCCAACTCATTAGAGGAAACACCTTGCAACACAGTTTCTATGGCAAATGTCTTCTGTTGACAGCATCTAGTGCTACACAGTGTAGCACTTCCATAAAAGCTCCCTAAGTTTGCTCCTTTCCTCAGTGCTGCAACACAGCATTCCCAAAGCAGGCATAGGGCTTGTAGCTGAAGAGTAGTTCTCAGCACCACTCATGAATTCCATGATCTGTTACAAAGGCTTTCTTTCCACATCTACCTGTTGGTTTGTTGGCCTGCAAAATTTTACTGAAGTTGGTGAGTTCCCATTTAACTTATATAAAAGGATAAAAACCGTCATTTTAACAAAACCTCAACCGATTGCAAGTTTATGAATTGCATCCGGCATAATCCAAGGCAGAGATTCGACCTTGAAGTATTATACCCAGTTAGGTTTGAGGCAGAACTGGAAATAAATTGGCAGAAAATGTGCATAAATCTGCTACAGTAGTTGCTTTGAAGTCTGTATTTACTACAAGCTCATGGGCTAATTACATTATCATAGTTTTGCATTGGCTTATATGATATATAAGCCAGCACAGTAATTTATTGCTTTGCTGCTAAACCAGTGCAGAGGCATCTTGTCAGGCTAGCTGGGTACCCCAAAGAGGCAACTTTTTTTCGCTTTAGAGAATAGTGCAGCAGCGGCATGAAATTTCTAACAAAATAAACCAGCAGGTCTAGTGCCAGATGCTCATGAGCTGAGTTTGGGGCTGCCGTTACCTGCAGTGAAGAGCAGACGTGGTCTGACTGTGAGGCAGCCCCGGAGTCCGCCCGATGTCTTGTCAGACCTCACACCAGCTCCTCAGCTCAGATGTGACATATGCTGCCTTTCCACTGGCAATCACAAGGTAACTCCTTGGTTTGGAGTGAGAAAGCCAAGAGCCACTGAACTTCTGCAGCTCTTTGGATATGTCATCTCACGAAGTGCATGTGGTGCCTGATGGTTAATTATGCCTAGAAAGCACAATCCAGCAGGAGCCTGCATTCCAACAATTCCCCTTAACTCTACTACATCCAGGCCTCCGTGCCGGAGAATGTGGAGGAGGAAGAATATATCAAGTCACACAGGCATGAACTGCAAATAAGTTATAGCTTTGAGAAAGCTGAAGTACATTTTAAGTGTCTTAAGAATAAGAAAGAAACTGCATTAAGCAAGAATCCTAAGACCTAGTCACAATACCTCGCCTTTGATAATCAAAGTTAACTCTGCTTTAGACAAAACTAAAACAAAAGCTAGAACAGTTTACCATTCCTAGATAGAACAGATTAATCCATTTGCATATGCTTTAAGTAAAAATTACGACCACCATTGTAAATTAGAACTTGGCCTGGATAGGTCAGAATCAGGGGTCGTGTCATTTTCTTATTGGGTAATTTAGAAATATAATGTGTTAGTTTTCGGGGGTTTGGGACCACTGCACATTTTTCATCTTATGCTGTTGCTGCTGCTGCTATGCTTGGCTGCTGCCGCTACTACTGCTGCCAACACTTAAGAAACTGGACTTTACTGTAACTCTGGGTGTAGGTCTTCAAAACTGAATGAGTTTTTTTATCTGAACTTCTGCAGCTTTTTGGATATGTCATCTCACGAAGTGCATGTGGTGCCTGATGGTTAATTATGCCAAGAAAGCACAACACAGCTCTTAATGAGCCAGGGAAAAGACCCCCTTCCCTTTCAAAATGATGCATTTTTGAGAGTCTTCTCTTCTTTTCATATGATCAGAAGGAATTAAAATATATTACCAAGGCATTATGGCATCAGAAGAGAATTATGTGGTGGATGTGAACAAGGCTATTCTGGTTGTTTTGAGTTTTAGGTGTTGTTTGTTTGGGGTTTTTTTCAAACTTGTGCTGCTTCAAGCATCAAGCAACATTAGAGTACAAGTTAAAAATAAAAGAAATTCTATCAGCGATAAGATTTTTGTATTGTTGATATTCATTTTTTATCAGGTAGATATTTTTTAATCAATAGATTCATATACATACATACACGTATGAATAAAGTATATGTATATGTATGACTATTTTCCCTGTTTAAATAATTTTCTATTTGCTATATATTGCTTTTCTCTTCCTCCCAGAAGTGACTTAGGAAACAAAATGCAATGCATAATATTGTCTTGTCTTGTTTAATTTACATAGGCTTTCTTTTAATATTATACATTTGCTCTTCCAACTCAGACATGTTTATTATATTTGGGTATTTCTATACATACAAGAATATGTCTTTCAATGTCATCATGTGGCTTGCTGCTTCCTAATGATGCACAGTTAACTGCAGGGAAACTTTCCCTAGTTTAAAAAACAAAGGAAAGAAGGGAAAAAAAAACCTAACAAACCCAGGTTCTTTCTCGCAAATATAAACGTATCATATTTTATTTTTCATTTGCATCAAAACCCACAAAGAAACTGGAGGTGAATTTAGGCCCTCACTGGCTTTTTGCACATTTTTGCTGGTGCATTTAACTTCCTCTGTTTAGCCCCAGCTATATGCAATGCCTCCCACACTCGTTGGAGCAGGCATCCTGGTAACTAACTTCATGTTTAAATGAAGGGCTATGCTGACAATTAAATGTGGGATTGTGCATGCTTCAGTGCCGTGCCTTATTATAATCAACGTGAGTAGAAGCAGAGTGCTGAAATTATGGGTTTTAGTCTGCATCTGCATGGCATTATTATGCTTATCAAGGTGAAAATGTCAACGCTGAAGAATGTAATTGTGTACCTTAAGCTGCAGCAATAGTTAAACTGAACTTCTGCCCTGACTATTAATGCATCAAAGTGCTACTCTTAAGAGGCACTATGACTCGTTATGTAGGCAAAGCTTTCAATTCATGAATTTATTTCCTTCCTTTCTGTTTTTTTAAGACTTTCAGACATGAGGTTTTTCTGTTTCAGTACTACTTCAATATAGATTTTCTGGTGCAGTTTTTCCTTTTTAACAAAGTCCAGGAGCAGAAAGCACAGCGTAGGTTTGTGCACAGCTCCGCTGCCCTCCGGGAGGTCAAGTGTGAAATGAGTTGAGAGACACATTGACAGTCCATGCGTGAGCCGAAGCTACTCAAGCTAGTTATCAGTAATTCGGATCTGTGGCTCTAGTCTGGGCTCTTATTATATCAAATCAAACCAAATAATGAAATAATTCAGTGAATTATCTGTGTTTACTAGATTATCATTTTGATCTGAACATTGTCTCATACCAATTAAGCATGTTTTATTTGTTGATTTTAATGTTTAGTCATCTCGAATATTTTGTTATTCATTTATATTGAAAACCAAAAGCAATTGTCTTAATACAATATATTACTTTGTTGGGTTTTTATATACTCTCATTTCTCGTAAGTCTGTCACTTGTAAGTTATCTGTAGATAACGGAATATCATTTTTCTTTACAAAAAGACAGGGGGAATATTTTCCCCTCCAGTCACAGTGATTCTCATGAGCTGCTAAACTGTGCTGAACCTATAGAACTGGATCAACACATATGCCAAAATACATCCCCACGCCTGCATGTTAGCTAGTATTTTCCAAATTACAATACTGAAAATTCTGTTAGTTCTACTTTTCTTTCTTTCTTTTCTCCCTTCCCTCTATGATTTCCCTGTACAACAGATTTGGCAGGAAGACGGAGTAGATATGCTAATATAATAAACAAATTTTTTTGGCATAACTTCAATCTGTTTCAATGTCAAAAAAAAAAAAAGAAATTGCACAGGCTTCAGTATTTTATGAGTCATTATTTTAAACTGATTAACTGATTTATTTTGTTCTAAAATGCTATTTTTCTACTCTCGATCTGATTTTTGCCATGAAGAGAAATACAACAGACACTCAAGGATCTGAGGATTACATACATGATTAAAGTTTGCTTTTCTACTCCTTTGTGTAAAAGGAAGAAAATAGCCAGAAAATATTTGTATTTAGGAATTATTTGGTAACTTCCTTAAAGATAAAATTAATCTTAGCAAAATAGAGAGAAGATTTCACTTCTTTTGTTGAAACACTTGGTAGCATTATAGAAAGAGCAGCCCCCTTGTGCTTTTGAGCAGCTCTAAGGAACTCTATGCAGAGGTGAAGGAGGGCTGTGGCTGCACATTAAGCAGAGGCAGAGTCTGGGAAGATTAATGCTTCTAGATTTACTCCTATATCATTTGTGGAAGTGAAGAAGTTACTCATACCACTCAAAATAAGTAAGAAAAATTATTTTGCCTTTGGAGCACTGAACCTTGGCATGCTTTCCAGCTGCCAAGCAGCAGATTTCTGCTCATCCTTATATGTGGACTACTGGGATCTGGAGTTATAGAAATTAGAGATGATGGCATGCTTATGCTGCAGGGAGAATACAAGGCATAAGGCTAAGAGGGTCAGATTTCTATTTAATGCTAAATAACATTAAAAACAATAAAAATATATTCAACGCCATTTACCAAAAAAAGTATTTTCTGCTACTGGACTGGGAAAAGAAAGGAATTAGGTTGCTTGGAGAAGTAGTGGATCAGTCTGAGAAACAGAGATTTCTTAATAATAAATATAAAAGTTGCAGATGTCGAGTTTGTTTCTAATCTTGCTTGCATCAATATAAGCTCCTTGAAACCAATGAAGCAAAAGTAATACAAATCAGTATTTTAAAATGAGACAGTCAGCCACTTTTTACACATTACTGTCAGAGCTGTATATCTCCACGGATTTTATTAAGAGTTGTATATCAAGATCAGACTTTTAAATCATTCTACAATCAAACCTCCTGTTGCAACAACAGGTAAGCCCTTTCTGTTGCATGAATTGAAATATATGTGACAGGACATTATCAATTCTGCAGCTGGAAAGCAGAATCTGCGTTTCTGACTTTTTCTTCCGTACTCTCCATGTGGAGTTCTCTGCGCAGGCCAATATTGCTGTGCTGGCAGAACTTTTAACGAATCTCCAGGAGCAATAAGCCCTTTGAGAGAGAATCCCAGACTGACCCAGGCTGAAAGGAACCTCTGGAGACCACGTAGCCCACTCCTCTCTCCACTGACACATGATCACCATGTCCAAGTGGCTTTTGAACATCTCCAAGGACAGAGACTCTGCCACCTCTCCCTGCTGGCCCAGCGCAGAGTAAAGAAGGGCAATGTCATGTAGCTGGAGAGAGAGTTTGTGCTGTTTGTGCCTGCAAGTCGAGTGGGAAGGAGGGGAGACAGGGGAATAGGCTGTGACATGACTTTGCTTTGAAGCTCCTATCAAGTGCAAATAAGGCTCATACTAAATAAGTCCCTGCTAGGGAGTTGTATATTTTTTATTTGTAGTGTTTAGCTTGCAACCAAAAATCTGTTTTGGTTCAATTCTTGCAGCATTCAGAAAAGCACTGAAATGACAATTTACTTCTGGTTCAAGCAAAACAATGGTTTGCATGATTATCAGTTCAGCTTCATGGTTTGATTACAGAAAGCTTTGATTTTAAAGCACAGAGTTTAACTCTGTTGAAGGATCAGCCCTCCTAATTTTTTATCTAAACCTGACATTTTCCTCATGCATATAACCCCTTTCTGCCCTTCCTCTTTCTCTCTTGCTAATAAACTGCTGACAAGCCGTGTTTGATTGTCTTGTGAAGGCAAGAAGATCAAATACATACCGAATATTAACAAAAAAGAAAGAATATCCTTAGGGAGAAAAAAATGCTACAGAACATGCATTCACTTGTTCTGCTGGAAAGAGTTGTCAGACACAGTGAAAAACCAGTTCAGAGGCATCCTGCCACAGTGAGGGAGCAGGACTTTTGGCATCCACACAGGGGCTCTTTCGGGAGTGCTCTGCTCACCCCCATCAGTCCTGGGCTGGGCTGAGGGAGGCAGGAAGGAAAGAAGGAGTGCTGCTCCCAACCACTGACCCCACAGCTATTCTGTCTTTCTCACAAGTGGAGGGTAAAAATTCCTGCTCAGGACTGAAAAACAAGGCCCTTCTTCGGCAGCAGCACTGTGTCTGTTTTGCGCTTGTTTATTCTTTTTCCCTGGTTTGGGTGGGGTTTTTTTTGTTTGATTGTAACATTTTTTTCCCCTAGTTAGTTCTGCTCTATGGAGAATGAAACAACCCAGGATTTATCTTTAGCCCTCTGGAATCGGGGCCACATGAGTGATTGCTGGGAAAGCAGTAAGGGACTTGGCTTACAAGTTTAGCACAACCAGTGATTCCCACAGATTACAGAATCATAGAATCTCCTACGTAGTAAAGGGACACACAAGGATCATCAAGTCTAACTCCTGGCCCAGCACAGGACCACACCATGGTCCTGAGAGTTTTGTCCAAATGTTTCTTCAACTCTGTCCACTTCACTGGGGAGCCTATTCTAGTGCTCAACCACCCTCTGGGTGAAGAACCTTTTCCTACTATCCAACCTAAACGTCCCCTGACACAATTTCATGCTGTTTTCTTGAGTCCTGCCACTGACCACCGCAGAGAATGCCTGTGTGGCCACTTGCTGTTTCCAGTGCCGTACTGGGTGCGCTTAGAGAGCCAGAGAATAAAGGTGTGGCTCACATCTTAGCACCTTTGACATGTTGAAACATTACACAAAAGCTCACATTGCAGTTTAAGAACCAATTTAGTAGCAGCAATTTTGCCTTGAAATTATGCTTAAACATTACTTTGTACTGATTCTACAAACATGTTTGCATTTACTGTTCTATAAAAATACATATAGAAAAAAAATTGTCTATACCTGATCCTTGATCTGTATTTGTGGGTTTGATATTTCTCCCTAGTCTTTTCCATACCAGTTTACCTAACAAAAATATTAATTTACTGCTAACCTCAGAGCAGGTCCTCTCCTGTCCTCATACTCCAGCCAGAACACAGAGGTAGCACTGAACAGAAAGAAACCAAAAGAAATATAGAATAAAATAACCAGAAAGAGATAGAAAAAAATGTGAAATTTTTCTTGACCAGAAAAACAAGAAAAGAGGTCAATACCTTGAATTATTTACAGAGGGCCAGTAACTCAGGTTCTTTCAGCCCGCTATATAAGCAGTCTGTTTATTCTGATAAAGCAACAGCTTTTTATGTGTATCAAACAACATATTAAGAAAGCTTACAAAGAAAACTCTATAGCCTCAAAGACAAATGTTTATCTGGAACACAAAGGAAAAGAAACTCTAGAAGTTAATGTTCATGCCTCTCTGTCTACACCAGCACCTCTTGAGTAAAAACATTCTCATTTTCATCATGAGTTAAGATACAGACATATTAAAAAAATATGTATACACATATGCACACACGCATATCGAAACTCTTATTTTCAAGCTAAATAATGCAGCAATTTATTTTAGTATGAATGAAACTGTGACTCATGCTTGACTTGAGATATATTTGAAAAAAAAATTTCCAGCACCATGAAAGGACCGTATCTTCCTAGCTGCTGTCTTGACCTACTTGACAGGTAAATCAGGTACAGCTTTGTTCCTCCAAGGTTATCTGTTCCAGGGATAGGTTTTCTGTTTGGTATGCAGGCTTGCAAAACCACCCTTTGAAGATGTGGAGTTGTCTTGCTCCCTCTAGATGTTAAGCTTCCTTTAAACTGTGATGAACTTTAGGGAAAAGAGTTCTAATCACCAAAGAAATCCTTTAAAGCATTGATGTTTTCAGCTGTTAGATACCTTGTAACAGCAGCAATGGAGAATTTAAACTGGTGTCCAGTTGTGTGTGAAACCTTGGCTCTGCACACAGGCCTCAATGTGACAGTAACAGGAGGCAAACATTGGATTGTAGCTGTTCTTGTGTCAGTCACTGTAAAAAAATTGTAGTGCTAATTTACTTAATGTTACAATCTAATCCATTACTGATAGAGGAATGCAAAGTTAGAAAACAAAATATTTTATTATGTGCAAGTTTCTCATTAGAATAGAGTAATCCAGCCAGAAATACTCAGAGATAGTAAATATTTGCAAATTTGGATAATATGCTTGTCTTCATAATTGGAAGAATTGATCTTTCTGAGTGTTCACTTCACAGTTTAGAATTATCCTTCATTGTCTCATATATACAGACCCCCCCTTCCTTTTCAGATTTGTACAGGAAAGTAGCTGGTATAAAATATGATTTCACTGCAGGTTCATTTAAAATTTATTAGAAAAGAAGGCGAGGCTTTAGGTGGGAAAAAAACCCCACATTAATTCTCAATCCTCTTTTCTGGAACTATGCCTGTTTGTCACATAGACTCAATAAATATGATAATAGCATTATATTGTTAGCATCTTAACAGACATTCAATTTTTTAGCAACCCTCTAACGTAGAAATCCCTAAATTTGTTTAGCATACTTGGTATCTGATCAAAGAGGAATTTTAAAATCATTTCACAAGATGTAAACTGAACAGTTTCTGTAATTTCACAGCTCCTTCAAGTTTGCTTTAATTTATGCTGCCATTTCTACCTCTGAAAAGCAAGTGTTACAACCTCAAGTGGAACGGTGGCCCTTCAGGCTTTCTGTGGGCACTGCAATCCACACAGACACAAGACAGATGTTTTAGTCTGGTCAAATGTCTTATGAGCTATTGTGCTTGTTCATCAAAACACCTGTCAAGTAATGGCAGAGGAGTGTGAGCGATGATAGAACAGACCTTTCAGGTCTGTTGCACATACCAAGGGCTGTTTCACATGTGCTCCAGCCACTCAAGTTTCTTGCAGTATGAGACATCAGTTGAATAAATCAAGATTATGCTCAATGGAACAGTAAAGGAAAAACTTAGGAATCAACAATTACTTCTGTTTAAATTATAGTACTGCTGACAATTCAGCATTTCTGATCTCTACTCATCTGGGAAATTATTCTGCCTTAATTTGGCTTACCTCCCCAGAGAGTTGGTGTCAGAGCAGAGGGACTTGCATGTGCAGTGCAGTGCAAAGTCTTCTAGTAAGCTTCCTGTGGTGATGCATGGCCATGGTTCCAGTCAACATATACCATTATTCCATTTCCAGAGCCAGGAATTTCTGGAGCACATAATCTATTTTATTGATGGAGTGCAAAGTCACACAGTAACCACAAAAGTCAAATACGGCATCTCTTCCAGATGATTTATAATGAAGGAAGTGTTTAACCAAATGCCATGTAAGGAAAAGCACTTAATTTATATGAAAGCCTTAAAAATATTTTTAAAATACTACATGGTATGGTGAAATAATACTTTTCACTTTTTGGAGGAACTTCTAAATAATATATTTTACTCAGCTTGGTATTAAAAACTGTTTATAGTCCAAACTTCAAGAAGCCAGGTGTAAGGAGCAGCTTGCTTACCCATCAGTAAAAACATCAAATAATCTATTTGACTACTCAGTGAAATAAAACAGGAGCAATTCCTAAGTCAACCACAACCAATGACAGGTGTTTTAGGAAGTGGTGTCCCTCAGCTGAGCTGCTGTGACTGGCTGTGTGAGGATGGTTTATTCCATCACTGCCATGCAGCAATGGGATGTGTACATAGTTGCACAACAAGAATTCTGCTTCAGTTGCTCAGTTTTGTCATTTTCTGAATATTGCTGGATATATTAAGCAGATTAATTAATTAAGAAATTTCATATGTGAATATAAATTATGTCATTGCAATACTTCAATTTTATGGCTCTGTAACACGTCATCATTCCTAACGCTGAGGTTTTATGGTTATCTTAAACTGAAATAAAGGTGGGTATCTGCTTAGAAGGGTATCTGCCTCCTTCTCTCCCCTGTCCTCAGGAACACTGGTCCATCCCTAATATTTGCCAAAACCAACAGCCAAGTTACTTCATTTTAGGCTCAGACTGATTTATTTTTAGCACACAGACATGCAAACCAGGCCCATGATCCATCTCCCCATGTAATTCCACTAGCATAGCTCTGGGTACAGAGAAGGATGAAAAAGTCAGTGTAAGGAATAGAAACAGCCCTGTTATGCATCAATCAGAATTTCCATGATCATCCCACTGCAGCGCAGGACACCAAAGGTGGAGCTACTACAGCTACTGTCTCTAAAATTATCTGCTTTTCACTGGCAAAGAAATACAATGTCTATAGTGCTAAAAGCTTAGAATTTCATTTCAAAGTGTAATTAACTAAGCAATTCACAACAACTGTTTCGTTGTTCTGTACTCACCACTCAGTAATTACCACTTAAAAAAAAAAAAA
>WEIT01041759.1:0-23503 GCA_013389985.1 Dryoscopus gambensis | reverse complement strand
AATAAGATATATATTATACACTGATTATGCCAATTGTACAAGTGTGAGTAATATAACATGTAGGTCTTTTCTTTAAAATAAATGTCTCCTTGTTGTGTATTACTGCATATGCTTACCTGTACTCTTATTTGCGCAATCCAGGTGGTTAAGTGTTCACTGACAAACTTTACTACACAAATGCATTTCTATGAAGTTTGTTAGATAATACATACCTGTCCAAATTACCATACCTTGTTTATTAATTATTATTGTTCATTAAGCTGCATTAATCACCAAAGATTCAGTAAGTAAATGGAAATGTAAGAGTTTGTATCTTACTTCATCATATACCTAGACTGAGAATACTCTTAGGAAAGGGCTAGAGAAACCTTTTTTCCTTTTCTTTCCTTAGTTCTAGAACACCAGGTAAAGGTCAAAGACAAAATAAGAAACTGAACAGAAACTGCTATGCTGTAGTTATAATGAGTCAGTAGTTCAGAAGTCAGTGATGTAGCTAACTGCATATTTGACAGCCTTCTGAATTTTTAGCTGAAATGACCATGTACCTATTTAGAGTTTGGCATTCTGGGGAGAATTTCTGTCAGAAAAGAAAGCTCTTACAATTGCTCTTCCATCTACCAATATAATCATACCCTTGGAAACAGTTAAAGATGTCTGGCTATATATTTTGCTTCATCAAAATTAAAATGACAGACAAGAAAGAATAGAAAATTTTAAGTAATTGTCTCCCATCTGTAAAACATATATCAAGTCCGTGCACTGACATAAATGAATAAATTCAGACTTATCTCAATGAAGGTGGTCATCTGACTAACAGAGATGAAGAAAAAAGGGGGCATTTAATGCTTTCTTTGCCTCAGTCTTTAACTATACTGATAGACTTTGGGCTACCCAGGTCCCCAAGTTGGAACCATGAGTGTGCAAACAGCAGCTTTCCTTTTGTGGACTCTGAAATTGTAAAGGAGCAGCTTTATCAGCTGAATCTTCACAACAGCAACAGGGCCCGATGGGATTCATCCACAGTACTGAAGGGTGTGGAGCTAGTGGGTGCCATGGCTAAACCCCTCTCAATCATCTACCAAAGTTCCTGAGACTCTGGGGAGGTCCCTGCTAACTNAGGGAAAGTCCTTTTAAAATAATTTGAGACTCTTCTGTGATAAAGTCACCCACCTATTGGATGGAGGGAAGGCAGTGGATGTAGTTTTTCTGGATTTTAATAAGACTTTTGATACTGTTCCTTTCAGCATCCTTCTGGAGATATTATCCAACAGCAGGATAAGCAGGTTCACCATGCACTGGGTGAAGACTGGTGGAAGGTCAGGGCTCAAGGGGTTGTAGTAAATGGGGACACATCTGGCTGGTCTAGTGGAAGGTGTCCCTGATCCGTGTGACAGGGGAGTTGGAACTAGAGGATCTTTAAGGTCCCTTCCAACACAAGACATTGTAGGACTCTATGACAATTCTCCTTTCACCATATTATACTAAATAAGATTGGATGTGAAAGTTTCATTTGTAGAACACAGTGTTCCTTTGAATGCAGGCCAGAGGAGACAGCTCTTAATAAGAGGATTTTAAAGCAGTTTTGCATTTCTTGATCTGAATCCAAATTTTGAAATTAATTTAATCTTTAGCTGGTTTTCTCTTATGCTCATTTAAGGACTTCTCCGAGGTTTGGTTTGATTAGTTTGGGGGGTTTTTTTCTGTTTGTTTGCTTGTTTGTGATACTTTGATGCTTACTTAGTCCGCTTTACATCCTATATATTATCACACATTAACTTTCTGCAGTCTTTTTCTGTCTGCATTTTAATTCCCTGTTTTTGCAGCTTCAGGGGTTGGGGTTTTTTTTACTCTGTCTGCTTCCAGCAAGGAGAAAACAAATAAACAAATGTCATTTTTCATTGTTTTTCTCTAACTGTCTTTTACCAATTTCAGTATCTTCTAGTTAATATAGAACAAAGGCATGTCACAACATATGCAAACCAGCTCAAATATCTTACTGTAGCACTTGGTTCAAGATCACCTAATTGGAAAAGTTGCTCAGCTGGAGTACAGTGTGAGTTGTATACATAATATATGTATCCATTTTATCTTTTCAGAAAACCTCAGTAGAGTTCAGTACATGTACTAGAGTCCCTGCACCTTTTGTACCTCAAAGACTGTCAAAGGATTTTGCTTGATATTTAATACCAGAAAGTCACAGTCATCCTGTGAATTCCATACACTGAAGGGTGGCCAATGAAGTCTAAGATCTCTTCAGAGATATCTCTGTCAAAGGACTCGAAATTTATTCTGTCTGCTCACAAAATAACATTCTGCTCAAGATAAAAGTTATAGCAGTGTAAACAATGAGGTGAATGACACCTTGCACCAGTCATGTGGAAGGGCGAATTCACCCTAGCTGAAACCAGCAAATAGGGAAAAAAAAGGGTAAAGAAAGGCAGTGCTGAAACTATTTAACCTTACAAACAGCTGAGAGCTTTTTGCTCTTATTATGTTTTTAAAGCACTACTGTTATGATACATTATAAGAGGATCAAGGCTGTTAGATCAGCACTTACTATTCACTATTAAACATGGTATTTCAGAATTTTTGATTTATTTATGGTTTTCTAGAAATTCAAGGAACTCATTCTAAATGTAGTAGGGGTATATATGATTAGACTATCAAATTAAAGCAGGATTGAACTGAATTCAAGAAATTTTTGATGGATTATTCTGACAGCATGAGGGTTTCTAGAGCTGAGACGTGGGGCAATATATGTATGTAAGTACATTTTAGATTCCAACTTTTTCTAACAGAGTGAATTAAATAACATGGGCTTTTGTAACAGTTTGTAATTTGAGACTCTTATCCTGAATCTTTGTACCTCCAGATAAGACCATCCAGGAAATATAAAGAAAAAAAAAGAAGAACAGCAAAAGAAAAAGGAAAAAAAAAAAAGAAAATAGAAAATTAAAATGAAAAGACATGGGAAAAGGAAAAGAAGGGAAAAGGAAGGGAAAGGGAAGTAAAAGGCTTGTAGACAAGCAGCTGTATTTAATAACTTGAGAAACAGTAGTTTATTGAAATACATAGAATAATCCTGCAAAAATCCAGTTTTGGGAAAACAGTAAAATTTCATTACAATTCTAAGCAATTTTTTTTAATTTAGTCTAAATTTTACCACACGAAATATTTTGGGATGTAAGGCAGAGTTCTCAGGGAACACAGGGTTTAGTCCTGAGGCAGCAAGATACTTCTAATTTTGTGTTCACGAGGGGAAATGAGAAAGAAATAAGGAAGAAGGCTTGATGAAGACCTGCTCACAAACAATTAGAATTATTATCTAGCAGAAGCATAAAATTTGAAAGTAGCATTATACTTCACAGATAACCCTGTCCACTGAATACATGTTATTTTCTCAAGCAATATAATCCATCATGCATAAAAAAGAAGTATGGATGCAGAGAAGACAGGTTTGTTTATTTGTACAGAATTCCCTTAGGCATTTTCCTCCAATAGGTGTAATTCTTTCCAAATCTATAGCTAAAGCAGAGTACTGCAAGAGATAAAATCCTCAGGGTATCTCAAATTAATTACTCCAGTTCATAAAAAAGGGCTCCAATTCCCAACTAAATATATGCTTCAAACACATTAAACAATAACAAATTGGCCTAGAGATCAACTTTGAGAACAATAAAATTAATGTGGTTATTTCTTAATTTTGAAACAAAATAGTTCCTGACTAAGAAAATAATAAATAAAACTGTGTCTGAAATCCGTAACTGGGAACACGTTATACAAAAATAGATCACCAGATCATTTCTATTAGTGGAAGCCAGAGTTATTTTGAGCTTAAGGGCTCTGGTGGCAGAAGGCACATGAAGAACATTGTGGTTATAGCTTTTCAAGCAATTTGCTATCAGGATTTCCCCATAAGGATTATGTCCTGGTTTTGCTGCCCAGAGAGACATCAGAGCTGTTCCTGACAGCATGTAGCCAATGTGTAGACGATGAGCCTATTAACTGCATCTCTGGAACATCTTGCATTGGCAAAGCTCCTGCGTGCTCCTCCTTGGCAAAGACTTGTATTTTCCTAAATTGTGGATATTCAGAAAGAAAGGAGCATTGGTATTCCTACCTGTCCTTGCCAACACATTTGTATCCCTGAGGCATAAATGAAGGTCAGTCTACACAGCAGCTAAAGACACAGTTCTCTTTTTTTATTTCTTCTTTTCCTTTTTTGTATCATAGCAAAGTAGATAAAGCAGGATGTCTCTGCTGATAAACACAACTAAAAAATTGAAAGGTCCATTTTATATAAATTGGTATTAGCTTGATCCTTGTTCTTCCATTCTGGCTTTGTGGTCGCCTGTAATGATTTTGCCTTTGACAGAGTTAATTTTCTTCTTAGTAGCTAGTACAATGCTGTGGTTTTAGATTTAAGCTGAGAATAATGTTGATAACATGTTGATAATGTTGATGTCTGTCAGAGACTGAAATAGTTCATGCATGGATATAAATTTTTGCTCATTATAACAAAAACTGTATAAAGAATATACAACCAAAAAAGCCTCCCTGAAGATACTTCACTGGGGCTTTGGACTGTAAGTTAAACCACTAAGATTAGATAAAGGGAAAACCCATTCTCTAATCATCTCAGACCCAGGAAAAAATAAACAAGGCTGAAAAAGAAGAATGCATCCACAAGAAAGCCAAACACAGCAAAGATTCTTCCCTGGCTGACTTTGAGGTGGGGTAGACCACAGCCCGCAGAAGCCAGGTTTACAGAGATTCCCCCCCCATCCCCTTCCCAAAATGAGGCGGGAGGGGGAGGAGGTTTTGGGTGCAACCTCTGCTCAGAGGCAGTGTACACCCACCCTCCCCTACACAAACTGGCCCAGCTGTGGAACCCCCTACCCCATAGGCCACATCCACGGGACATTCATGTGAAAGGCAGCTGAGGGGGTGTCATAATCCATCAAAGAACCCCCAAAGTGCCCCCTTGAGTCATTCTTGAGGCTTTGCACCACAGGACTGCACGTCATGCAACAAACCCAAAGTCTGTTGTAAGAGACAATGGCAAATTGCTCCCCCCCAGGGAGGTGCCTGGGTTTTCCTACCTAGCCTGAGCTATATTAACCCATCGAATTCTATGTTTTTCAGCGGGACCTTCACCACCAAGAAGACCAGCTGGAGAGGATCAACGGAACATTGTTGGGATCCACAGAGTGGTGATATTTTCCTTATTCTGTCTCTGTCATGCTCTTTCTGTCTTCCCCTCACATCTTCTACTTCTTTCTTTCTTTCTCCCTCTCTCTCTCTCATATTTACTATCAAATACAACCCATGCAGTTGTCACCGGCATATGGTCTCGTTTGCACCTTAATTTGGGCAGAGGCCTTTCGAAGATCTTTAATAACCAGATCATGACAATATCTTTGCTGTTGCTGAGCAGTGCTTACCCTAAATTAAGGACTTTTCAGTTTCTCATGTTCTGCCCATGCAGAACTGCTGAAAAACCCAGAAGGGAGCATGGGCAGGACAGATGACCTGAACTGACCAAAGAGAATGACTTCTGTGAGAATGAGAAGTATATTAATAATGAAACTTTTCAAACATAGAATTAATTTTAGAACATAAAATAGATGAAAATAGTTTTTTCTGTAATGTAATTTTCAATTAATTAACTGAAAGGTAAGTTTCATAGAAGTTCAAATACATTATAATTTTTAAAGGTTTTTTTAAAATTGGTTGGTTGGTTTTATGCAACAGAGATTTGCAAAAAGATTGCAATCATATGCATGATTCTGCTGCTGCATAATCTTCTTGCTTGAGCTTTTCTTTGGTTTTCATAAATTAGTTTAAAAGTCTTCACACAGAACAAGCTGCAGTTATTATAGTCAGAGTCCTACGTAGAATCTTCAGCAGAAATATGGCATGTGTTTGGGGTTTTGTAGTTTTGTTTGGTTATTTTAATTTAGTTTTCATACCTCGGCACTGAAATTATGTTTCTGGCAAGTTCTTTGCATTGTATGACTACACCATCACCACAATTGCACTGACCCATTAGATTAATTCAATTCTAAACAATCAAGAGATAAATGTTTCTTAAGTGAGATAACATTCAGGAAGTAGAAATTTTCTATGCACTTCTTCTTGATTAAATGAACAGGCTGTAAAAAAACACCTTTCAGTTGAATGGAAAAGAGACAGAAAAAAATCCACACAGTTTATAACAGGTAGAATAATTGCAGGGTTTTCATACAATAAGGAATGACAGGAACAGGGTACTGAGCAGGAGAAAAAGAATTTATGACCACAATTATGTATAGTTTAGAAGTCTTAGGAAAAACAGTCTTAGAATAAACCACTACTCTGACTTTATGCATTCAGTTTATTTTTTAAAGCAATTACGTTCATTTAATCTAAATTCACAGTGACAGAAGTAGATTTTATATTTTAGCATAATTGAATACCAGATGGGAAATCACACAAATAAAACAAGAGAACACTAAAAGAGAGAACTCCAGTACTTGCCATTCCTGCTGAAACTGACATTTCTTTCTTAAGAGATAAAAATTGTGCTCAGAAAAAAATCTCAATCTATCTTTTTTTTTTGTTTTATTTTACATATTTTTCTGCTGTTCAGAAAGAGATTAATTGACCTCATTTAATGAGAAAAAATTTTCCTTTTTTTTGTTTGCTTCTTCTCAAAGAGAGCAGTTTGCAGAGATGAACATCATTATTAAGTCAGTATAAAAAAAAAAAATTTAACTGTCCTGATTTTCAGCCAAGACAGAGTTCCTTTTTCTCAGTAACCATGAGGGTGTGAAGCCTGTAGCCCTGTGGACATGTCTGGGTTGTTATTCTATACCATCTACTGTGGGGAGAAATAAGGGATTCTCACTTCTGGGAAGGAGGGGGCCATGGCTTTCGGAAGAAAAGTGTCACCATGAAGGGTCTGTTCACCATTTTGTTCATTGTCTCATGGTTGTGCCATGTCAGTTCATGCTCCATGAGCAATTTTTCTATGTAAGTCAGCCTATTTTTGTATACTTTTGTTATTTATATTGCTTCTGTTACTGTTTGTTTTCTATCTCATCATTGTTACCAGTAAATTGTTCTTATCCCAGCCCATAATCTATGCCTCATGTTTCTTTCACATGAGCGAGAGGTTCCTAAACCACAACAATAATTTTGTGGGTTTTTCCCATCTCTCTATCTGTGATATTTTTATCAGTTTTTATCAGTTTCCTGGAGCACTGCTAGGTGTTGGCTACCCAAGCTCTTTTCCTTTCACTGTTTAGTTACCACAAAGACAATTTGGCTGTAGAATCAAGTGAGAGCCATGGCTTCCTGCAATACTTGAGAGTAAAAGAGTAAAACTGACAATATCCTCCATGTTCGGGAAGTGTAATATCTAGTTTTTAAACTAAAATGTTTGAAATTCTGAGCAGACACTCTAGTTTTTTCCAAAGAAATGGATATTTCACGAAATAAAAAAAACCCAAAACATTCTCACAAAAATTCCAACTTAATGTAGCACAAATTAAGAAGCTCTCTAGAGAACCTGGAATTATGTCAGAGGTTTGCCAGCATCAAGTCTTGCTCTCCTGTTACTGTATCAATTGCATCCCTTTGGTGCCTTGAGCATGTGTTGTAACATACAAAAAAGTATACCAATAGTAGTGTTGCATGGGTGGTTTTCTCTTTAGTAAATTCTTATGAGAATTAGTCAGTGTGCAAAATAAAAATTTTAAAGATTTTACTCTCTAAAATTACTGTGTAATTGTACACAGAGTAGACATATCTTAATAGCCTGATTTCAGAGAAAACAGTTGTGATTGTTACAAGGTTAAGTGCAACTTCCATAAAGGAAAATTAACAAAAATATTACCAGAGTGAAGAAAGGGCAACCTTTATAAAATAAATATGCAAATGAGTTTCAGAAGTAATTTTTAGAACGTTATTGAATCTACCCTTGGGATTTTCTTAGAAATAAATGCTTCAGGCTCTCATCTATACTGACTTGCTGGAATGTGCTGTAGGTAATTAGATATTGATTCTCACTGTCAATGGGTATACCACCTATTATCCATTTCCAAGCAATGTGAAATGTACAAAGTCTGAATTAATCTTGGAACTACTTTTAAATAGTTACATTTTAATTACATAGTCCATGCCACTAAGAAAACTAATCCCATTAGAAACTGAAGAGCATAAGAAATTTTTAATGGCTAAAGTGACACAAGCATTAAGAGCAGTTACTGAAATTTGGTCACTGCTGTTTTTCATATGTACATGTATTTGTAATGCTTTCTGATCTGATCATGTTTGGTCTCATTTTAAGCAAACAACTGTAGAAAAAATGTCAATAGAAATAACTAAAATTAATCTGAGATTAGTTTTTCTTGGAAAGTTATTACAAGATCAATGTCTAGTTCCATCTACAGTAACTATTGTTTTTAGAGTAGTTAATCATAGAATCACAGAATATGCTGAGTTGGAAGGGACCCAGAAGGATCATTGAGTTCCAGCACTGCACAGGACCATTCCCAAGAATCACCAGGTGCCTGACAGTATTGTCCAAACACTTCTTGAACTCTGACAGGCTGGTGCGGTGACCACTTCCCAGGGGACCTTGTTCCAGTGCTCAAACACCCTCTGGATGAAGACTCTTTTCTAATATTCAACCTAAACCTACCCTGATACAACCTCAGACCATTCCCTAGGGTTAATGCAACCTTAAAAATCTTACATGATGTTCCTCTGTGCTCTACTTGATGATACTATTCTTCTTTGTCTTACTTAAAAATATTTTTTCTTTAATTTGATATAAGTGAATAAAGTAAAAGAATAAAGCCGAACAGATCTGTTAGAAGAAACATAAATAGCTCTGAAAAAGTAGCTAAATATGCTGTTTAGCTATACTCACATACTGAATATTTTGCTGGTACAACCATAAGCTGATTTTTATGGTCTTGACTGAGTTTCTGTCTGCACGTTCCCATGCAGATGAACTGGGTACAGAGAGTAGAAGGCCACTGCTTAAATGTATTGTTTTTCCTGAGATACATATCATATTGAGCATAAACCAAGAGATAATCAGCTTTCATTTGAAGAAACGGGACACTTAGTAATTATATGGTGCCAAGAGGACCAATGCGTTCTAAAGTTTTTCCTTGTACATCGTCACAGTGTTTCACTGCCTTGATAAATGAAGGGTTTTATTTTTCCTTTCTTATCAAGTTAGAACCCTTTTACATATTTAAAACTCCATAGAAGTACGGGTAATATATAGATTAACTCCTTCGTCTCTGAATCTAGTACCTAATTTATAATACAAAAAGGAAAAGTTATGTATCATAAAACTTCTCTCCTTTTCTTAAATATTTTTGTTTTATTTCTGAATTTGAGGAGTCTGTTGATGTGAATTTGGAGTATTAATTTTCTATTCCCTGCAAAACTCCTGGCTTAAGGTTTGCTTAAAGTAGTTAACTGAGAACTGATTATTGAGTAAATCACCCTAATTACTTTGATGTCTCACCTAATGTATGTCAACTAAATTATTTGCGCCATGACTAAGCTTCTGAAAACATGTACTTTCTCAGTTTTTCCCATAGGACATGTACTGTATCTGAGTTTTCTTCCTGTCTTTCTGGAAGAAACAGTAGCAGAAGTCCAGAGCTTCCAGGCAAGAAAACAGCATGCAGTGTCTTACTGTGCCAAAAATGTGCATGCTAGTGAAAGGATCTCAATGAAAACAAACAAAAAAACCAAACAAAAAACCAACCAAACAAAAAACCAACCAAACAAGAAACCCCCCCAGCTAAACAAAAAATAAATAAATAGAAACAAACAATTTTTGTCAAGATTTAAATGTTAGTTGTTTGCATAGTTTTGAATGAAGTAATTTGCCTCTTGCTGTCTCCACCCAGAAGAAAACAATTAATTTGCAATCTGCTAAGGACAATTTAGTTTTTTCCTTCTGACAGCTGATGAAGCCAAATAAAGAAGGGGTCTCAAGTTTATATAACTTGGCAGCGTTCTTTAGACATTAACAGCAGATGGTGATATCTTCTCATTTCAAAAATTTCTCTTTTAGTGATGGTCATATTAAAAGACATATTCAGGCTTTAATAAGAATTTTTGTGACATCAAATTTTTTTTTTCTTCCTTCAGGTTGAAAGATTAGAATCTCAACAGTTACTACAATCAGTGGCTTAAATAATTCCATTAGCCCTATCTCTGGGGGAATTATGTAGGTTTGGATTAATGATATATCGAACAATGAGATCCTAGTTTACAGTAGTCTTCCTACCACTAAAGTCCAGCAGGAAAGACCTATTTTTATTGTATATGATAAAGATGGCAGATTCCCAGATGTTAAGTAAGTTTTTTGTTACCAACTTGCTAATAGTACAATAAGTCCTGGTGACAAATTCACAATATTATGGACACCCTTTCTTTTTTCCTTAAGACTTGTAGGACTGCTGCCAATAACTGAGAAAAAGAGGGTTGGGTTGAGCTTTTCAGGGGAAAAATATAATAAAATGTTGTCACAGCCTTTGCAACATTAAATATTTGAGTAAACATCCCACTCTAAGGTCAGGTGGGAAAAAACAAAACCAAAGAGAATTAATTATCAGCTGCTTGTCATCAGAAAGTCACATACATTATCCATTGCTTCCTAACAGCTTGAATGGTTGTCACAGAAGTGCACAAGCAGATACTGAAAGTATGTTACAACACGGCACAGAAGAAATGGTCAGCGGTGAATATAATGGTAAACTGCAACTCCTGTATAAATTTTCATTCAACTGATGCATCTGGCAAGTGAGAGGAATGATATGAAACTGACATGTGCATTTTACAAATACAAAATCAACAAAGGAGTAAAGTGAAAGAAAAAATTATGCGTAAAATCCAAAAAGACTGTTGAAAACTATCAAGTCAAATTCATAGACACTATTTACGAACCTGATATTCTTCTATGACAAGATGGCATCCTTAGTGGATGGAGGGAAAATCTGTGCATGTTGTGTATCTGGACTTCAGTAAAGTGTTTGACACCATCTCTACAACACTCTCATGGAGAAACTGGCTGCTCATGGCTTGGATGGGTGCACTCTTCTGTGGGTAAAAAAATGTCTGGATGACTGGACCCAGAGAGTGGTGCTGAATGGAGTTACATCCAGCTGGCAGCCAGTCATGAGTGTTGTCCTCCAGGGCTCAGTATTGAGGTCAGTTCTGTTTAGCATCTTTATGAATGATCTGGATGAGGGGATCGAGTGCCCCCTCAGTAAGTCTGTGGCCAACAGCAAGTGACAGACTGGAGAAAATGATTACTGGCTCAAAACAACAGAAGTGTGTGTGTCTGTGTATGCGTCCCCTCCCCTCCCCCACCCCCCCCCATTTCACTTGTTTTGAGCCAGTAATCATTTCCTCCAGTCTTTTATGGGATAAGAGTATTTATTTGAAGGAGGGAAGGAAGGCTCTGCAGAGGGGTCTGGGGAATCNTGGGCAATCTGGATCAGTGGGCTGAAGCCAACTGCAGACGTTCAATAAGGTGCAGTGCCAGGTCCTGCACTTGGAGCACAACAACCCATGAAGGACTGCAGGCTGGGGGCAGAGTGCCTGGAAAGCCGCTCAGAGGAAAAGGCTCTGCAGTGCTTGTTGGCAGCTGGCTGAACATGATCCAGCATATGCCCAGGTGGCCAAGGAAGTCAGCGGCCTCCTGGCTTGTGTCAGAAATAGTGTGGCCAGCAGGACCAGGGCAGTGATTGTTCCCTTGTACTTAGCACTGGTAAGGCCATACCTTGAGTGCTGTGTTCACTTCTGGACCACTCCGTACAAAGAAAAATATTGAGGTGCTGGAGCGTGCCCAGAGAAGGGCAAACAAACTTGTGCCTCCACAGAGAAAATTAACAAGCTATTAAAGTGTATCAGAACAGAAAAAAGCGTCATGGAGCTGGTTTTCTTGAATATTTTAGAGATGTCTGTAGTGACTAAATATGCATTTTGTCCAACTGTGTAATATATCACGTACTTAAAATCACTGTGGATGCAAAATCCTTCATTTTAAACAGATTTTTATATCTGACAGTTTGTCCCTTTGAAGCAGAGTTTCCTGACTCAGTGGTATAAATTAATTAATTAATAAAAAATGCAAAAGATCTTGAAAACTTAATACATTGCTAACCATAGTTGACTATACTTTTTTCTTTCTCATTTACATCGCAGATACTGTGATCTAAGTGTTGATTCGCCTTCAGCATATTATTTTGCAGGAAATGGTACATAATTGGCATTCAAATCATTCTCTCTACACTACTAGCAGTGGGCTGCTTCCAGAAGGGACAAATGTCTTAAGATTAATTTTAAATATCCAACATGTTTTCTTGTAAGTTACTGGTTCTTTTCTTACATAATTTAAATTTAAAAGAGTAAAATAAATTCCACATCTAATCAATAACAAGATTGTGTTTAGAAAATAAATGATACTGTGTTAAAGTAAAAACAACATACTCCATCACAATAATTTGCATATTTTATCGATCATTTAAGAACACTTCATTTGGTATTCTGTGAGATAACTTTGAACAGAACAGAACAGAATGTCCCCTGCGCTCTCATAATTTCTTTCTTTTTTTTTTTAACCGTGTAATGTAATGGAAATCTTCAACATTGATATCAGAACCATTTTTTCTTCTGTCACAATCAGATGATTGAATATATAAAAGCTTAAAATGCTGTGTAAAATTATCTTGAACTATAGTACATAAATGATGGGATTTGAAAATGTGTGTTGCATGCATTTTCAAAGAGGCGTAATGTTAGAACTGCAAGCAACTACTCTGTTGACTAGGCTTTGGAATGAAGTTTAGACAACTGAAGAAAATGTTGAAAAAGACAGCGGAGAAGAGAAAAAATGCTGATCATATTTATGCTGAATAACAACTGAATAACAAAGCGATGAATGTTGCAGGTAGCACCATCAGGCAGGGCTGGATCTCGCAGGTCCAGAGGCAACTTATGAGAAAGAGCCAGACCCCACAGAAAAATGGAGGGGAGCCCAGGGGAATCTGCAGGGTATTATCTTGCAAGGAAGGCAGTGCCTGGGCAACTGTATCAGTAACACTGTGCAAGGCTGAGACTGCCTACATAGTGGTATGAAAATGGGTTATACCACCATTTGGAGGTGCCATTCCAGCTTGGAGAAATGGGCAAGCGGGCATCTCAGAAAGTTCATCAAGAGGAATATGCTAAGTCCTGCAGCTGAAAAGGAATAACTCTATGTGCCTATACATGCTGGGGTCTTACTAACTGTAAAACAGCTTTGCAGAAAAGGGCCTGTAAGTCCTGCTGCACACCAAGCTGAATATGAGCCAGGAGTGCATCCTTGCAGATAAAAGAAAAAACAAAACAAAACAGCCTCCTCGATGGCATGAGGAAGCAATGACCAGGCTGAAGGAGTGATCCTTCCCCTCCTCTACTCTACCCATATGAGAATCATCTGGAGTGTTGGGGTGCTGGGTCCAGTGCTAGGATCCTCATTACAAGACAGTCATGAAGACACAGAATTGAATCCAGCAAAAATCCACAAATATGGTCAGTAGTTTGGAGGACCTCTCATAGGAAGAGATACTGAGAAAGCTAGGGCTGTTCAGCTTGAAGTGGAGAAGGCCAAGAGGAGATTTTGCCAGTGTGTTTAAATGCCTTACATGAGGGTCTAAAGAAAATGAAGTCAGACTGTTCAGTGGTGCTCAGTAACATGACAAGTCAGTGGATGCAAATGAAAATGCAGAAAATTACATTGAAATATAAGAAAACACTTCTACTATGACAGTGCTCAAACACTGGAACAAACTGCACAAAGAGCGTGGGTTCTCCATCCTTGGAGATATCCACAACATGACTAGATCAGCCCTGAGCAACCTGTTCTACCTAAGTGGGTAGGATTATAGGACCTCCAGAGGGGCCTTCAAAACTTAACTATTCCATGGCCCTGTAAGTTTATGAAATATCAAGTTTCCATACAGATGTAAGAAAATGTGTGACAGGGGAGAAATCAATACAGACTGGATGTTTATCTGGAAGGACAATAGGACAGAGAAAAGGAGGTAAGCAAGTAGGAGGACTGTTGGAGGGGGTGAGGGCTGCAGATTGAGTGGTTTGTGTTTCCAGGTTGCCTGAAGTCACTATGAAAACCTTGCCTAACTCACCCTGGCTGGGGCCAGACAATGAACCAAACCCATCACTGTTGGTACCTCATAGGAGAGGGGCTGGCTTGAAAATAAGTGGAAGACTTTTTTGAAAAAGAGACGAGGAGAAAAGCATTTTCTAACATGGAAGAACTGAGACCCTTTTTTGTATTTCAAAGCCACACAGGATTGTATTTCAAGAAAACTCTATTTTTGGATTTTGTTTTAGGATTACCTGCAAAAGCTTATCCAAAAAAGAAAAGTAGATCAGAGCAGTAGAAGATTCAGTGGGTTGTGTGGCATGTCCTACTTTTTTTCTGGTGAGAGAGAATCCATTTGTATCAAAAGGGTGGTACAGGAGAGTGTTAGCAACAGCTGGATATGAATAAAACTTTCTACTGTGCTACCCTAGGGATTAAAGCATCTGTATTGTTTGGGTTTTGTTCGTGGGGTTTTTTTGTTTGGTTTTTTGATTTTGGTTTTTGTTTGGTTGGTTTTTGTTTGTTTGTTTGTTTTTAATTTTTCTCTGTCTAAGAAACATCAAAGCTAAGATGAGTATTTAATCCTTCCTGAAAATGTGTTAATTAGTACTTCAGTCTTTTTCTGTTTCTTTTAGCAGTGCTCCAGTCAACACTAAGAACATTGCACAGAACCAAAGAACTGTTAGAAGAAAAAAATTATTCATACAAGAAGTCTGGACAGTCAGGAAGCCTTGCAGGGTCAGATTACTCAAGAGTTGAAGAGATTTTTGATCTCAATACTCTTTTATAAAAGGACAAAATCAAAAAATATAGATGTTTCCCAAGTGTTTATGAATTTGTGAACCTCATAAAACTCCATTGCTTCAAGGACAGCTGGGCTTTGATGAGTTGGTAGTTGAAGATTTAGGAAGCTTCTGTTTGTTGTGCTCATCCCTGAACTGTAATTATTGAGCCACGGGGTACATTAAGAGGAATACTTAGGCTCTCGGGGTTGGTTGCACATGTTATTTTGGCTTTTGCAACTTTCTATAATCCTGGACTCACAAAAAATTATTCAGCTAAGCAGAAGATTATTACTAAGAGACTGAATGGTGTCCTCAATTATTCAGATTCAGTTTAGGTGACTGGAAGCTTTATTTAGAAATTTCATTTGTGGAGCTGAGATGGCTGTATTTGAAGCATCCTTTTGTGTATGCCTGTGTCTACCTACACAGTTTATTGAAGATAAATGAAAGGAATTAAAAGAGTGGCTCAAAGTGCTTATTCGCGTTGTCAGACGTGAATTTTAAGCAAGGAGAAGCGCTCTTGACAATTAAGATACTAAAATAGATCAAACTGGAAAAAAGGCCACAGGAAAGCTAAGTAAATTTTTATGCAAATTGATAGGCCCAATTAAAACCATCAGACTTCATTATAATTGTGCAAGCACAGGTTACAGCTTCTCTATCTATACAGGGATATTAGCTATGTGACTCAATTCTTTGCTATGTAGATGGAAAAAACAATTCTCTAGAGGAAACCCACCGATTCTGGAAAATATTAGCATTCAGGGCTATTTTGGTAAAAAAGCTTTGAGTAACAAAAATTTAATATATGCAAGTTAAATACATATACACTATTTATACACATACATATAGGAAATTGCAAATGCATACATAATAATATAAGTAGTGATAAAACTTTATATTTATTAGATAGTTTTAATATGAACTTTTTAGAATAAAAAGAGGTTTTTTAGCTAAAGAGCACAGAAGGAAATTAATTACAGCTTGCCTGCACTGTGATTTGCTTAGAAAACTGTGTTTTTTATAGAAAGATACTTGTAATTTCAAATGTTCCAAATTGGTCACCTGGACTCAGTAGAAGACTGCCAATTCAAAAAGAGGATCAGCTTTAAATCCAAGTCTTGCCACTGCCAAATTTCAATTTTATGAGAGAAAAGTCTTGCTAAGTCTGTCAATGTCAGTGCTTTTGCTCTTTGCTCTTTGCTCAGGTAAAGCACGCTGACCTCAGGGCCTCCACTGAGTTGTGTACACCTTCAGCTATCGGCAGAACCTGGACTTAGCTATCTTCAGCAGAACCTGGGACTGGGCCACATGTTTTTAAGGGATGACATAGGCATTGACATTTACTTGTTATTTATCTTGCGTATGGCTGATATGACGAGATTCCAGAGATCAATGAAGACCTGAATAACTTCTACTTTACAATCATTCTCCTGGAAGATATCAAACTATTCATCAATTTGAGGTTGTACATACTGAGGCCTTGTGAAAAATCCCAGAATAGTACACCCACGCATATTATAACAAGTACTTAGTAGATAGCATTCATAGCAAAATTCATTTATGCATAATTAGTCACATCAAGCTATTTTTGAACTCCTTTAGTACTTGGCAGAATTTTTCTCTCAATAGTGCTTCATGTTCCTTAAATCCAGCCACTAATTCTTACAACTGTCAAACGCCTCAGTGGGGGTTTATAGAGCAACACGGAAAGTTTTGCACTTTAACCGTCACTATATACAGCACCAGTGGGTGTTTTTCCTCTTAGTCGCAGTATAAAGAATTTGGCTGTACCTGTTTGCTTTAATGGATACATCTGTTCCTTTTTGGCCTATAAATTTCAATGTCATCTTACTGTCGAATTCAGATGCAAGCTGTGTTTTAAAGTGATAGTGCATGGCAAGTTTATGCAATTTAACAGAAAATTTCATTCTTTATAACTTCTTTCGAGAAAATTTTTTTTGTCATGGTGACATGTCATATACCATTTAGCTCTTCTCTTTTTAATCCTGTTAAAACCTTAAAGTTTGAAAGGTGATTCCATCCTCCAGCTAAGTGAAAATACTCCATTCAAGAGATCAATCTTCCATCATTTAGTAAAACCTTTTGAAGATGTCTGCTAAGGGGCGTTATCTAATGGCAAGGAATACATGTTATTTTACTTACAAATGTTAAGCAAAAGTTGGTGATTTTATGTCGCATTCACCCACCTTATTTTGTCCCACGCATTTAGGTTCTGCTAATACGAAAACACATTTCTATTCTTGACAGAATATTCTCCTTCAGTTAGAGATGGAATTTAAAAGAGTCAATGAGAAATAACGTTGTACTGTTGATAGTATAGGGTCAAAAATGATTTTCAAATTGTAAACGGGTAATCAGGGGGGGAGGTGGTGGTTAGAAGAGGTATAGCCTGAGAACAGAACGGACGGAATGTTAGCTTGCTATGGCCAGCATTATGTGATTGTCTCAACCAAATCGAGTGCGACTCAAATCCGGGTGCAGTTGTCTAAAACGAATCAAGTATGAAGGGGGTCCGGGTAATACATCAAGGGGAGAGAATAGGTATGATTTCGTGTGATCTTGTGATGGTAACTATGGTGAGGGACTTGGTAGTTAGGGGGAGTGTGTTAATTAACATGTATTATCAATATGCATAACATAAAGATATAAAATCGCAAGCTTCCGTGTATCCGGCGGGCACCTGATTTGGGCTTTCTGCTGCCCCTGTGCCCCCGCGCGTTCCAATAAAGCACCGGCATATAATTGCTTTGTGTGGTTATATGTTTTCCAAACGCTAACACTGTAAGAGGAAAGTCTTTCCCCATCTTCACAGCCCAATCAGGGGCTCATCTTTAACTAGATCAGCTCATAGACTCATAGCCCAGGCTTGGATTTTGAAGTATGAGAAAGACTGCTGACTGCTTCTTTTCATAATTTCACTTCTTAAACATATTATCAAGATTAACAGTGAACATACGTAAAGTCTCACACTTTTCCAATTTACTTTTAGATAGATGAAAACTCAACTGACTAATTTTGAAATGCTTTTCAAGTTCTGTAATTGTAGAAGGCATTAATATAGCTATAGCAATAAAAGGAATTGAAGTGTTCATAAAAAAGAAAAAAAGAGAAACATCAGGGTCTATACAGAACTTCTCAGTTAAAAGTCTGAAGAGCTAGAAGGTTTTGTAAATTACAGGAGTCTGATGCTTCAGAAGTTTTGAGACAATTATAATCAAATATTTCAGTGCTGTGTTCAGCAGTGGAGTGGCAACAATCAAAGGAGTTGGACCATCTATATATTTGTAGGAAAAAAGTTGATTTCTAATTTGGACACTTAGATAATATCTTTGCATCTGGTATGAAATTCTTACTAGATAATAGATAATTCACTTTTTAATTGGATAAAAAACTTTTAAATTGACTAAACTCCAGACTTTTTTACACACAGTCGTTAAAGGCATTTTTCTGATTTTTGGGTGACTGTGTTGAAGCTCAGAACCCTGATTACCAGAAAAATTGGAAGCCCTGAGAAAGAAAGATCTTCTGGAATATATACTCCTAAATCATGTGGGAAATTAGCTACTAATTGTCTCATTCAGAATATCTGGAATTAATGGAAGTATTTGGCCGAAATCAATCTATGTGTCAGTTCTTCACTTAAAAAATAACAATGGTAATTTCTCTTTGTTTCACAGGATCCAAATATTCATTTCAGTGTTGAAGGGATTATGGAAACACTTGAAGAACACTTTTGTACACCATGATTGTACACAAAAAAGGTTTTATATTTCAATAAATAACCCTCCCCAATCCTCAAATTCTTACATTTAAGTTAAAATAGAAATATCTAAAAATAAATCCTTTTTAGAAATGGGCTACCGTGTTCTGAAAATGTTGAAATGGAATTTTTTAGTATTTTTCATTTTTTCATTTGTTTTCAGGAAGAATAGATCAGTTAATTGGAAGCATACTATAATGAAATTTGGTAGAATGAAATATTAAACTGGAATTTTTCACTGTTGTGTATATTCGCATTGTAAAATATAAAGGCCTCAGAGGAAATCAGCATTTTCTATTTAGATAAAGATGTAAGTAGCCAGTAGTAGATACTACTTTCAGTTACATTCTGAAACTCAGAATAAAATAACAGAATATGAATGGCATATCTATTTCTTAAATTTGGTCAGATTTGTTCACTCAATAGGTAAAGAAATTGACACCAGTTTTAGTCTTCCTTAATAAGGATCTCCGGCAGAGGAGTTGTCCTGGGCAGGGCCAGGAGCTGGACTCATGGTCCCTTCAAACTCAGGATATTTCATATTTTCACTGTGCTTTTTATATGGAATGCAAGTGTGCTTGTGTCTATTTGTGTGATTACAGCAATCCCTAAGAAAGGATTAAGTGGCAAAAAATAAAAGTTTAAAATTGTTTATCTGAGCCATCCATTAAATGATACTAAACTGAGTTTTATACCTCTTGTATGCTGTATAATTCTTCTAGTCCCTATTTTAGGTTTATCAAGTTTTACTAGGACCATGTATTTCTTATAGGAATTTTTTACCGTTGAATTTACATTAAACCCACTTGCATTTAAAGAAAACCTTTTCAGTTATTTTTTTGTTCTTGTTTTTTATAAAACAGCTTTTATTGACCAGTTTCTGGAATTTCAATTATTTTTCTGCTTACCTGCAAATCAGTGTCTTTTGAATTGGAACAGATAAAATAAATGTATAAGAAATTAAACTGTTTTTACATATAAAGAATAGAGCTATTTACAAAGCACAAAATGTTTATGGTGTTCTATAGCATGCAATAGCTTTTCTGCATAGATTCATGATGCAGTTTTAGAATTGTATACCCGGATATTTCATGTGTAGGAAAATTCCATAGGGATAATAAGAAACTGTGAAACTTTTCCAAGATTTTTTTTTTTTAAATAACCAAACCATTCATTTGATATATTAATTTTAGGAAGAGGTATTTTCCTGGTAAATCTGAAATTGCATGGTAAGGAAATTTTTTTCTTCTCTATGCCCTACAAGGATAAATAAACACTGAAGCAATTAATATATTGCACTGTCATATAAAACTAGGGTAACTTGATACGGAGCTCATTATGCTAGGATGAGGGGATTCTATTTAGTTATTTTCCTAGTAAATTCAATGAGCTTCTTGCAAGTGTTTATTTTTAAGCTAACTGGGTCCAAGGATTTGTGTAAATTAAAGATAGTTCTCTGTGGGATAGCCTTTAGATTTCCAGCTTCTAAATCCAGTTCTGCTGCCTTTGTTTGTGCTGAAAGACACAATTAGAATTCCTGTGCAGTAAAATGCTTCTCAGTATTCCTGATAAAGGAAAATCCATCTATTTCAGTCACAAAACCATAAATAAATAACTAGACCCCGTATTTGCATGTGTTTGTAGAGATTCAATTTGACTTTTAGATACCTTGGTTGAGATGTTCAATATTAATAGGTACTCAATTCAAAGATTAAACTTTGAGCTCTAGCAAACTACGGGGGATGGAGGTGGGAGGGGACAGCTGGACAGCACTTAGTTGTCACCTGGGTATATACCATGACAAAATGGAAAGTAATTTCTTGAAGCATTTTCTAAACAAGGTTTCCGATAAACTTAAAGACCACCTAATATCCTGAATTTGCTTACTTTCCAATCCTGAAAAACACATTTATACCTCTTCAAAAGGAATAGTTTGTCGTTCATTATACTAGGATGGGTGCTTGCAGATGCAGTGAAATGAACAGGATCACAGTTTCAACTTTCTTTAAATATTTTTCTTTTTCCCAAACTATTCATGCAAAAGGAAGGTATACTTTCCTTCTTGTTCCCTGGTTTCCACTGGGAATTGATATCCAGGTAGTGCAATACCAGTTGGCTCCTTTTCTCTGTTTAGGAAAGAAATTCCCTTCTGAGACCTAAGACACTGAAGATGGCAGCATGGGACACTGCTATTTACTTCCCACTGTAGACTCTTAAGTGAAAATTAAAGCCACTCAATAAACTAGTAATGCTCCTACTCTCACAACCCTCAAATAGAGACATTTCAGAATATTTTTTTTTCTGGTGAAAATATGTGGCTGTACCTACAGAGAAGAAATATAGTCCTTTATTATTGAAGCCACATGCCTTTTAGTTACCCGCTCACTGTATGAACAGTCAACAGAATTATTTCCTAAGTAATTCAGAGAATGAGTTAATAGCTTCTTTTTTCCTTCAAGGTATGTGTTGTACTTCAGAGATACAAGAACATATTATACTTTTTTTGTAAGCCTGTCTATCATCAAAAGCAGTGTTAAATAACTTTGTATTCCACTTAAGATATTTTTAAGGTTGTAATGAGAAGTGATGTCACACTTAACTAAGTGAATCCTGATATTTTAAAAAAAGTCATTTTCTTTCCCTCTGTCCTTCCTAAAATAAATATTAAAATGTTCAGTAAAGATAATGCATACTTTCATATTAGAAACTTCATAGGATTTGCATTTTATTAGCTCAATTTCATGCCCTTAAATACCTTGAAAAATGAATTGATGAATATACTTAAATGCCAAACTCATCACTAGGCCTGTCAGTTCCCGAAAGAAGCATCTACAGTGTATAAACTGGTGTGACTAGAGAGGGTTTCTAATTCACCTTGGATATGTCCTCTTATGTTGATAGTTACATGAATAGCCAACAGCACTTTTATGTGGATGATATATGACTTACATATAAAACTGCGCCAGCTATGTACCTTCCACCTACTATAAACGAAATATTAGGCAAGTCTTCAAGATGTTGCTTTTTTTTCATTTGAACTTTCATAAAACTATTTTACTGACAACTGAAAGTGCAGCCACGCTATAAATGCAAACTTGCATTTATCACAGAAACAGAGGTTTTATCAGCTCAAGGTCATATTAAAGGGTTACGTGTCTTTTTTCATATTTCAGAGTGTATGAAGGCTTACTTGATTAAATCTTAATGAAGAATTATATTTGGAACTAAAACAGTAGCAGTCATTATATAAGAAAAATTTTACCCAAATGGTGCTGTTTTTTCAGATGTGGTTATATATATGAGGATGTGATACTGAAATTTCTCCCTACCTTCAAAATTTGGTTTTCTGCCAGAACTCAGCTTCTTTTCAAAATGTTCTTAGTGTGAATAAAATAAATATTCAATACATTCCTATTTAATCTCTCAAATAAAATACTAATTAATCTAAAATTTAATGGAACCCCAGGTGTGTAAACAAAATTCTAACATTTCCTGAAACCTCTTCATAACTTTAGTTATCATTTATCTCCATGAGTTTAGGCAGTCATCTCACAAATCTACTTTAGACCAATTTCTAAACCCATGGAAATATTACAACGTCATCATGTGAGACTTTTTTATGCTAAACCCCTCAAACCTCTTTTACAGTGTTAAGCTTGGCTCAGTAAAAATTCCATGTGGAAGACTAGAGTTATTTAAATAGGGAAAGACAGCATTAGGAAAGCATTTAGATGAAGTCATTCATGAGAAGAAGCAGCATGCATCTATGCAAAGGCTTTTGAAATATGAACAATGATTGTGGCACCATATGCTTCAGAACATGTTCACTTTCTGGTCAGTTGGATAATGTTGTCTATATCAGCAAAAATCTGTGAATGAAAAGATGNACATCCCATTGTGAGATACTCCGCCCAGAGGGAGGAACCAAGCATTCCATCCTGAATATAAGCTGAGGTTTGGAACACCACAGGCAGCCTTTTTTCACTGGACTATCAGAGGAAGACCAGACCTTTCTCTACGGCCAGACCTTTCTCTACAGAATCACTGCTTCAACGGAACCATCACTCCAGGAGAACTGCAGCCACCATTTGATTGAACTTCTGCCAAACCCCCTGACTGTCAGGGGGTCAGGTTTGTACCCTGACTCTGTCAGTGGGTTGTTTTTTTGTACTACTACATTTATTTTATTTTTCCTATTAAATTGTATTTCTGATTCGAAGTCTCTCACTAGTTTGCTTTCAAACTAGAACAACAGATAACATAAGGAATCCTCCATGGACGATTTTCCTCAAGAAGTGAAAAATGCTAGATATTTAACAAAGTACTTCACTACATTAACTATTCTAACTGTAAATTGTTTAGTGTGTCAGGACTAGGTAGCAGAGGGAAAACTTGAGACATGCGAACAAATCGGAAATAAAACTGTTGCTATTACTCACCATGTTAAGATAATCATCTTAAATAGAGAATAATGTAGTTTCTAGTCTTAGAAATAAAACATATCTACAGAATGCCCCAACATATTATTTTTGAAATATTACTCCTAGTTGTCTCTAATGGAGTGAAGGTGTAACACAGTTTTTTTGGATAAAAATAAGTAAGCAAAGAATAGGTACTATTCACCTTGCTAATCTGATAATGCATTTTCCAAATACTCAGGAACTGCTTAGCCTTAGGCCATAATAATTTCCTAACAGAATGGAATGTTTTCTAAGCAGAAAGGAAAACTTCCTGCTTGAAAATAAGTCAGCAGTTCAGTAAAGGATC
>WEIT01041758.1:17681-39737 GCA_013389985.1 Dryoscopus gambensis | reverse complement strand
TTATTTTTATCCCAGCAGTGACAGGTAGAAATGTAATGATCCTGCTCTGGTAAGGAATAAATTTTTAAACTCATGAGATTTCCACAAGTACAAGTGCTTGGAACAAGGGCAAGGTAAGGAAAAAACAGGAACTCCTTTGCATTTCTCTCTTCTACCTTAGTTCTTAGCAGCCCCATGTCTACTTAAACTCGATCACATCCCAAGGTGAGTTTGCTGCCCTGTCTGTGTGGTTTGGTTTTTAGGCTAATTATGTCAATAGGGAACTCTCAGGGTTTGGGGAGGAGTAATTTTTTTGTAGCTTACGTTCCTTAAATACTTTTTATGTTTCTTACATTTTACATATTTAACCCATGGATATGCTGCCAAATCTTCCTAAGTTTCTTTTCCTCCTACGTGTTCCACCCCTTTGTCAGATCATATTCTCTGCTTTGCAAGTTGTTACAAAACACTTAATGCAATGTGAATTCTGCCTCCGTTGTTTGCATCACCCACAAATCCAAGCAGGCTGTTCTTTTGCCTTGCCTGGAATAGGGTCCCCTAAGAAATAAGCACATTTGGCTTGTGCCTTAAGCATCTTTTCATCACTTCTGTAAGACTGTGCATGGCTTTGGTTCATTTGACATGAATCATCCATCCATCAGAGATGTGTCACAACCTGGAAAATTTAAGACTTCGGTCTGAGCAATGATTCCTTTGTAATCGAAAGAAAAAGTAAAAGGAGGTTGAATATGTGCCTCACCTATGTACATCTTGACAAAGTGCTATCAAGGGCAAAACTGGATTGCATTGCAATGCCATAGGTGTGAATATTATTCTTCGGACCAGTGGTTCATCTAATCAACGTCCATCTGGACATATTGTAGGGTCCAGGGTTCATGATGCTACAGAGGCCTCCTCATGTGCAGACATATATGTGGAAATAGTTTTAAAGGTCTGTCTCTTTGAGGGATATCACTTTTTCTGTCCCAGATTAATTTATGTTCTGTTGCTATTTTGTTTCTGACAAATTTTAATTTCAAAACTGGCCTGTATCAGAAATAGGGAACAACTGAGCAGAGGTTTCAGGGAAAAAAAAAAGGCTGTTCACAATAAATTCCCAAGTATCTGAAGTTTTCTGTCTGATTGATTTTGCTGCGTCCCTCATTTAGGATCTTCATCCCATGTTGTATCTCATGTTTAGACTTTGACAGGTTGAGATGCACACACAGGGTCCTTTTTTCTTGGTGCTTCCAGTTAATTTGTAACTTGGCAGTACACATACAGTTATTAGTTATTTTCAGCATGCATTTCTTTGCATCTGTCAACAGTAAATTTAATTTGCCATTGCCTAGACTATTTTCATAGAGCTTCTACTAAGAAATAACTTAAATAATTTTGTGCCAGCTGCAGATTTGTTTCCTTGTTATTTACATCCTCTTCCACAGCACTGGCAACTGTGTGAGATAGGGCTCCTTAAGCAGAGTGTCTGCATTGTTTTCTTTATCATACTGAACCCCCCCCACCACAACTTTGATCCTAATTTCTTTTTATTGTGTTTTTATCATTCGTTAATTCTTTACAGGATTTTTTCTCCTGTTATGATGTTTATAGGGGTTTTTGGTAAAGTGCTTTTTTAAAAGGCCTTTTGAAATTCTGTCTGACACCTGTTTTCTTTTATCTGGTGTTTCATTACATCTTTGTAGATCCAAAGGGTCCTAGTACATTTGATTGCTTATAGAAAGGATATTGGATTTATATTGTCATATTTTAATAATCTGTGACATTTATTTCTGTTACAGTGCCTACCAATGAAGTAGGGTTTGCAGGTGCTTCATTGTCACGAGCATCATAAATATAATAAAATAAATAAATATAAACAAAAAAACAAATCCAAAGGTATCTGTATGTTACCTTCCAGTACTGTAGTGGCTGTACTCTATAGGATAGTGTATGAATAGTTGCATAATTTTGCTAGCAAATCAACTGTAGTTGTAACTAATAAGTAAATGTTTTAAGGATCACCAAAATTTGTAGTTTATTCTGAGAATGATGTATGTTAACAGTTTATGTGTCTTTCAGTAGATATTGCAGCTCTTCACAACTATTTACAAAGTAAACTGCACAACATGGTCATTAAATGGTAGCATAGCATTGCTCTTGTGGTATGAATAGGGAAAATCCAGACCTGATATCACCCCTTTTCCACCTTTTTTGCTCCAATGCAGTACATTTGTGTGAAGTTCAGACTGAAGATAAAGTTTCTTGTCAAGTTCCCATTTTCAGGATCAAATCTTAGTGGAAATCCTTGTGATTAGGTTATGGCTCTAGACATTTAAAATCATCTGGAGAGTCATTAAGACCTAAGTTGATTGCATTCAGAGAGCAGGGAGTGCATGCCCCTCATCAGCAGTGACAGTGGGAGACTTGAGTGGGTTCTCAAAAAATGAATTAGGGCTCTTCTGACAGTGCTCTGAAGCCCTCAAGACTAAACCAGATCTTTCTTCCCACTTCTTGTGATGTGCAAATCCTTGCACCTTTCAAAGATACAAGGTGTCTTTTTTTGATGGAGATATAAGAGTGGAGTAAATGGCAACTGAATTAAGGGAGGATGCAGTACCAAATGTAACTAAATACTGAGGGGAAAATGAGTGAGACCTTGAAGTTGTAGACCATGATGTGGAATGATGTATGCTCAGAATTTCACGCAGCACTTGACTAATATTGAATTGTAAGCAGTGGTCCCACTACTGATTAGGAGAGGGGTCTGGATATACCTGTTTCATCAACAGAGGGGAAAAGTAAATCAACAAACTATTCTGAATTCTTTCATCAAATTTCATGCAAATGGGAGGTGAAACATCAATAGTGACAAACATTGTTTGTTTATGGCCGCAGAAGCTGTTTGACTCCTAAAGTTCATTTGGCTAGGAGACTAACAACCATAGCATCCATCTGGATTTTAAACCAATGGTGGACATAAAGCAGGAAGAGATTTTAGGGAGAATTTTCAATTTCAGACCACAGCTACCACACAAAAACCTGTAAAGTATCAAGGAAGCTGGAAGTGAAGATGCAAAACTGAGAATAAATTGTATGTCAAAGACACTTTTGCTTAACTTTAGAGATGAGGAGAAGCAGAAGTTCCAGAACTCTGGTAAAAAGATCTGACTAGGCAGATCAAATTGGGCAAGAGTCCTATTTTTGGCTATGATTATTTTTCCATCCTTTCCAGACATAAAGGCCTTGTTTGTAAGACCTGCTATGTTTATCACTGGTAGCAACTGTAAATGGATAAAGACAGGCAGTATAATGACTGATCTCTGAAATGGCTCATTTTGTTAACTAAATTACAGGTTGTGCTGTGGACAGAAACAGCTGGCAGGCAGTGTTGCCCAAGCACCAACCCTCACAGAAAGTGAAATATGTACTTGTCTTTCATTAGTGCACACAGTATCATTATCACCATTGCCATCGTGACAAATGTGATGATTACAAGTGTCCCCTGAGAAGAGCTGCAGACAGGAGGGGTGGACTGTGCAGTGAAACAAGCTATCCTGCTATCAAGAACTGTTCAGCCTGCAAACAAATCTGTAAATATTTCAGTAAGAGGTCAGAAAATACTTGGGTGAAGTTTGCATTTGTCTAGGCTTTTCCCATTCTGGGATCTCTGAGCAGTCTATACTCAATAAAAATGTTGTTCTCATTTGAAAAAGAAAGAGGGGGGAAATTGCTATTATGCGTCCTGCAAGTTACACAGCAAGTCCCTTCCAACATAAGGAGTAGGATTAAGATCTTCTGACGTGAAGCTCTCCAATTGATTTACTAAACCATGACTTCCTTCACAAAAACAAATAACTTGCTTTTTTCCAGTCACTGGACTAAATGCTCTGCCAGCTGTCCCTCTTTACCTGGTGAGCAGCAATATGCTATTGATATTTTCGGAATGGATCCAATGAGAATCTTCCCTTAATCTGTAATAAATCCTGTGAGCAAGAATACTGTGATAATTTCAAAAAGAGAGCATGAGGGAAGCTGTTTACTTGTCTTAGTGGTTCACACTTTAGTAATTATGAAGGGTAAAGGAGCTTCTTTTCATCATGTATTAGATAAGATGAGTGGGCCTAATTTTGAAAAATCAGATTAAGCATTTACTGCTTGTGGAAACAGGACCCAAATCCATGACAAAAACTTTTAAGGGCCTATATTCAGAATGATAATTTTGAACACAGAAGAATTATCAATGTGTTCCAGAAGTGAATTTCTTGGCCAGTAACTTTTACTAAGCAAAACTAACACAAGGAGAGGAAGCAGCTCCTTGTTTGGGCTCTTGCAAAAGTTTTTCTCTAAGCACTTTCAGTTCATTTTATATTCTGGAGCACAAGAGTCTTTATTCTTGGTATCTTGAAAAGAAAATTGCATGCTTAGAAATTTTTGTTATCTCTGTGAATGTTAACTGTTGTGGTGTGTTGTTTCCCTGCGTTGGTATGGCAAGCTGCAAACCTTCCCGGAGAGCTCTGGGGGGCTGCCTTGGGGCGAGTGGCTGTTCTGCTTCCCGTAGCCCTTCTGGGCACCCCCAGGCTCATGCTCCGGCTAGCTGGCAGCTCCACAACATGGTGGCGATAAAGGAGGCGAGAAGGCTCCAGCATGGGGACCTCACAGGATATTTACTCACACAGTCCCAAAGGCAGAGAGCGAGCATGTGGCATGGGCCTGGGGTTTTATAGGGGGATGAGGGGGGTGGAGAGAGCACATGGACTGATGGTCTCAGGGTGCAGGGGCGGTGCATGGGCGGAGTTGGGGTATTGGGACCAACAGAGAGAACCCGAGGGAGTGGTCAGGACTAGGGGCGGGGAAGGGAGAGCAATGTGGGAGGGGGATGCAATTTAGTAAGAAAAGGAGTGGGGAAATACAGCACCACAGATAACTCCTAATGCAATTGTCTCAAAAATATTTTGTAGCCAATGCGTGCCTAGATTACGAACTAGTATTGTGTTAGAAAAGGGTAACATAGTTTCATTAGCTGTCTGTTAATCAGAAAAGATGAATCAAAGTGCTTGACTTAACTCCTCAGTTTCATATATTATTTTGTACACCTCTAACTTTCACATTTTCAACTTTCTTAGTTTGATGTACTTTGAGTTTTTTGAGACGTTCCTATTATAGAAGTCTCTGTATAGCAGTACTAATTTTAATTTCTAATTCAAATCTAAGTAATCCTCTTGAAACTGTAGGATTATGATACATGATAACAATGTTGTATCATGTTGCAATCTGGTTAAACTTCAATAAGCAAAGTAGGTCATTTGCTGCCTAAGTTGTTGCTGGCATACATAAGTTTTTCCTTTGTCGTGCTGGAAGGATACCCAGTGTTAATATTCCAGCAGTTAACAGAAAAGCAGCTTGCAGAACTGCCCTTCTGCTGCTGAAAAACAAGGTTCACCTGTATCTGTGCAGAAGCTGAACTGTGTTGTGTGGACAGCAGCCAGCGGGGCTGTCAGACTGGTGTGTGCTGGTCGCTCCTATGAGCTGTGTGCGTGGAGCTGTGGGTGCTGAGCCATCCTGAGCTCGGGGCTCCTGCACACACAGCCTGCCTCGCCCTAAAACTGATGGCTCTGGACCTACGAGCATTGTGACGGTTCAGGCTGGCTGAAAGGGCCCTTCTGTCGTGCTGCTCTGCTAATCTGTTTCTATATCTTATTTTCCTTTTAACAGTAAAATTAACGAAGTGAAAACCAATACCCATCCTCAGAGCTTAGCTATTACCTTAATTAAAAGGAAAATATTTAATGTGACATTGTTAAGGTCAGCACTTGACTAATATTGAATTGCTTAAGTGTAACCAACTGTAACTTTGAAATGCTATTTAAAACATCTTTAATTCAGCATTTAAGAAAGTTGCTGATTTAACAATCCAGGAAACTCAGCTCTGATCACAAGCACTGTACCTTTAATAACATGAGTCATTGCATCTGTTCTCTTTTTCAGCTGTCTCAGACACCCAGTAGAGACACTGATCTGTGCTAGCTGTAGTATTTTGGTACATAGTGTTGATGCTTTTGTGGGTCTGCTTCCTCCTTAATTTCTCCCATTTTTTCCTTTTCATAGTTTTATGAGAGGCTCTTCAGGAAGGAGAAATTCAGATCATTGTTCCTACCATGGTATACAAGACAAAAACTACTGTAACTTACAAGTGACATACACAAATGGAACTGCAGACTGTTCTCAAAATTGCTTGTCACAGCAAGAACAGTACACATAAACCCATAGTCAAAAAAGGGAAATGTTCTGAGACATTAGTGGTCAAGACCTGGTATTGTGGCTTACATAATTTCTGGAAAGTGACTGATCTGGATATACTAGGGCTGTTTGAGTTGGACAGAAAATAGTTCATCTTTTTGACAATGAAGAGTGGAAATCTTTGATTTGTGTTCAGCTAGCAAATGTGGCGGGGTTAAATGCAGGTTCCATTTGCGTGTCAATGCAATGATAGAAAAGTGGCTTTTGCAAGTAAACCACAGGCAAATCTCAGCAAATAATGCAGTATACCCAATCCTCCACTGCTAACAGGGTTAAAAAGACTCAGAGGATCAATTTAAAGCAACAGTTTTCATGCCAAATGTATTTCTAGATAAACAACACCGAAGTGTAAGGAATGCTGCCAGGATTAAACAATGCCCTTAATTTCTAGTTAGCAGTTGATCTCAATCCACACAGGTAATAAAAGAAGATGCCAATTCTTCTGTAGCTGCTTGGTAGTCTCCAGCAAATGAGTTAAAGTCTCAGCCCAACTGATAGTGGTTGGAAAAACTGCAAATCCCAAAAAAAGTCAGGTTTTAGTATGCACCCAGAATAATTTAGTACTCCTTACTGTCCATCTGTCCTGAAAATCTGAAAAGAGAAAGAGTTGTTGAGTTTGAATCTCACTCTTTTTTTTTTGAATCCTCTCAGAAGGTGCATTGGCTAGTGAGGATGGCACATAGGGAGTTTTCATTGGTGTTTGTTGCATGCAGTTGGATGTTTCAAAAAAAAGTGACTAATTAAGTATTGTATCTTGCATGTCTATAAAGTTATCCCGAAAAATGGAGAGACACTTGGCATGGCTACCTCTCTATTGCTTTGATCAAAATTGAGACATAGCTGCTAGTTTTTATTTTTCATTTCCCACATCTTTTTTTTCCTTTTTTCTTAAATGCAGCTCTTGCTATTAACCTTTCTCACAAAAACAATAAAGCCTCTTTCATGCTTCCTTCCCATTTCAGATCATTCTGTTGGAGAAGTGCTTGCTAGAAAAGATGGCAAGGCTTTCATGTTCTTTTTTCTTCTTGAAACCACCTACGTAGTTTCACAAAGAAAGAAGGAAATATAGCCCTGAAGGCTGTGGGAGGTGCATATCTCCAATGCCACCTTGAAGGTTGCAGAGTTGTTAACCACTGACTGTGATACTGAACCCACTACTTTAGGGTTGCATCTTTGTTGAATATGCAATATTAAAAACAAAATCACCCCCAAACAATCCAAGATGTAGTCACCTGACAGAAGAAAGTGCATCACGATGAAAGTGAATTGATAATTGCATTTTAAAAAACACCGAACCAATATAAGATTCAAATAACTTTGCATAAAGAAATTATATTCAACAGACTTTCCCTTGCCACCACACAGCACATGCTTCAATGTCAAGAAGAGTCCGTATTAAAAAGATTGCAGTGTTATCTCCCTTGATAGTAATTCTTCTTTATAGTTCCCTTGAGATAACGATTCCCAAAGTTTGGCAGGGAGCTTAAGGAAGGCCAACCTCTTTAGCAAGAGCCACAACCACACTGAATAAATATAGTATACAAAATCAGAAGATTATGGTGTGTCTTTTTGAAGGTAATAGTAGGCCTCATGAGCTACCAGTCTGATGTGGTTCTATTCTCCATGTAATTTCAATTTGAGAAACCTGCATATTTCATTGTCTAGGAAAGATAAAAGTAAATTACAAATGTAATAAAGCAAGATTTTAAGTGGACACATTTTTACTGAAGATAATGTTGCTTTTCACTGAAGATAATGTTGCTGTTTGTATTAGAAAATTGTGTCTTCAAATAAAATAAATATCTGAAGTTTAGGCTTATAAATGGTAAGAACATTTCTGCTTTATCTCATTTTATTATCTTTTCTGCTTCCTTTTATTCTTCAAAGGAAAAGGGAGGATGAAAATACAGACCAAATGGAGGAATAAGTAATATATCTAGAAATAAAAACTCTAACAAAATTTGGGTAATTAAATAAAACCATTGTAATTTTCATATTACTTTTTCATTTCATTATGGAAAATCTGAGAAGTTTAAAAGCCATTATGGTGTGGAATTTTTTGAATCTTTGATACTTTTTTTTTTAAACAAACCTGAAATTTTGAACTGGCAGTTGTGCTCTCTGAAGTATTCTGGCCATTCATTCTCTTTTCCCACACTGGGACAGTTCTGCTAGTGTTTGAGGCTCATTAATGAGAAGCTGTGCAAACCCTTCTGAAACTTTCAGAACCCTGACACAGGAATTTGCTGTGCATTCAGGCTGGCATTTGTACCCATCTATTTAGGGAGACTGTAATTAGGTTAACTTGTGTTCTGGTGTGAAAAAAGACCATCGTGATTTTATGATACAGAACTGCAGTCTGTTTGTTTTATCCATCCTTTAAATGTTAGCATAGGTTATCTTTGCCTGAAGACTGGTGTTACATGAATTCCCTGGACCTCCTTTCACTTATGTCGTGTACTTAATTCTTCTTTGGTACAAGAGCATGAATGATGTTTGGTGGATCAGTGTAAATTTCATATTACTAATTCCAAAGCAACTGTATCCATTTTCTGAAGGAGAGTCTTTGATCATTAATATTGTAATGAAGTAAAAAGCAATTTGAGGAGAGTGATATTCATTCAGAGGAACAGTGAGATTCCACAGAGATGAACAGGACCATTACAAAAAGCAGATACATGCTATTTTGTTGTATTTTCTCATCTTCTTCCCATTGTAACATGACTAAACATAGAACACGATAGCTGCAAACACAGGGAATCCATGCCAGCATTCCTTTTTTTGGTTCCTCAAGTGCTCCCACATGCATACACATACTGTCTGCTTTGTTTTGTTGCTATTTTCTTATAGCGTGACAAGGCTATGTCACTAGCATTGTCCACCAATTTGAAAAATAATCTTCTGAATCTTGAAGATGTGTATTGTCCTCAGGAGCTTTTCTTTTTTTTTTTTTGGTTGTGAAAACCAGTGTTCTTATAAAAAATGTTTTCACTACTGTATAATTTCTGATTAACATGTAATTATATACTATGAAGCTAGCAAGGGACTGGAACAGGTTGCCTAATGAAATGGTAGCTGCCCCATCCCTGGAAGTGTTTGAGGCCAGGTTGGACGGGGCTCGGAGCAACTTGGTCTACTGGAAGGTGCCCCTTCCCAGGGCAGGGGAAGATGAAAATAGAAAATCTCTAAGATCTCTTCCAATCCAAATCATTCTATGATTCTATGTGCTATTTTTAAACTGACAACACTAAAGTTTCTACTGAACTGGCTGCTAGTTGCCCTTTAAAAAGTTCTTGAAGGCTATAGTCTGTCCGTAGCATAGGTATAGCAGAGACATGGAAAGGATGTGACTCCTCATTACACTATCATGCATGGACATAAGCAGACACACCAATAGGGTTGAGAAAGTAGGTAATTTTCAATGATCTTGTCAACTGTTGCTTATCAAGAAGGTTAACTAAAACCAGCTTCTCCTCTTTTAATGTAAACATTCAGAAAATATATGATAAAGTGTCTGGTGAAATCATTCTGAGATATTACCAGACTGCAGAGAAACCCCTTCCATTTACAGTGCAATTGGGTCCTCTTAAATGAAAAGGATGAATAGGATGAAAGATGCCTAGAGGAATGAAAGAGGGGATATATTGGGAGAAGAAGCAAGTCCAAACTTTGTTGTGACAAGGAGAACCATGTGAGATAAAAGGTTATCCAGGATTAGTGTTCAGACTAGTCAGGAGAGAAAAAAAAAAATGCCCATAAACTTTAAAGCCAGTAGGAAAGTGGGGCAGAGCTAGTGCAAAAGATTAAGGCGTTGGCTTCAGTGCAGTAGTGGCCAGGTGACAGTGTAATGTGCAGAGTATCCTGTTATACCCCAGGGCCTGAGGTGCTGCAATCCCGTGGGCCTTACCATTGAAGCTGTAGTGAGACACTCTAGGGACAGCTGCTGATCTCCATCACCTTTTGCTTCTGTGTATCCCATCAACCAAAGTGCCCAAATTACTGTTTTCTAAAGCACTCAGTTATCCATTAAGGTTTTCAAGGAACAAGCAGTATTCATAGAGTTTGATGAGACTTTCACTGTGGCCAGCTTCACCAACTGACCACTGCTGCCTGGCTGCATCTGCCAGAATGACTGCTGGCTCTAGCCCCTTTCCAGCTAAGGCTTCTTGGCTCCCTCTCTGCAGGCAGAGCTAAAAGGCAAGCAGTAGAAATGGTGGTGGGGTCCTATAGAACTGGCTAAATGAGGAGATTAGGAAGGTGATCAAAAATTTGGTCTGTCAGGCTGGCTTGCTAGCCACCATGCTGCTTTGGTTTTAATTCCTTTTATAAGAAGTCTGCTGTATCCGCCTTCCAAGCCCAAACTCCCATGCCATATGCGGCCGGTACTGTCCTCCATCTGCCTGAAGACGCAGACAAAAGCCATAATAGTTGGCCACAGACATCCATCACCCTTATTGCTCCTTCAATTTGTATTTTACAAGATCAATGTGTTGCAAGTTAATTGTCTCTCCCCATCAACTAGTCAGATGGCTAAACTCTGTAGGAAGGAGAAGACATGGAAAATTGGGGCTATAGTCATATTATTGCAAAAAGATAAGGCACATCTTACTCTTATTTCCCAAAACAAAATGGCAGTTCCTTAAAATTTGATTTTTAGAGGCTATGTTATTTTGTGCTGAACATACAGTATCAAGCTAAATCCTTTTTCAGATCTGGGTCCTCTGTAGGGCTTTCTCCTGAATAGAAATGTCAGGGTTTGACCTACTAATTTCAGCAGCCTGCTGACAAAATAATGAATGAATAGAAGAACTCTGTTCTTGCACTCTGGTAATATTTACTGAATGTTGCTAAATCACAAAGTGCTGTACAAAAGCAAGAAAAATTTTCCTTCCAGTATGTAAGCATAAACGGTATAGTCTAAATCACAACAGTCCTGTATCTATAAATTCCTTTGGCTTCTCCAGTTTATTCACAAAAATTCTTCTTTAATCAAGGAATGGACATGTTAGGGCTGTTTTTGTACTGGTCTTACCTCCCACACCCTGAGCTTCCTTTACCTCAGTGTTCCTAATCGTAGCTACAATGATTTCCAAATAAAGGATTGTCTCTAAAGGTGGTCTTTGTCCCTTACTGCAGGCCTGATGAAACATAGCTTCTTCCCATGGAAGCTAACATGAATAAGTGAGTGGTCATAGGGACAAGGGAGGCTGAGTAATGGAGTGCATCCTTATGCTAAGTTCTTTTGTGTTGCTCTCCCACTGATTTCAAAGTGTTCTAGAACATAGAGGACACTCATCTTCTAAGCGATGCTGGTATTACAATAGGATTAAGATCTCAGCACGGTCCTAAGACAGGAGTTTCCTTTGATATATTTGTTTTCCTTTTACATCTCATAATATTTTTCCTAGAATGTGCAGAGAAGAAGATATCAGGAAGAAGTATGGGAGCTGAAATTGTGACAATAACCTCCTTATTCACTACTCCTTTCTGCACCTACTATGCAAAAAAATCAGTACTGGAAGTACTTCAGCTTTCTTTGTGACATCCATTCCCAATAACCGAGTTTCCATTTGACATCAGGAGTTCTGTTTTAACTAACATAATACAAACTTGGCAAGGGGCTCAGCTGACACGACTTTGCCAAACAGCTTTACAGTAAGCAAATTCTGCAATACAAAATAAATATGCAAATAGCCAAATTGAAATTTTTTCCCAGCAGCCTATCTTGAGTCAATAAAATTCTCATCTTTGTAGGAAAAGTCAGTCTTGATGTGAAGTGCTATTTCCAACAAGTTTCGGATGTAGCCTTTTGACCTATTTAGTAGTTAGTGCATCCTACGCATATGTAAAACATAAGTGTTTGAAATGTTCCTTGGTAGCAAAGTTAAGGTAATGTAAATTGCTAGGTAGTGGCTTAAGAATGAAAGGACATTTCTATTTTCTTTGTTCCTGTATCTTCTAGTTCCAGCAAAATTTTTGTCAAGTCATTTATCTTTGTCTCTGCTTTCCAGCATGCAAGTGGTAGTGGGGCCTGCTTTGTGAGCTGTTTCTTCAAACCACTATGTTCTCCTCTTCTCTTTTCCCATCTCTGTCTAATATTCCACTATTTCTTACCTATCAGTGCTCTGTCATACAATCTATAGAGTAATAAATTATTTTGAGTAATTTGACTATTTTCATTAGAAATATCAGTTTCCTATACAGCAATGTTCATGTATTTTTAATGTTCTGCTTCCATTAAAATTCTTAGGAAAACTCTTTGATTCAGGATTAGAAAAGCCTTCAGCTGGAGTCCAGCCACATCTCAAAAGCCACATTAAACTAACTTTGAAAAAAATCTGCCATTTAAAAGAAAGTGAGCTTTGAAAAGCTAGAAATAAGCTGTTATTGAATCCAGGTACTGTTTATGTTTACAAATCCTCATCTTTCCCTCTTTTTCTTTTTGAATCAGAGAGACCTGTTAAACCTTGGCTCAAACCTCTTGATTGCCTGGTAAAGAATACTATTTTGGTTACAATAGGCTGTTGATATTATACAGTTCATGGAATCTGTTTCATAGATTTCAAAAGGAACCTAGGATATAGGCCCTGGATGCATTAAATTCTATTAGAATTCTATTCTATTAAAATTCTGTAAAGAAAACACTAAGAAAGGAAAATACGGTAGTATATAGTGCTTAGTCATACAATACTTTTGAACACATATTTTTGGACCACTCTGAAACCCTAGAATATTCTTCATGATTCAGAGAAAAGAGTTTGCAAAAAAATATACTCTAGGCAAAACCAAGTTTAAACAGATTCATTTTGTCCAAAGCCTCTTCAGCCCTTGCACTTCTATATCTATTGCACTTGGGTTAATTGGAGGGGGGCAAGTTGGTATTTGTGATCACCTTTCCTGTCAGACAGCAGTGTCCTTTTTCAATGCCATCTTCTTGACAAGTGCTCACTTTTCTGTGGGTTATGGGTCGAGACAGACAGCTCTGATTGCTATTACTGAATAATATATGCTGTGCCTTCGGCTCACTGACATCTCACAATTGTACCAATGCTTTTGATAAGCAAGCCTAGTAGTTAAGGTACTTAATTTATTCCACACAGCTTGTAAGTATCAGATCTTTAATTCCATATTTTGTGTATTTATTGGGTTTGTGTGGCAAGGTTTTGCTATGGGGGGACTACACAGGTTCTTCTCTGAGAAGCTTTTAGAAGCTTCCCCCATGTCTGACAGAGCCAATGCCAGCCAACTCCAAGACTAGGACCTGCTGGTCCCCAAGGCCATCCATGACAGTGGTATAACCTCTGTGATAACAGTAAAAAAGGGGGGAAAAGTTGCTGAGCAGGAGCAAGGGCAGTGGGGGAGAGCCGATGGTAAAGCCTGTGGGGAGTGGGTAGAGAGTTTGAGAGTAAAGTTTAGTCCTGGAAGAAGGGAGAGTCAAGGAGAAAGTGTTTTAAGATTTATTTCTCATTACCCTATTCTGATTTGATTGGTAATAAATTAAACTAACTTCCTTAAGTTGAGACTGTTTTGTGGGTGACAGCAACTCATGAGTGATCTTTCCCTGCCCTTATCTCAACACATGAGCCTTTGATTTTATTTCTTCTCCTTGTCCAGCTGAATTGAAGAAGCGATAGAGAGGCTTTGGTGAGTATCTGGTGTCCAGCAAGGTTCAAACCACCAGAGGGTGACTGCCACTTCAGCTTCTGCTAGCACAAATTGTTGGCAATGTTACCCAGTGGATTGAAACCCCAAGGGAGATGTTGTGAGATGGATGAGCATATTTTCTCCTGGAAGATTTCTGCTTTGGAGGAAGTTACTTGTTCTTGTGCCCTACTAAAATCTGATTCGCTACTGCAGTCATTTCTTTATTGAGTGGATGTGACATTTTAGCAGCTGGTCATGTTTTTGTCTGAAGAGTGAGTTGCAGAGCAGGACTTAGAAGCAGAAAGGTAAAGGCTTGCTTTAGTCAGCCAACTTCTGTAATGCCAGAGGAGTGCAGCAGCTTGAGCACACTTTGAGTTTAAAATGCAGCGCACAATATGCATTGGCTCAATTCTCTAGGAAAGCTGAAGCTGATATCAACATTCAGAATGGTTCCTGTTTCTGCCCTAGTCCAGAATCATACCTACAAGGTATAATTTCACAAAACTTTCCAGGATATACTATTTGTATTTTCAGAAGGCACTGTCAGAATATTTAATCCTAACTATAATTGGAGTTCACACCATCAGATAGGGCAGATTTTTTTGATGCATATTTTAATCTGTGGGAACAAATTAGCAATCTGAATAACGTATTTGTGAGTGAACCAATAGAAAGGTATCACCTTTTTAATTTGTTTTTCATTCTCTCTCCTTAGGAAATGCCCCTTTTCAGCATGCTGCTAATTTCTGTTTCTCTGCTTTCAGTATGATACCCCTAAATGAGTGGGGATTAGCAGCCTCATGGCTGGAGTTTCATCAGCTGTGTAATAAGAATTGTTTTTTGTCAATTGTGTGGCCTAAACACACCTGCATGTGTTTCTTGAAACATTTTACTGCCTGTTACTTGGCTGGCAGTGTATTGGTGCTATCCTAGGTAATGGAAAAAGATATTTAATTGGGCACACCATCCTAGGCACTGAATGGCACGAAGGAAGACTCCCTTTTAAGAGTGCTGAATATCACTGATTGCTAGGCTTGGCAGGTGTCAGATATAAAAGCAACTAGATGTGCCACAACTTTCCCCAGATTTTGAGGAAATGGGTTTAGGTGAGCTTAGTACAAGCCTCGTCGTGGTAGGGATGATACTGTTAATCAGGATACTCTGTTTGATATTAATTAACTGCACTGCAACAACATCTGGAGGCCCCACTGGATACCAGGGCTTCACTGGGGCAGATAACATACAAATATAAAGTTTGATAAGCCTTTAGATAATGTAACTTCACATTATAAAAAGACGAACTGGAGAGAGAGAAATGAAAGTGGCTTTCTCAAGGTACAGCAGAGCAGCAGTAGAAGCCAAAATCTTTCCTTTCAGCCACATACTCTATCTAATTAGTGGTATCCTAGTCTTGATGACCTTTGTGAGTCAAAATTTAAAGGTCTTAAACTGTACACAAAATATGTAAACTTCTGGTGCAAAATTAATTCCTACGTGAAAGTCTGCTGATATTATGTATTAATGTTACCTAAACTGCTTCAATGATATGTAAAGCTGTTATCTGGTGCAGGGTATCTGGGCTGAAATAAACAAGCAGCTTCTATATTTCATATTTTTTCTTGGTGAAAATATCTTGTGTGTGTTGTTGTACATAATGAGTCACTCCTGACCCTGATAGAATTGTCACAGAATTGAGCTTCTTGTCTATTTTTTTGGCTTGTCTTCAGGGTAGTTTTGTTTATAAAAGAAACTTTTATTAGACAAGAGGCAAAGATTGAAAGAGAGAAAGACACAGGGAGAGAAGGCAATTAGGCAAAATAAAGCAAGAGAGTGGCAATTTCACATCCCACTGGTAACTCTATTGCTGTAATATTGCAAAGGTGTTTGGTCAAAAAAAATTCAAGAAAAGGAGTAAGGCGGACTTCAGTAGCGGTGTGTTGCTGTGCTACAATTTCTTGTAGTACGGGCCATGAAAGAAGTATTATATTACTGTCTGTGTCCCACATAAACATTCAATGGGCAAAAAATGAAGGGCAGTTTGAAAAATATGTTAAACTCTTAACAAGGAAACGGGTATAAATTTTACCTTAGCCAAATAATGTAATATGTCTCCAACTAATGAGTAGAGATCATCTTTCAATACAAGGGACACTTCCAGAGAGCACTTCTGAATTAGACTGTTGATCGTGGTGAATAAGCCTGAAATGTGAGCCCCCATGGTAAGATTGTGTAATTTCTGTAAACTAAAATTAAAAATTTCTGTTGTCTGCACTTGAAAAAAAGTATAAGTAAAGTGAAGTAGTTTCAGGGCCACGAGGAAGTTGAAATGAAAGATTGCAAATCCTGCTTTCAAGCAAGAAACTCAAAGAGCTGCGTGATTTTCTCTTATGCTCTGTAAAACCGAGGAGAGAGTTTGCAGTCATGGAAAGATGAAACTGGAACTGTAAGTCATCTGCTTTAGCTTTTTTTTTTTTGCTCTGAGGATGGGCTAAAGGCAGCAGCCTGGCCATGGCAGATGTTTATCTAAACTACCTTTCCTAAACCTTCAACAGAAAAGATTAGACTCTCATTAACCTTTCCCAATTTCATTGTTTCACCACTTCTTAAAATGAACAAAAATCAGGAGAAACCCCCCAGAAAATTTTGGCTTGATAACAGACTTACAAGTCATTTATGGCAGTATGATGCTAGATGGTGTTTCAATATAGGAAGTAGCAGTTAAAAGAAACAGTAATGAGCTGCTTTTCAGGAAGAGCTGAGCACAAGGTTATATTCATATTGTTGTATTCAATGGTCTTGTTTCTTCCCATGAATTTGGTGCTTTTTTTGCTTAAACATAATTGTCAGATGCTTTTCTTATATATTTGTAGTTCTTTGAGTTATAAAGAAATAGTGCTGAATCATTGCTTTATGACTGTACACACAGTTTCAAGTGTACTACCTTTTTGAACCTTTTATATCTCCTCCTTTTCTTTTCGAGATGGCCTGTAAAGATCTGTGTACTGTGTTCAAGAATTTAGGTCAAAGGTCCACCATTGACTTATAATAGTGGTTTTCCTTTTGTACGCTCTTCCTTTTCATTATAATGCTTGAATTCCACTTGCCTTTTTGACCATGATCAACTCTAGGCCAATCTCATCAAAGAAGCAACTGCAATGAATCCAAGGCTTCTTTCCTCAGCTGCAAATCACAAATAAGTGCTGCTCTAAAATATATCCTGTAGTTTAAAAAAGAATCAATTCAGACAAGATATATGACCTCCTATAAAATTTTAGAGGAGAGTAGATTATAACAATTGTCCTTTTTAGCCTTATAAATTATGTATCTCTGAGAATTGCTTCTTTTAAAAACCATGCCCCCAAAGAGTAATAATTTCTATTTATTTTATCCTCTGTGTGTGTGCACGTGATTCTTTCTGATAAATAGGTTTGTAACTGGCATTAAGTAGATCTGGTTGAGCACCTTGAAGAAGCAGTAACAAACAGTATATAACAAAAAGTGACCTACTGCTTCTTATAACAGCCCTTCGAAATGAAACAAAATTAGCTGACCTGTGTACTTCCTTTCCTCTTAACAACATTTTTTCTTGTTTCGAGATAACTGTAAAATGTTGGCACCCTGATTAAAAACTTCCAAGTCAGGCGAGCTTCTGCTCTTGTCATTTTTCTAAGAGCATTTTGTTGATTATCATATTTGCCAGCATGGTATTCTTGAGCATACTTCTCCTGCCATCACTGTTTGGATAAAGGCAGACTTCAATCAGTAAACTCCACTCTAGAGTTTTTTACATACTGAATCCTGATTTCAGACTTACCTTTCAATGATATTAAAAACAGTACTAAATATGGCCAGTCAGAGTAGAACTAACTCCCTTATACTCTGTGCTGAATACAGGTTCTAAGACTTCCCCTTCTTAAATCCATTGATACATGTATACCAGAAAGATCAGTCCAACCATGCATTCAGTTCTAGTTGCAGCCCAGAGAGGTCCCCTAAGGACAATGCTAGTTTTTACTATGTTTCTAATCAGAAAAGAACTTTCTGAGTTTCTGTTTACAGTGAAAGTTTGTTGTAGTGCACAAATGTGGTTAGGTTATTGATATGTTATTGATGGGTTTTGCACTGGGATTGCTGTGTTGTACAAGTCTGGACTTGTCTCTCGCACGAGGTGGTGTTGTAACCCTTGAAACCATACACCTTTACCTGGGCCCTGCCTCTTCTCCCCACGTAAGCTGTACCCTATTGGTGACGGGCTTTTGCCCCCTCCCCTTCCTCCCTGGGGGGTCAAAAGGAGTCCTCCGGAGGCCCCTGGCCTCTTCGCCTCCTGGATTCGATGGAATAAAGACCTACGGACGATATCCCGAGGAGAAGAGTGCCTTCTTTCTTTTACCTAGGTTCCTTGACACGTGTTGCTCCCGGGGGTCCTGAGCTAGCCCTAGGACCCCCTCGGACCACCACTGTGTCAAAAGTTCACATAAAGTGATTTTTAGTTGTAGTAATAAATGAGTGTTCTTTGTGGAATATGCATCTATACCTTGGGTTCTCCTGGAAAACTTGCTACATTTAGCACTGTTGTGCAAAGCCCGTGATCCTTCAGCAGGACTAACATCCAGATTCAAGTTTGAGGCAAAGCAAAAATAAAAAACAACCAGGCAAACAAAACCCTGAAGGAAATCGAGTAAAGAAAGTCTTCACTTACTAAAGTGAAAACAATTCCAAAGAGGGAGGAATAAAAGTTCAATCTCTTTTTAAAAACATAGACTGCAAGTGTGAGGAGCCTAAGCAGAAGTAAGCCATTCCAGGAAAAGCAGTTCTCAGGGTTATAGAAAACCAAAGCAATTATCCTGAATTTAGAGGGTAGTGCAGTTGAAGTGTATGTGTGTGGCATTTTTGGTGGGGGAGGGAAAGTTTGCTAAACCTTCTTACAGTGTGAAATGGCTTGTTGTATTACTAAAAGAGCTTGTATCACTTTCAAATGAGAGCAGCAAAATCAGCAATGATCTGCAGGATGGAGTAACTAGGGGTATTGTCTGCCAGGTTTGGTCTGATGTCTAGCCATGTTGGAACCAACCGGAGGGGTGGAGGAGCCAGTCAATGCAGTAGTCGCTATTTAAAAAATTATTATATAAAATGAGTGTGAGAAAACACAGCCTGGGACTGTAGTCAGATTTCAGGTATGTTTTATAAGTGCTTCCTTTAATTTTACATTTTGCTTCAGAAATATACGCAAAACAACATAAAGATACTGGGATAAACTGTGCTTCCACTTGCATCAGTAGGAATCGAGTTTCTTCAACAGAATTGCTATTGATTCACATTGTCATAGCTGAGAGTAGGATCTGTCCTAATGCCTGGAATTCTCTCTCTTGGTTTTTGAAATGAAATGCTTTCTGCACACGAGGAACAACTATATAGTTTAGTGTGGACTATTTGAATTAAAGAAAACCTAAGGGTAAAGCCCTTTTAAGAGCACAGAGTGCATATATGTTCATGTATGTGTACCCTCTAACACTCTCCAACTGCTCATCTTACAAAATCACTGCCAACCCCATTTTACTTTCTTTCTACCTGATCTACTACAAAAAGACAGATGCCTTCAAAATGTAAAGGCCTGGCATGGCGAAGGGAAAGACCTGACAATTTGCACAGAGGGTAGGCTCTACTTCTCTATGAATGGAGGCAAACAAAAGATAAAACATACCTGCTATAAATGTCAGACCTCAGACCTGGTCCTGAGGTCCCTTCAGAAGAAAGGAAAGGGTTTTGAAGGAGTTGAAAGTAGAAAGCTTAGGACCTGTTCTTCTCAGATTGTAGTTGCGCCCAGGGCTGAAACTTGGGATTGGCAGTATATAACCAGTGTTTAAATAAAATGTATCTGGGTTCTCAGGGCTTGTAGAGCTTGGAAAGATAGGTACTCCTCTGTCACAGATGAAGAATCTGGTTTACAAAAAGGTAGAAGAAAAGGTTGTCCAAGTGAACCAATGCTTCAGGGCAAGCAATAAGTTGCTGATCTCCTGATCCAGGCTGTAGATTAGCTCTTGTGTCATTTAATAATGTTCAAAATGTTTGGTAATTTTGCATATAACAAACTGTTGCAAGGAGTCTGTGTAGAGTAGATAGGTCAAGGAGAAGCCTTGTACAATTTTTTTTTCAGTACTTTGCACATTTTTTGTTCTTATAATTTGTCTACAACCATTCCATTATGTGATCATAATTATATTTCTAAAGTCTTAGAGATAGAATGGCAGAAGTTTCTCTCCAGAAGGACTGTAAGCAATGAAATGGTAATGTGGTTTTTGAGAGCAGCAATTTTATGGGACAAATCAGTACAAGGAAAATTCTTGAAAAACTTTAAAAATCCTTTTTGGCACAGTAGGCTTAAAGAAAGAAGAGGAAAAGTAAAATAGATTGAATGCTGAGTTCACTTCATTATTTATAAATAAAATAGTTCTCAGTTTTCCAAGACATAGTGCCAGCGCTTGATGTCACTTGGAGGTTTCAAAAACATTAATTAATGGTCGCCTTTTCATGGAAAGTTTTTGGGGCAGCCAGTGAATACCAATATAGGGAGGAAAAAAAATTGCACTGTCTGTTAAAATTCTCTTGAGCTCTTCTGGATCATGTAACTTGTTTGCTCTGTGTGGCTCTGTATTCACCTTTTTCCTTGCTGTATAGTTAGGATTTTTTTTTCTTTAGCTACAAAATAAAACTTTATAGGTAGTGTCTCAAAGGTAAATCTTTGTCACATATTTACTGGTATACTTAATACCTTTGCTTGATTATGTGGAAAGAAAATCCACCAGCTGAATGTGTCAGGAAAGGAATGCAAGGTCATGTCCATCATGAAGTGTTAAACCTTAATGGCAAAGCTTGTCTTTCAGATTTAGAAGGAAGGTAGGTCTTGGTAAAAGCTGTTTTTAATGAAGTGCTGTAGTGCAGGAAACTGGAATTGAAGAGATGTTGAAAATAAATTGTGGATCTGTCCCTTGTGTCCATGGTCACTGTTCTTTGCTGTAAGATTTTCTCTGTTCTTTGCTTTACTTTATTTTTTTTTCTTCTGCCAGGAATACTTAAACTAATTGTTAATTTTTTCCTAGTGTTTGGTGCCCTGGAGTTATAAAATATCATGAATAAACTGTATCTTGGGGTCTGTGTGTGCAGTTTGGCTTTAGTAGCCCTACCTTTGACATGTGTTGTATTGTGTTTTATCCTGATAATTGGAACAAAACCATTTTCATGACAAGTTCCTACTCAGTCCAAATAAGTCTCAGAAGTTGTGCTTCTGCAAAACTTGGGTTAAAGAGTCACAGAGAGCTCTGCTCAATAGTTGTCTGAAGAGAGCTGGAATAGCCCATCCATCAGGCCCATTATTTTTTTAGACAAATTTTCTGCATTTCTTAATGACAACAAAGTGTTACACTGCTTTTAGAAGGGCTGTCTTCTCTGGCTCTGGGAGGGGCTGGCTCTTGGGATGGAGGAGGTACCAGTTTGCTCATTTCCGTCTTCTCTCCATTAGACTAAAGGCCACTGGCATTTTGCAGTCCTCTTCTTCCAGAATCTTATCTCTTTCCCAGTTTGCCCTCTTATCACTAGCCCTTTAAATAGGTCTTTTCCTTCAAGCCCTGGGAAAGGAAATGGTGAAAGGTGCTATCTCCTTTTCCTCTAAGGAGAAATCAGAAATATTTTCTCATTCTGCAGAGATGGATCAAACTTCCCACCATCCTTTTCCCCACTTGTAAGGTAAAAGTTTTCACCTTTGCCTCATTAAGCCTGTAGGCTTGAAGTTATGCAGCTCTCACTCTGCTGAATACCTCTTAATCCCTTCCTCTTCTGTGGTGGTGGTGGTGATCTGTTCCATTAGAAAAGGTGCGCTCTTCATCTTACCTGCTCATGCTGTGCCTTCACCAAGGTGGACTCTTCTTAGAGCAGCCACAGTTTGCCAAAGAAGCTTGATGTATTAATAGCAATTAAAAAGTAATATGAGAGGTTGTCCAGGAGGTTTATTGTAAGGCCACACTTTGCAAAATCACAGTATCAGTAGTCAGGTTGCCTGGTCACAATTTATTATTTGAGTCTTTGAGGAAAAGTTAATCACGTGTTCTTTGCTAATTGCTATGCAGGTAAAGATAATTATAT
>WEIT01041757.1:957-13583 GCA_013389985.1 Dryoscopus gambensis | reverse complement strand
CGGAGACAAGAATGCTCACAAAATTGACATAAAAATAACACAGTCATGCTCACAATCACAAAACATCTTCCTGAAAACACATCCTGCACTCTATTTCCATTACATTAGGCACTCTAAAGGGCAGAAATTGTAACATTTACGAGTAATCCACGCAGTGTTAGAAGTCACAAATGTAAGAACAAGCCATATTTACCAGCAATTGCTCTAGTGATGATAAATGATGCACCATGTTTTCTGTTGCCTCTTGGCTGCAATTACAGTAATAGTCATCAGACAGCATGTCACACATTTTAACTTAAATACAATATTCATACATACATTCCCTGATTAGATTTAATTTGGCTCCCAGCCTACAAGTTCTTTATGTATTTTCTATTACTCAGTACTTCATATAATGTCTGATTTAACTGCATAAGCTAAAACAGGCTATAACGCCAAATAATTTAAATGCCAAGATGCAATAAACAAAATGTGCTATAGATTGTCTATTGATTCAGCTTTGCCTCAGTCTTTGGGTAGTAACAAAAGACAGTGACTTCTGATTATGTTCTCCTGTAAGCTATTATAAATCATTCTTTTTATGCCAAATAAACACCACAATGATCTGTAATGCCCAGCAGTTGAAGTACTCAGTGTGTAACATACTATGCTAATATCTAACTGCAAAGCTACTTACAAGATTGCTCATGAAAGTTTCAGAAACATCAAGGAAAAAAAACAGTTTCTGAAAAAAACCTCTTTTTTACATCAATTTGTACTAGGTAACATGTCCACTCAGGTAACTACCTCTATTCCATACCATCCCACACAGCCTTTCCACCTGTCCTGCTCTGCTTAAGGCAGACGGGAGCAACTACACTCACTATACAAATGAAAGCACTCTCCAAACACAGAAAAAAACCAATACAAAACAACACAAGATGTGTATTCTTATCCATAAGAGGAGATATAATTATTTGTCAGTAAGAAGCAGGAAAAAAGATACAAAACTGAGAACAAGGATAACCAATAAGGAAGGATCCACAAACAAATCCCCAAAATAAGCAATCATGCTTGTACCCTTCTAATGAAAATATTAGAGCACCACAAACTGAGCATTAGAGTAGGCAATGACTGAATTTTCCCTTCCATTCAATATAAAATACATATGGTAAATTTCACTCACTAACTGAAATATTCAGACCTCACCAAGTTACAGAGCAGCAAACACTGAAAGACATACAAATTTATCAAGATTTTAGAATATGTCTATGCTTAAAAAAATACGTGGGCGTCGAAATTTAAATTATTGAACTAAAGGTTAGTTTTCTAGACAAAGTTTGCAATCCATAGACAGTCTTTCAAATAACCAGGCTGTCATCTCACAGCGTGTAAGAAGCAAATACAGCTGTACTAACAGATAATGTTCCACGTTCAGGCTGATCAGCCAGGAAATAACAAGGCATTACAGTAAAATAAGTGAAAGCATAAATTATTTCTTACAGCTACTCTAGTACCTCAGGGAGAACTGCAATTTCCTAGGGACCTTAAAAGCAGAGCTTGTTAAAAGTTTTTGGATTATGAGAAGTTCCCAGTAAAAACATTTCCTGAAATTGCTTACATCTCTTTAGAATTTTTTTTTAATATTTTAAATGTCTGCTCCTGAGCCTTAACTACAGGCTTCTATTCCACACATCTTTAACTCTTTGCAAAACTGATTTACTATTATATGCTGAAGACCTCGATTTTACTTTTTATAATATATTCTTATCACCTCAGCAATAGCAATAGTTACCAGATGTGCTGTATTTCTTTTTTAATTCATTCCTTCTTGGGAAAACAACTTCAACTTCTCCTTCCCTATAGCATTCCAGAAATAAAATCTAAGTAACTTTCTTGCTGACAAGACACCCACTTAGATGTGGATTCTTTTGCACACCCTGCAAGCTTACTGGGGGGACAGAAGGTGGGGAGTGTCACAGAAATTGCAAAACATTAGATTGCAATGAAAAAAATGGACAGAATCAGATGAAACATTTTGGAAGATAGACTGAAGAAGAGTTCAATCTGCCTGTATTTCCATAAATTACTTCGCAAGTCCTCTCTTGCAACCTTGTCCATAGCCACTGCCTCATTCACTATTTTCATGGATATACTACTCACTAATTCCTTTTATTCTCATTATGTATTTCAGGGTTCTCAAACAGAGCATTCCGTACAATGGCATCACTATCCTGAATACAGACTGCTTGATTTCCACGCCAGTCTCTTCCCTGGCATAGTCAGTTTCTTGTATGTTTCCTTCACATATTGCTATAATCCCCCTGCCCCTCTTCTTCTTCCCCCCAAAAAATTCTTACCGTAAAGTTCAGTACAGGTGAATGACAATACTATTAAGAACTAAAATTAAAGCAAATTTGGCATCCTAAGAAATCCATGCCCATTTCATCAATGTCTCACATTTAATATGACTTCGCATCTTCATCACAAGACTCATCTTCCAATAATTAGAGCTGTAAGTTCTAGCCCTCTGCAATTAAAAATTAATCATCTCAAATTAGGTAGCAGAAAAATAAAGTGGAAGTTTAAGGTCCGGCTTTGTAGCCTAGATTACTGCATACAAAGACATTTAATTTCATTTCCCAGGGGAGCATACAACTTTCTTTCCCTTTCTACCATTCCTCACGTCACTCATTCCAAATTATTCAGTTCTACAAGAAAGTAGGGTGTGATTTTTTTTTGAAAAGTGTGAAAAAAACAGGATTAAAAGAGACAGATGTTCCAAAGGGAAAATCCCAATCACCTGACTAATATCGCTGTTAAGGCACCTTAAGGCAAAAACCAACTCATACTGACAAAATAATCCGTTTGCCTATGATTATCAGTGTAAAATCAGTTTCCCACTGAAATGGTAAAAAGACTACCAAAAGTGTCTTTGACTACTGACAGTTTCCAAGAAGAACGTAAGTCCGAGCAAACTATACGGCACAATATTTTCAAACCTTCCAACTTCTGCTATTCAAAACAGGTATTATCTTAAAAATAAAGAAAACAGGCAAGAAATAGCAAGTTTAAAACAGCCAGCATCTGCTGAAGCTGACAAGCAGAATTCAACGATGCTTAGAAATTCTGCCTACCAGGGCAGATGAGGACTCTCAGACTGTGGTTACGCAGTCACTTTAAATTGGCATCCCCACATGCTGACACTAAAGGGATGTGGCACCTCGCTGGCATGATATTCACAGCCCCCTTGGTACCTACAGGGGTACTAGAGCGACCACTCAACAAAAGGAAATGAAATAACACGATGGTTTCTCAGACTAATCAGTTCTTTAATCAACTTACCATAAACCTTCAATAACACTAATGGCAGCAGAAAAGACACTTGTCAGAAATGTGCCCCCTTAACACAGCTGTAGAAGAACCACAGCCTTGTGTCACCATACCTAAGTCCTCCTCATGGTATGCCACAGGAAAATTGTTTCCATATGTTACTAAAAACAAAGACTATTTACCATTTCTCAAAACACAGTTAAATAAAAATAGGTGCAACTGTCTATTCATCTATACAAATAACCTATTAAGATAGTAATTGGTAACACTGCAATTTCCAAATATCCGTACCTGTTGCTGCAACTGAGGATTTACCGATCAAAAGCAACAACAACCAAAAAGAACACAAACAAAACACTAAAAACAACAACAAAAAACCCCCCACAACCAAAAAAACCACCACCAACAAAACAAAAAACAAAAACAAAACAAAAACAAACAAACACTTTCTGACAAACGAAAACCTATTTTTATGAGCATGGCTCTCGTAATTATTAACAGGTACTTCTTCCACCTGCAAAGTTTTCACATCTTTTCTGTTCAGTTGTTCTCATTAAGCATAAAACTTTGTTAAAGTATTTCCACTAACCACTTTCGGTGCGAAATGCATTAACAACTTCAGTGGACTTGAAATCCACTACAAGAAAGAAATAAAATCACATTGCTTGCATCCTCTATATCCAAGTTAGACAAGAGCAGACATAGAGGCAGCAAGCTCAGTACATGGCAGAAGAAAACATGAAAAAGGAAAGCTGGAAGAGCTTCTCAGCTTTTCCGGTGACCCGGGAAGAAGAACAGCTAGAAACAAGCAAAAACTTGCAGTACGAGAACAGTGTTTTCTGATTTCTTAAGCTCTGGCATCCGTTTGTGTGCCTTGTGGACATGAGGTGAAATGCTTTTCCCTTTTACCCCACTCCTGCAAACACAGACACAACTATACCTATACAGGAGTCCAGAGAGTGGATCTAGTTTTCCTCATGCAAGGTAAGCTCAATGAGGGTCCTGTTTTCACCAGGACAGATTCCATAGCTCTCTGTACAGCAATTTCTAGAGCTGAGACCTGGACTTCATTCACTATACCTTCGCTTGTGTCAGCCCGACAGTAAAACCCGATATACATTGTTCAATGAGCAAGAAACACTTCACGGCATCCCAGGCGGCATAAGCCAGGGTGGGAATTATGTGACAGTAAGGCACAAGGGGACAATGGCCACACGGACACCCTGTGCGACCGCCAGGAACAGCGTGAGCATCCCACTGAGCCTCCCTGGGAGCACTGGCTCACCCCCGCAGCCACCGGGGCGCCTCNCGAGGGCCAAACTGCTTCGCCTTTAACTCGTGCGGTGCCGGCCCGCAGCGTGAGGGCGCTCGGGGCAGGGAGCGCCTGGTGCAGGGCGTGCATTAAGCCTTTACTGAACAGGGGCGAAAAGTGGGGGGAAAAGCAAAAGGTGGATTTCTCGCAAGTTGTTCTTCCAACTTTAATGGTGCTACGTAGGACTTGTCAATATTTCAGTCCTACAAGTTTGAGTTCCCAGCGTTCAGCTTTCTCAAGCAGATGAGCCTGTTTGTAAATTCTGGGCCCCTCGCATCAGGAAGGGCATTGAGGGGCTGGAGCGTGTCCAGAGAAGGGCAACGGAGCTGGGGAAGGGTCTGGAGCACGAGTCTGATGGGGAGCAGCTGAGGGAGCTGGGGGTGTTTAGCCTGGAGAAAAGGAGGCTCAGGGGAGCCCTTATCACTCTCTACAACTGCCTGAAAGGAGGGTGTAGCCAGGTGAGGGTCTGTCTTCTCCCAGGCAAGAAGCAGTAGGATGAGAGGACAACCTTTTGCTGCGCCAGGGGAGATTCAGGTTGGACACCAGGAAGTATTTCTTCACAAAAAGAGTTGTTAAACATTGAAATGGGCTGCCAAGAGAGTTGGTGGAGTCACCAGCCCTGGAGCTGTTAAGGAAAGACTGGACGAGGCACTCAGTGCCGTGGTCTGGTTGACAAGGTAGTGTTCAATCACGGGTTGGACTCGATGACCTCAGAGGTCTTTCCCAACCTAAGAGATTCTGTGAAATAATTATGTAAGAACTGATGTTTCAGCCTCTTTCCTGCGACTTGATAAAGCATTTGTCAAATAGAAATAAAATCACTTCACACCCTGACACTTCTGCTCCTGTGGTCTAATTTTCGCTTGTGTTTAGTAAGCTCTTGTAGGCAACTGTGCAGCCTAGAATTAGGTTAAACTAAAATTCAAATTCTGAAATTAGGGATTCAGGGCAATATGAAACCTTTTTTCTTCTTGAAAGATTTCAAGAAGAAACAACTGCTGAGAAAAAAATACCTTTTGACTGTCTTTATATTTTTTAAACTATATTTGACAATGTAGCTTGTAAACCAATGGTAAAGAGTATAACATTGTATTTGTAAGTTTCAAAGAATTGTGGGAGATTTAGAGTAAATTACCCTCCACGTTCCCCATCAACAAGCAGCACTATATATTGATAACAAGGTCTGCCTACAAACAGGTTTTCTTAGAGTCATGGTTGAATCTGTACATTATTCATATCTGTGCCTTTAAAAAAATTACTAGTTTTGTCATTTATCTGAAAGCAAGCAAACTAATGATTGACAGATATAGCGAATCATAGTGAAAGAAAAGAGGCACATCAAAGGAAGATACTCCCAAAGGAATTATTAATACATGAGAAACCATTGCAAAGCAAACAGCCTGGTACGAAGATTATAGAATACCCTGCTGTATTTTTCTCTGCATGACACCAGTTTCTACAGCGTAAGTTAACAGCCAGTAGGGCTCAGTAAGTTTTAAAAAAGGTCTTGAAACAAACCACCAGGACAAAACCGGTTTTCAAGCTGCAACACAGTGGTCATGAGAAAGTCATTGTCATAATGCTTGGTTTGGGGTTTTTTTGACCTTTGAACCAGATGTGTGTCTGTCTCATGCTGCCTTAGGAAAGACTGAAGCTGTGTTTCACAGTGGAAAACAGTAGACAATAGTTTATACTGTGCCTTCCACTTGGCAGACAAATGCACCCTTGGCTTGTGATGTAACTGTAGAAGCTGCATTTCTGCACTTGCAATCTAATTTTGGTTTTTACAAAACACCAAAGATTCTCGCGTTTAATGTCACTAGAAGTTATCCTAGAACAAGATGGTGCAGAATCTGAGGAAACTTCGGTAAAAACTGGAGAATAATGTATCCCTGTTAGCCTACGTTTTATAACATCCCTCGGTGTGTTTGTTGTCTGTGTGTGAGGGCACTTTTGGGCACCAACACGCGGGGGGCGCACACGGGCCAGGCGGAACGTGCTGCGCGGCGCCTCCTGCGCCCACCCGGCCCCGTAAAGCGGCGGCCGAGCCGTGNGTTTCGGCCCTAAGGGAGCCTCCCGCCTTTGCCCGCCGGCTCCCGGGCTCCCTGCGGCGCCGGGGGCTGCTTCTCGGGCCGCCCTCCGAGCCCGCCCGCGGTAGTGTGTGGCTGACCGTGTATCAGGCTGGAGGTTGCGAGGCCTCCGGGAGATGTAGGTGCCTCTCCCCGTGTCCTCCCGCTTCTGCAGGCTGTGAGAAGTGGTTATCGGAATGATTTTGCAGGTTTTATTGCATACATGGATCCGGCAAAGGGGCTAATTAAAAGTTAAGCTCTTCCCTCATGCTCACTAGTTTCAGTAACAGGAGGTTTATCTTAGCTGTTCTCTCTGTTATAGTGAATAATAACTGGCTTTTATAAGAAAAGCTCTGCTCGGTGATGTAGTATAGCAAACTATATGTAATATATAAACTACTTGTATATAATAGTAAACTGTAATCCTGGAGTTTACTGTTAAATGAGGAAACATCATTCCTTGTGTCCCCTGTCCCATGCAGGTATTTGTACAAATAGGCAGTCAGCTAAGGTCAGGGTTCTGTAAAATTTTAATGTTAATGTATATGGGAGTTTTGATTTGTTTCTTTTAACTGAACTTCTTACATCTTTTCATGGGGGGAAAATGCTGAAGCTTCTTCCTGAGATCTAGGGATCGGTTTGGATGCTACACAACAGGATTAATTTGGATGTAGTTGACGAAAATATTGTTATGTCATTTTTTTATTAAATCCTTGTACTTTATATTGAATTAAGATGGGTGAGTTGGGAGTATGTGGGAAAAATTACATATGAATTTGTTTTTAACTTGAACTCAGTAGAAATTGATTTTGATTATTATGGGCAACGCTTTTTTGCTTGTGTGGATTGCCTACTTTTGTAGGAGTACAGGCCAACACTTGAAAGTATTAAAGCTTCCTGAAATCACATTACAAATAAAACCTGTTTGTTATAGCATTTGTATATAGCGAATGGAAGGGTAATGTTGGCTGCACACATCCATCTGTGCCAGCCCTGCTCAGTGCAGGTGCGTGCTGTGTCCGAAACCCAGCGTGTGGCAGTGCAGAGGCAAGTGTGTAAAACCTCTGCTTAGAAAGGTGCATATTTCTAGTTAAAGGAATTGATTTAGAGTAACCATATGTACCCAAAGAGATGACCAACACATAAATTGTTATTTTGATGGTATGCTACTATCATTTCGCTTGCTTAGGATCCTCTTGCCCTTGTTGAATAACTACAGGTTTCCTTTGTTTTCCTTTTTAAATACAAACAAATTTAGATTTGTTTATCAACATATAAACATGTTGCTCCATGCTTACCTTGTGTCTGGGGTGTCCTGGTTTGAGACAAATTGGAGGAAAACATCCTCTGGTAGAAGGCAGGTTTCAGCCTCCCCTCCCCCACCAGGTTCAGGAAAAATTTCCTCAGAGAAAAAAGTGAAAAAAACCCCTATTTATTTAACAAACACAGTCCACACAGGCATGGGAAAAGTATAATACTAAATAATAAAACCTCTCCCTGTGAAGAGAACCTGGTACATTTCAGAGACCTTTCTGTGGGTGTGGTCTCTCTCTCCCCTCTCCAGAGCTGGGGTTCGGTGTGGGCCTCTCCGGGACAGGGTGTGAGGTCTCTCAGTGGTGTTTCTGGTGTTGCTGAACAGTTCAGAAGGAAAAAAGTAGAAGTCAGAGTTCAGGGACNCCCTATTTATTTAACAAACACAGTCCACACAGGCATGGGAAAAGTATAATACTAAATAATAAAACCTCTCCCTGTGAAGAGAACCTGGTACATTTCAGAGACCTTTCTGTGGGTGTGGTCTCTCTCTCCCCTCTCCAGAGCTGGGGTTCGGTGTGGGCCTCTCCGGGACAGGGTGTGAGGTCTCTCAGTGGTGTTTCTGGTGTTGCTGAACAGTTCAGAAGGAAAAAAGTAGAAGTCAGAGTTCAGGGACAAAAGTTTGCCTCAGCTAGCAGGCTCTCTCTCCTGAGAAAAGGAGCCGAGAGTGGCTACAAGCAGGAAGAGTGCTTCGTCCCTCTTGCCACTGCAACAGAGCGCAGGGGAGTAGCGTGTCCTTGAGGCACAAACCGCTTTGAAAAGTTCACCTGGCTGCTGCTCCCCTCTCCTAAATCCAGCTTAAACCTACAGAAAAGGCACAGGATTCGTGTCTGGGCATAGCCCAGGCAACAGGGGATACAACATCGTAAAGTCACCCCAAGACATGAGGTACAACCACTTGATATGAGTTTGCCAGAAGGGGTAGCCAAGGAAAAAAACCTTTCAAAGATGGATGCAATTAATAACTTTATCAAAATAAAGGCATTGTCATCTTATTGTACATGCTGTAAGTGTCTAAGGCAAGATTTAGTGAACTAGAGTCTTTATAGGTGTTTTCTATTGTTTGCACCTCAACTGTAGAGAAAGTTGGGATATTTGTGATTAGCAAAGTCTTCCCTGTTGTCTGCAAAGGCAGTTTCTGTAACTGTGCAAAGATAAGTACCTTGTCCTTGAAATGGTGCTCTGTTCCCAGTGTGTTTGCTTTGCTGCTATGTCTGCCTGCCCCTGTGCCTTGTGTATTGCCTGAGTTACTCTACTGTACGTGGGGAAGGGCATAGAATGTTTCTTTTCTGTCAGTGGGTGCTGTAGTGCAGGCTGCACATGCTGTTGCCAAAAAATTGATTTTGTCTGTAGCTGGGAGTGTTGACACTTGGCAGTCTTTTGGGCTATGTTGAGGTAAATAACACTGCTTGATCATTTTTTCCTTGTCTTACAGAAATGGGTGTTATGCCTGAGATAGCTCAAGCAGTGGAAGAGATGGACTGGCTGTAAGTAGGAGTGTGGCAAACTCGAATTTGCCTTTCAGCAATGTGTGACATGCACCTCTGTAAAGCACCTCTGCTGTCACATTACAGCAAAGCGGATGTGTGTTTTTTTTTTTATTTTTTTTCTTTTCTTTCTNATGTGTGACATGCTTCTTAAAGCACCTCTGCTGTCACATTAAAGCAAAGCGGATGTGTGTTTTCCTTTAACTGTCATTGCATCTCTTGCCCTTCTCTTTTGTGTGAAAGACTGAAGAACACAAATTGTGACTGCAGTGGTAACATTTAAACTTGGACAAGCAGAGCATGACTTCTTATGCTTCAATTCTTTTGTTTGACAAGAGGCTCTGTCCCTGTGGTTTATTTATTGTGTATCATGGGGTTATTGGATGACATACTGTCACATAGTTGATGCTAGTTTAGTACATGTTTTCCAGAGTGTGGTCTGTATTTGTGTTTTTCAAACTTAATGCTTGTGTGTCAAGTCTTCTAAAGAAGTTGTTATTCTTGTGTTTGGTTACTTGCTTGGCCAAATTTTTTTACTTCAGAGTTTGTTTTGAATTATCATTCAGAATGTTGTCAATATGGACAAACATAATGTATGTAGTTCTCCTCATATGAATGGTATTGATTAGCTATGATTGTCTGAAAATGCTGGTTGCATTTAGTTATCTTTACTTTTCCAGTTTTGAACAGGAGTCATGTAAAGGGGGGCTGCATAAGTGGTTTTAGAAAAAACTCACTTGAAGAAAGGAAGGCAAAGAATATATATACTTAATATGCATGTCTCTTTTATCATTTAGCATAGTGATGTGAGATGTAACTGTCTTACCAAAGTGCTGCTGAATCTGCTGCAAGCCAGGAGGAATAGCAGTTACCTGCTTCATCTTGCAGATCACCATAGTTTCTGTGAATTTCTATATAAGTAAAAATTTCTTTTTCTACTGATCTAGAACATTACCTTGTGTTAATGTGTTCTTTTTTGTAGTCTCCCTACAGATATCCAAGCAGAATCCATCCCATTGATCTTGGGAGGTGGTGATGTGCTTATGGTATGTATGCAGGATAGCCCTATTCATATAAATCCTATGTCTTTTAATTGTTGTTTGTATGGTCAGTTTTGTTCTTTCCATGTGGGTCCGCAGTTAGATTAGCTCTTCTGTCCTATTCAGCAGAAAGTTCTTCAGCTAAAAAGCCTCTCTGAGTTCCTGGTGTGTTTCCAGCTGTTCTTGCAGATGAAATCTGGGGATATTAGGCTTTATTTTTTGATTTCTTGACTGACACTGCCTCGTGAATGAGGGCTGTCTGATCTCATCTACTTTGCTTTTGACTTTAAATGCCTGACATAGTTCTGTATGGAACATGGCTGATACTGCCTAAGCCAATGCTGCAGTATCAATAACCTTGAAAGTATCAGATTAGTATGCCTCGTGCATCATGTCTTTTATGGATTTCTGTGTTCTTGATTTCATAAACCAAAATAATACTTCCTAAAAGTATTCCTAAAAAATAAACTTAATTTATCAAAATAGAATTCTAGAACAATTCTTACGGTCCTGGCTAAACTCTTACATTTTTCTTCCTATAGGCTGCTGAAACCGGGAGTGGAAAAACTGGTGTAAGTAATCAAATTTAAATGAGCAGAAAGTAATAAGTGGTGAGAGGTGGTGTGTATGCATGTACGCAGAGAGAATGTGTGTATGTGTTTAAGCATTATTGGTAGTAGTCTTTACCAACATATATGTAGGACTGTATTTCAGTGTTTCTGGCCCTGGGTATTGCACCCCAAAACAAAGGCTGGAAATAAGTGTATAACTTGTGGAATGAAAGTAGCTTTTCATTTTAGGCTTTCAGCATTCCAGTTATCCAGATAGTTTATGAAACACTGAAAGACCAAATGGAAGGCAAGAAAGGAAAAGCCACAATTAAAACTGGAGGGGCAGGTAAGTTTTTGTATGTGACACTCCTCAAATTTGAAACTCTGCTAACTCGTGTTGGTTTTGTTACTTTTGAAAGTAAAGTTAACCTGCCATTAGATTTTTTCCATAATTCAGGATAATGTAAATAGAATATCATCATTCAGCACTTTATTAAGCAGTGAATGTAAATTTACTGGTGGAGTCATGGAAAGAACTGATGTGCATTGGACTGCAGACTCTATTAGTAAAGAGCATTCTCTTGTTTTCAGTTTGAGGCTGGCTGATCCACACCTTGGTTTTCAGTGTTCTTCTGAAATCCATACTAGCTTAATGCCTTGCAAGATGTTAAGTGGTGGTGGTGTCCATCTTAAAAGAAGCAGTTAAGAAACATCTTTATATTGCAGGAATAGGTGAGACCAGCTCTGACACCATGGAATTGGTTTGGGCCTCCTAAGTGAGCTTGAGCAGAAAGCTCTTCTAGGCGCGAGCACATTTTTGTGTGGGTGGGGTAACAGTGTAGGATCTTTCAGTTCTGCTGTGCTGAGTAGAGCTGTTGTATTCCTGTTGGCTCCTGCCTAGGTTTGGAATTGAGTAACCACCTTGAGTTGTTAGAGGTTTATTCTAGTAAACATTGAATCGAGCAGGAAATGCACAGGGCCAGAACTCAGCTATATAGAATGGATTGTAACCATGCTAATACCTCATAGTATTTGAGGGTCTGTTATACATCCCTTTAATGAAGCTTGCAACTGTAAAGCCAATAATCATGTCCAGTCTGTGGTACTGATAGATTGGGTTTTATGTAAGTGAACAGTATCTGCACCAACAACAGTCTGAAGATGTAAAAGAAGTTGTCATCATTATAACTAGCGCTGCACTGGTGACAGTAAAGTAAAAAAAAAAAGTTAAAATCCTCCTTGAGAGAATGTAGTATGAATACACAAATATACTCAGTAAACCTAATTGAAATGATGTCTGGTTTTTTAAGTCATGTATAGATTTTATTGCAGCATGTTATTTGACATATGAAAAATGAAGTCAGACGTTTTATGTGCAGGTATCTTAGCTCCTTAGTAATGATATTTTAACTTGTAGCCTGAAAAATATCTTAATGTAAGCTTGGATCAGAAATGGCAAATAATGTATTTCAAATTTGTTGTTCTTAATGTAGTTTTGGATATTTTCTGGCTGAATTTGATTGTGATTGTGTGGAACTGCCTTA
>WEIT01041754.1:0-11999 GCA_013389985.1 Dryoscopus gambensis | reverse complement strand
AATTTTTTATATATATATATATAAAAAAACTGGCTAAGCAACCAAATTAGACAATGGGGAAAATACCCAAAGTTTAGGATACTCAGTTCTTATTTTCCCCTGATTACTGTACTTTTATTGCTTTATTTACTCCGAAATTGGCCCAGAAGTCAGTGCTGAGCATCCAGGGGTTAAAACACGTTGCAGTGGCTCCATCCCAGCCCTGACTTTCTCGGAGGCCTCGTGGCCCTGTCCAATGCAGTGAAGGATTCAGGATGACCACACCAAGACTGGCAGCAAATGCACAGCATTCTGCTACACCCAAGACTTGATTGCAACAGCAAAAGAGAGAGTATAATGTTTATAGAGAAAGTTCATGAGTCTTACTAATTCCTGTATATGATAATATTTTGACTACATTCTCACAGCTATTCCTTTCACTCAATGAAATTTCTTCAGAGTACTGTTACATATATTGTCATTTCTTTGCTGATGAATGCGTGTCTGTCCTGCTTGAAGAACTTTGTGATACTGATTTAGTTTCAGTATAATCATATAAGCACAGAATCATGGAATAGTTTGGGTTGGAAGGGATCTTTAAAGGTCATCCAGTCCAAGGTCCCTGCAATGACTGGGGATATCTTCGACTAGGTCAGGCTGCTCAGAGCCCTTTCCAACAGGCCCTTGAATGTTTCCAGCAATGGGGCATTTACCACCTCTCTGGACAGCCCTCTGGGAAGCTCTGGAAGCTCTTTTCTATTGTTTGGAAAAGGTTCTGTCTCTGAATCTTGACTCTCCCATTTGCCTCTGCACTTGAAGCCTATTATTTTTAAGCCACAACGTGACACAGGTATTTTCTAAGTTTCAAAGAGAAGAAACACGGATAGGTTAGTGCTAAGAAGGAATGAAAAAGTGCTTTAGCACTGGAGTTAGATTTTTATTATGTAATTTTAGCTTTTGTCTTCTAAGCTGGTGATTAGGTTTCCTGAGGAGTCAGAAGAGCAAAAGATTTTGCTCAGTAGATGAAATTTACCACGCACTGGGGGTGATTCATCCTTCACATTTCGTACTGCTTATTTTTAGAGAACATCTCTTTAGGTAAGCATGGCTTCAAGCTTAGTGTGTTTTACCTATACTTTGAATTTTTAAAACCCATTTCTCTCAAAATAGGCTTATAGAACAAACATTTTCTTTTCTGTAAAGCCTTCTGATTTATAGAAAGATATATTAAGAATATATTAAGGAGCCTGAAACAATGCTGTGGATGCCTGAGTTTAGTAAAATACTGGAGTGAGCAATCAGCTTCTTCTAAGAATTTTATGCATATCTTTACTCTTAAAGAGTGTTTTAACTTTATGGCCAGATTTTTCATGTCATACCTAAATGGAATACAAAATTCTGAGAATTTACTTAATCAGCAGCTGCAGGTCAGATAGGATGGATGTATGTGTGTCTTGTCACACCTGTAGCCCACTACATCCTCTCCCATGAAACACATTGCTTACATTGACAGAAAAGGATGTAGTCACTACTTTTATTTGATTTCAACTGCTGCAGAAATTTGGAAAAAAAAACATTTATGGTTTATTTCTCTAATGTTATGTTCTATCCAGCTTTATCTATATGAATGGGAAACAACACTATTTAATACCAAGTATCATTGATTAATAGATTTTCTTTGGTAATGTCCTTCAGGTTGATCTCAGGGAAATAACGTTGCTTCTGTATGTATAACAAGAACTTTAATTTTATTAATTTCATTTTTAATTAATGATGTTCTAAGATTTTAAGAGAAGTTGTACAGTCATTTTTATCCTCTTACTGTGTTTACTTAGCTATGTGATGCTTAAGGAGTCTGATTCTTGGAGAATTTGGCTAATATCTTCTCATCTTTGAGTGAAATTAATTTTGACTTGGTAATTTTGACCTGTAATTTCATATAGCCAGAACTTCTATTTATTATAATTTATGAATTAAATTAAAGTGGAATGATTTGAGGTCTAGTTTTCAGTCATGCTGTAGTCTAAGATCCCATCTTATTATTTTTTTTTTAATGAGAATTTTGCAGTACCATTTTTTACTTTGGATATTCTTTATAATTGACCTAGAAACTCAGCTCAGGGAATCTGCAAAATGTTCACTTGTGTGAACTAGGTTCCTTATCTAACATGTTCTCTTTGAAATTATTTATTAGAATAACTAGATTTTAATATGCAGAGAGATAAATATAAATAAAATGAGAAGGTTTTAAATGGTAAACCATCATATTGTTGAAATATTTATTCATTGCTTAGTTTTCTACAGTTTTCTAGAGATCTATCTAGGATCCACACATTTCTTCCAATAAAGTGCATTATTTTGTTGTGAAAATAAAAAAAAAAAAATGAATACACCATTCCAGTTTATTCATAAAATAAAAGTGTTCCAATCTACATCTCATGTTCTCTAAAAGACCATAGGAACCAAAATGAAAATAATTTTCTTTTTGTTATTACTTTCATTTTACTGATATTATAGTACTAATAATATGCAGGTAAGAGTTCTTGCTGTCATTTGTGTTCACCAGTGTTTTCTAACTGATTTTCCTTTGTTTTTATTCTATGTAAGTTTCCTTTTCTATATAAAACCGTTCTCATCTATTCATGCCCCTTTATATTCCTATTCTAACATAATGCTTAAATAAAATAAATTTAAAAAAACCAACCAAACAAAAAAAGCAAAATTATTGATCAGGTATTTTAAAAGGTTAACCCCACTCAGATCTGAAAGGAATATTCCAACACACATTTGCTGCACAAAGGAAGGTTTGCATAGTCCTTAGGTCAGCTCCTGCCACAAAGGCACAACCAATGTCTGCCAGAGGAAGCAGTGTTGGCAGGAATGCAGCCAACAAATTGCTTTGGAGTTAAACAGATCTTTCATCAGGCTGCAATTATTTAATCTCATTGATTAAGCATATAGCCTATGCATCCCCGCTAAGATTTGAATCGTCATAACTGCAGTGCTGAGTGTATTAGATTATATTCTCCATAAGGCAGAAAATTTAGGTGACTATTTAAAAAAGAAAGCCTCCCAAAAATATTATACCTACTAAATTGATAAACATTCATCATAATTATACAAAGACTGTGGAAAATTATGCCATGGCTTGCCATGTCAGCAAAAATTCTAGCAATCTTTAACCATGTCCCAGGGTGTATTTTCTCCTGGCAAAAAGATAGAGAATATTTCAGAAAACGGTTCTTTTTAATTTAAAATACTTCCAAGAAGTGTCCCATGAGTGGTTTGCTCTTTTGGACATACCCACAAAGGTTTCAGCTCCTCTTGACCTCCTGCTGAACAGGGCTTCAAAATGTAAGAGACTGAAGTTTCCAGCAATTTTGCTGGAAGATAATTTGTCAGGGTTCAACACAAGCACCTGTTTTGATTTCATAGCTGAGTAGGAATGCACAAAAGAACAGCAGAAATGGAAGTCACTGCTCACACTTAGTTCTTAGTAGTTTAATTGTAATCATAATTTAATTTGTAGCTATGAATTGGTCACAGCACCGAGCCTGCCAGAGTTCAAGAAGGGTTTGAACAATGCTCTGAGGCACATAGGGTGATTTTGGGGATTGTGCAGGCCAGGAGTTTGACTTCGATGATCCTTGTGGGTCCCTTCCAACAATATTCTATGATGATTCTATAATAATTTCTTTGATATTATTAAATATTTTCCCACAAGAAGTAGTAGATTGTCCCTCATCCATGTATAGTTCCCCCAGGAGTCTGTGATCCATGTTGAAAATTATATACTAGTGAATATTCAACCCTTTTTAGTCTCTGTAGTTAGAAATGCATTCTTCATAAAAGGATCTTAGTGGGGGAGGAATGCTGGAATTTTCTACTGAAGTGCTTTTAAAGCAAACATGTCTTGAGCTGTTATGGATGAAAGGTGTTTGTTAAATTGCTTGATGTTACAAATATCTAAAATTGAGTGGGTGATTGATTTAATTGCAGTTGTCAGACTGGTTTTAAAAGCATATTTCTCTTTTTGTTCTGTTTTTCAGATCGGCAGAACAGTTGGATTCTGAACATAAAGAAAAGAAACTGTCTGAATATACTAATCACAAAATGTAGCTTCTGGCTAAGCCAAGGCATACTGTCAAGATGAAGTGCTGCATAATTTTTAAAACACTCAGTCTGGCCAATGTATTCAGTCTCTGAATAGTAGTGCCCCTGTTGTTCCAATCTCTGTTATTTTCTGAATAAAAATATCCAGTAATTGTTATACTGTGTTGCTTTCACATATAACTAAATCTAACACAAATAGGAAAATTAATGAATAGTGTGATGCTGCAACTTTGAGCTCGGTATCCTCTCCCAGGTTGCCAAACCCTACCAGTGACAGGGGGTCCATCAAAACTCACTTCCTCACTCTTGCATCAAAGCTTGCTGTTCTAGAACAAAAGCAATTCGAGCAGCACTTGGAATGTGATTTGCTTCAGCTTGATTCTGTGTTGAAGTGCACAAATAACTGCTGCTGGGTCATTAGTGTGCTATGTTCCTGTAGCTCCCACTGTTTCAAACCTGCAGCAATCGAGTTTATCTTAATCAGAAGGGCTTTGGTTAGGTGATACTTTTGCTCAGAATGCCGCCCTGCTAAGCACTGGTATAAAAGTTTGGCAGCTTCTCCATCTCTCCTGTTGGAGCTGTATCAGTTCTATATTGTGTACAATAATCACAGGTTTAATAGGCTAGAGAAAATTTTAGGCAATTTACCATGACAAGTCCTGTTCTTTTCTTCTTTCCAGTGAAAGATGAATGTTGTAACATTTCAAAGAAAGCAGAGAAACTGTAATGGGAGAAACCGTGACCAAGCCTCCTCAGCAGCACAGGATACCCTGCATCTTGAATCTCAGCCTCTTAGGGTCTTGGAGTCGGTGAGGTGAATCCCTAGATGAAGTGTTGTGGATAAATGATCTTCCTGAGTCCATAGTGACTAAAAAATAATTAAATTAATATTTTCTTGTGAATTCATCAAAATCTAAGATTCTGCATGCTGCCACTTACTATGGTTCTGCTCATGAGTGGTAACTCATTAAATAAGTAATTATTTAGCTGGTTTTTATTGCCTGTCCAGGTCCTAAATTTCTTCTCTGACACCTTTGAAAATACTGGCCTTGCATCTCAAATAACCTAAAATATTTTTTGAAACACTTACTAATGCAAAAGTTCCCCATTGATTTTAATGGACTTTGGATCAGCCCCATGAATAACAGGGAAAAGCTATAATTTCTTTCGTATGGTTTATCACTGGGAAGCAAAGAAAATTACCTTCATGCACAGTGTGCTTGTATTGCTTGGTCTTTAGTTCTCAGTTAGATGATATTATTATCTGGCATCAAAGCAAAGCTCAGAAGAAACAAAATGAAAAAGCTTGTAGGAAAGCATTTATCGAAGCACAGGACAATCTTAGATTGACTTTTGTTTCACCACACACACTTGTATGTGCAGGAATGTGCATATCAGCAGAGTCCTCAGCACACAGGTCTTTCAAGGTTTCACTTAAAATGACAGAGAGATGCCAGGAAGCATCAGACACCTTTACAGCTTTAGGCATCATTAGCCAGCATTGTCTAAAATCTGTAGGCTTCAGAAGAGGCCTCTGGTTGACTCTTCCAGAGGGAAAACAGTTAATCCCATTTTTCAGGGATCTGCACCAGAGGTTACCGAGGAACTGAGGTGAGACCTCATGGCCATCTGCTGCTTCCTCATGAGGGGAAGTGGAGGACCAGGCACTGATGCACTGAACTCTTGTCTCTGGTGACCAGTGATAGGATTGACATGGAGTTGTGTTAGGGGAGGTTTAGTTTAGGTATTATGAAAAGATTTTTAACCCAGAAGGTGGTTGGGAACTGGAACAGGCTCCCTAGCAAGGCTGTCACAGCACCAAGCCACACAGAGTTCAGGAAGCATTTGGACAACACTCTCAGGCGCATGGTGTGATCCTCTGGGTCAGGAGTTGGACTCAATGATCCTTGGCGTTCCCTTACATCTCAGGGTATTCTATGATTCTATGATTCTCTGATCTACAAACCCTCTGCTTTCAGTGGACTCTGGGTAAAGCCTGTGACATGCAGTTTAAACTGTGCGAGGAAAGTTAGAACAGATTCAGCACAAGTGTTGGAAACAGCATTATGGGTGTGCCCTGCTGTCACCCCTTAAGTACAGTTATAGCACAACAGCTATGGAAATCTGACTTTAGTATTAGATCAAAGAGATGTAGAGATACCAAACTGGCTATGGTGACGTGCTGTTATAATTTCTGAGTCTGACATTTAAAAGACATGAAAAATGATGTTAATTGATAAGAAAAAGATGGTAAGTGCATGCAAAAATACAGTAATTATTTATAACCCTAGAGAAGGTCCAATAAAAGAAAGAAAAAAACCCCCTATATATTTCACTCAAAAGCATGCATTAATAATTCAGGCAGCACTTTATTTACAGTATTCATTTCTGTTTAAAAGCCCTTCTATCCAACACAAGTTTAAACCAGTTCTTTATGTACCATTTGTCATAATATTGCAGTTTAATCAGCATCACAATGTGCTTTACTGTGTTTCTAGTGTCAATGCCTATTCTTGACTCTTAGCTGGACCTTTTCTAAAGTTTTCATGAAGTACCTGAATGGAAAATTCCTATTAAACCTTTTTTTTTTAATCAAGACATTTCAATAGGGAAATTCTCTCCAGCTCTAATAACTGCTCATTTGTAACTGAGCAAGCATAGGGTGGAATGGAAAAGCTATAGACTGTTCAGCTCTCCTGGCGGCAGTAACGCTGACTTCCCTCCTTCCCCCTCTCACCATACCAGTGGTTCTCTAATCCTGGACGTTGACCTTGAAAGCCAAATTGTTTTGTGTAATGTGCCCATTGCTGCAGATACAGGAGCTGGTATCTGGCCTGATGAGCTGTTGGCCTGCAGTCAGAGTGTGCTTTGCCTTCAAAGGTATCTGGTTGAGTCAATCTGCAAAGCAATTCTGCAAACAGAGAGAAGAGGAAATTAAATCCTTCTGGCAGTATTCACTTCTGGCTGTGGCAGTGCCCCTGAGGTGTTCCCCTGTTTAGGGCATTTCCAGACTACAGGGAGGGGTAATTAAGGGGTTTGGTGAGAGCCTGCACAAGTGGTACCATGGGCTGTGCTGAGGGCTCTCCCTAGGGGCACTGGGAGGAGGGCTCAGCCCTTGACAACAGAGGATACCTGGGATAAAACTGATGGTGGATGGTCCTGAACCTGATACAATTGCTGAGACCAGAGGTCGCTCAGGGGCTGGGGGAAACCAGACATGCATGTCCTGGGTGAGGACTTTCAGCATTTTACTGTCTTTAGTACCCTTGTTTTACTAGCCTTAAAATGGGCAGGTGTTTGGTGAAATGTTATTCATAAAGGCCCAGTTAAACTCTTCATCCGGACTTTTCCATAGCATACGAATTTGGGCCCAACATAGCAGATGCACGTGTTGACTTTCTGAGGCTGAGGATGACATCTTCCCTTGGCCTCTCTGACGCTTTCTGACATTTGTTTCCCTAGGTAGAAATTAGTTTATCCAGCTTAGCACCTTGGACCCTTGACTTGCCTTTCCCGGGGGGAGCAAATCCTTTCTCTATGCTTTAACCGAGATATTTTTGGCTTTTCACGTAACAAGGAGGTAGGGGATATAGGTACAAGGACATTTGGGCTTTTAAAGACAAAGGACACCAAAGCATATGCAAATAACCTGCCCTGGGAAAAATCCAAACTTACAGATTGTTAGAAAGGTTGCAAGTATAATCATTGCCCCCACCCTACCTTCCTAAGCAAAGTTTGGGTGTGAATTAGGGGACAGTTTCAGACAGAGACAATTCCCACTCGTCTTTTCTTTGAGGGGCAATGATACTCCTTTTCATGTGAAAGAGACTTGTCACATTGAGTTAATGGATGTCTCACAAGATTCACTAACCTTGATGTAACCTCTAGTACATTACCTCTTCATCAGCTTTCTCACTTGATTTTGAGACAATTTTAACTAATAGATAAATGTAGCATGTAGAAAATACTGTTAACCATCTATAACCCTTAAGTTTTCATTGAAGTTATTATTAAACTTATTTTTCATATATCTATGTGCTAATCACCACTATCCTAACAGACAACTACACTTTAAGATATCTATGTCTGGGTCCAAGGCTGTCTGTGTAACCAGTAGTGACAAATGCCCCTTGGGGACGATCTTGAGACCCTGAATTAGGAGCCTAATAATTAAAAAAATGAGATGCAATAATCCCCTTCTATAGAGTCATCCAAAATCCTCTAAAATTTTGAGATTCCTCCCCATTTTTTCAGCTCCTTTTTTTCCTAATCATTTGTGATTTTAATATCTCATGTTAAATATACCTGATAAATAAGGTTTTGATTTCTGCTCCAGATCTCATTTTGACTTCCTTTTGGCTCTACCCTGATTAATTTTTTAAAAATTAAGATATTTGTATACTTTTAGTAGAATTAGTTATACACAAATCAACCCAGTAAAGTTTCAGGTAAGGAAAGGAACCTGAAATGAGGCAATCAACATTTATTAAAACAATGTTATTATATATGCAGTTATATATTTAAAGAAAAACAAGCAAATATAAAGAATTCCTCTCAAAAACTCTGATCGTAGTATCAGGATCTTATAACTTACAGTATATACTCCTAAATAACAAAGACATCTTTGTGCAGTTAAAGGTTAAACATTTTGATTGACCAAAAAATTCATGCCTGGACTAGATGCAATATACTTTTATTGTGCCTGAATTTTCTCATGAATGGAACTGCAATACCTTATGTAATGGAAACAGAATATGAACAGGGTATTTCTATTCACAGAATACTATGAAATTTCATATTTTCCCCTTTGAGTTTACTTGAGTGGGGCTTTATAATTCTAGCCACATATTCAAACACAGATAAAATATCTGGCTTCTTTTTTGGCCAGAGGACAAAGATATGAGTCATGGAAAGCAAGATTAATTGGTCTACGAGAAACTTTTAGTTTAAATTTTCTCCTGTCAAATTCTTTCAAAGAAACTGAATCTGCATGTAATTGCACATAACCATGACAAGTGCAGCTTACTCTTTGACTAATTTAATTCACTGCCTTTTTGCTGAGGTTCTGGCCTGTGGCTTTGCTCTAGTAGACACAAATCTTGTGTTGACTTATCCAAGTCTCCTGTTTGATTTACTGTTTTAATGTACCAGTGATAAACAGCTTAATAGACTCATTGCAGGACTTGAATATACTATCCAATTATTGCCACATTGCCTAGAGGTGTGACTTGACACACAGCCTTTCCTAAAACCTGTGCACTGCTTGAGAACCACATGAAAATAAGAGTTAAATAATCAGATGGGTGGCTGGTCTGTGAAATTGGCATCCAGCTCAGTGGAGCTTGAAAGGACAATAGCAGCAGTATCACAGAGCAGCAAGAGAAACCCCAAAGATCTGGCTCCCTGCTGCCAATGGGACACCTTGGAGCTTTGAGAGCTCTGACATCAAGAGGTCAGCCAGGACAAACTGGTTTGTAACAGGGGAGCCCATCTGCAGGGTCAGGAGTTAAACTCCACCTGGAGTGAGGTTCACATTGTTCCAAAGACAAATCCTGAAAACTCTAGTGAATTCTGGAGCTATGGGTCTCGAACTATCTGGGCCCTGACTTCAGGAATGATACAGTGATTATTTTGGCTAGAGACTTTCCCAATTTTCCAGGTATATCTGCCAAACAGAATGGACATTTCAGTGCTACGGTTTTATGGGCTATTTGCTCAATGAATGAGGCTTTGTTGACATCTAAAAGGCTGCAGCAATATGGTGTCTTCTATGGAGGTACTCAGCCTTCCAGGGAAGCATTCACTTACACCCTGAAACTGGGTGAATTTAGACAGTAATGTAGCAGTATGAGAAGGCAGTTTAGGGAAAACTTGACTAACTTCTCTAATTGATCAATAAGACCTTAGATTTCAGAGGAAGGGAAAAAAGGCTTCTTCAGCAACCCAAAATAGTGCTAATGGATGTCCTCAAGTATCTTCAAGAATTTAAGTACACACAGGTCTTCCTGCTGCCACATGCCTCACAGAGTCCCTGGTGGGAGCACGGTGCTCCTAGGCACATTCGGAGCTTAACACATTGGCTCTCCTGTTTGCTTGCAGTGGTGACATCTGTGTGGCAGAACTTTAACTAGAAATAAAAGGCCTGAATTCACGGGTTTCCTAATCTTGTGGAGGTTTCAATCCTATTTTTCACACAGAAAAATGCTCTAATGGTCAGACTACAAATTATAGCATCTTACTGTTATTGTACCCTTACAGCCTCCGCAGGTCATACCCTCAAAAGGAGAGAATGGTAAAACCATGCCTGGACCTCCTAGAGAGCTTAGAGCATTATGCTGGGTGTGAAGCAGCATAGGGCTCTTCTGTCAATACTAATTATGGGTTTTATCCCCAAATTATATAAAATCAATAAAATCTATAAAATCTATAAATGACACATCAAGTAGAGTTTCTGGACTCAGGACTGAGAAATGAGTAGCTGAAGCCCAGTGCTAGTGAGCTTGGGTTCCCTCCAGGCTACTTTTCCTCCTTTGGGGTCCTTATAAAATAAGACAAAGAAAAAATGCTGTTGTTTGAATATCCTAGTTGGATTAAATCTTATTTAAAAAGGCCTATTCTGTTGGCATAATGGTGACTTCATTTAGGCTTTTGATGAAGGGATTGAAATACAAAAGAGATCAGGGTTCTGTCTGGTATAGTAATGTTATAAGAAAACATTATGATTTGGGGAGTCTCCAAATTTTGCTGGGTTTTGGACTTGTTTTTAACTGACTTTTTTATATACGGTACTGTGTTCTCTCATTTGGATTCTTAACCTCAGAAGGACTTTAAAAAAACTGCTGTTCAGATATTCACACACATGCTTGCATGAGTGCTCTCCACATTTTCACATTCTGGAAATGCTCTTGTGAACAAATATTTGCATGTACAACAGTTCTCACAAGGTGAAGAAAAGAACTTATGAACATTATCAAAGCAAATACATGTGGCGCCTGGTACGAGAACATTTGTGATTACATTTTTGCAGGACAGAGCCAATGCCAGCAAGGTTTCAATACCATGTACAGAAGTGCACTTCTGCAGATTCAAAGATATGCATTACTTCAGCAAGAATTAGAAGCTCATTGTTCTTGGAGAGTTCCCTGGATGATATTCTAGCCCTGATAAACTGAGGGACAACTCTCCTACTTTCTGTCACCAGGAGTAATTTCATATATTCAGATATTATTCCATATTTTACTTCCACCTTTTTTGCAGGACATAGCATTCTCTTGTTTGCTTGGATTGTTTGTTAAAAACAAAAACCAAAAATTAAATTGAGATAAGCTTTATTTGACAGTCCAGAGCAAAACCCAACAAAGTCAAGAGAACAACTTGTGCCTATTCAGAGGGCTTTCAGGCAGCTGCTGACTGCCTATGATGTATCTGAAATAGATTAGCAGTAGGATTTATGGTTTAAGAATTAGGCTAGGCTGGTTTTGTTTTATCTCTTTTAATAAACGTTGAATGCTCCAGGAAATGTTCAAAGTCAGATATTAAGTTTCCTCCAGACTAAAGGTAAGAGATCTTGGAGACTGCACAGCTAACCAGTACAGTTAGAAGTACACTTAATGGATTGTTCTATCCTCTGTCCCTGGTAATGTTTGCAGCATTAGGAACAAACCTCCCACTACTCGTACTTCCTTTTGACAGCAGAGGGAGCATTTCATCCAAGAACTCATTTCTCTTTCTACGTTCCCATGAAAATCCTGACAATGGTTAATAAATTACATTACCAATCCAAATATCTCTAATCAGGCAGGTAGCCTGTGGTCAGTTAACTGTAAATCAAGATACAGCAGCTGAAAAATCACACAATGTAGGAAAATCAGAAGGTGTTAATGGAGGAGATCAGAAACTGTTCCTCT
>WEIT01041750.1:598-16400 GCA_013389985.1 Dryoscopus gambensis | reverse complement strand
GAAAAGCTGTAAACCTCAACACTTCCAGCTAACTCTGTGCCCCAGATTCACTTCCTACACATCTTTCTCGCTTTTTTCTGACTGGCTTTAACTCAAGTTTGGCCTAACCTTGGATCCCTGGATTACCATTGTTTGTTCTGCTCCCATTTTTGATTCTAGGTTCTTTGGCTCCCCAGATACTCACATACAGTTAAATAGGCACCTGGGCTATCAGGATAAAATCCACATTATATAGATGTGGCTGACATGCCATTTTCCTAGACAGCTGAGCCTGCAATTTGCGAAAAATAAACCCATTTTCCCGTATTCAGGGCTTAAAATCATCAAGACTGCAGCTAAATAATGGGGAAGTGATAATGATGGAAAGGACAGAATGATATTTACTAATAGTAAGTAAATCTTATCTTCCAAATCAATTATAAAAGTAAGAAGTAGTGTATTTTTAAATTACTAAGATGCAAAGACTTTAGCATATGTATAGGTAAGTTGTAACAATTTATGCAGTTACACTTTGGTAATTTTGGTTGGAAAGCTCTGATGTAATAACTACTCCAGGGTTAATTGTACTTGAGGGGAAGGAAGAAAGAAAGAAAAACAGCACCTGGAAATCAGACACCTCCGTCTAGCTGGATGAAATATTTTCTAAATATAATCTAATCAAGGTATCTACATACCAAGAACATATTTCTCTGCAAGATGCAGCTGAGCAGGTGGTAGGAAGAGCGAGACATGGTGCTACACCACTGCTTTGGGTATGACTCTGTCCATGCACCACTGAACATGGGTGGAAGACACTGCAGTCAGCTTAGCTGCTGTTCCCCCCAAAAAATCTGCCCAGATGCACTGAAGAGTAGCGTTTTTGCCCAGCAATGTTGCTATGTGTTCAGTGAATCTCACTGCAACCTAAAGCACAGAAACATAATCTTGTAGGGATCTGAATCCAAGGCCACACTGCCTACAAGGATGCAAAGAGGTTTATGTTGAATCTACCAGTTTTGAATAAACTCTGATTTCAAATGTAAATACATCTAATGCACCTCATGTGACTCAGTGCATAAGGGTTCCTCCCAGTTTTGACCCAGTTGTTATTGGAGAACTAGTTTTTCAAGCTGTGAAATCCACTTTATAGCAAGGCCTTAAAACCTTGGCAATGGCTTTGAATGACAAATGCAGGCCTCCTCTGAAATACATTTCAGCTATGTGACCCTGATTTAAGTTAAAATTCATAGACTGTTAATTAGCATGTGGAACAGGAAGTTTCTAAATAGTTCACCAGCTATGTATTTGGCAGGCAGTACACCAACACTTGAAGTGTGGTTAAAAAAACTCACTCTTTTTACATCACTGAAAGTTTAATAAATATTTATTTCTTCAGGGACCTCCTATGTTAATGAAACCTGTCTGTTCTTGTTTGAATCTTTAAAACTCGTGTTAAATAGTAACGCTGAAGTAGTGTCTCTGAAACTGCATTGCTAACAGGAGAGCAAATACAGAGCATAAGTGTTTTTTCTGTCTATTTAACAGTTTTTATGTGTCTGCTAAGTGCTTGTTTTCTGTTTTGTTAATCATTCCAACTCCCATAATAATTACACTAAAGAGGAAATCGCAATTTCAAATGCTACTGTTTCTCTGGTTCTCTAGAGCTAAAAGGAGGAAGCAGGATTAGATGGCTTTCTCAAATGTTTTTTCTTTTGCTAATCATGTCAAAATCACATTTCTGTGCCCATTATCTAGTCAGATAGCCCATCAAAATGCTGTGTTATTTGTTTCATATCAGGAAGCAATTCCATTTACCATATAAGATAATAGTCATTGTCCTGAACTAATTTTTTATCAATGCTATCATTTTCTAAGACCTTTTACCCTATCTTCAAAACTTGTTCAGCTACAGGGGCGCAACTTGCACTTCCGCAGGTTAACTTTCCAGCCTGGAATGACACACTACATGGCAGTACTGCCAGGCAGCCTAATGCCACACATAAGAAAGCGCCTTTGGTGCCAAGTGCCACGTGCCAAGAGAGAGGAAAGTCACAGAGACTCATTGAGAAAGGAGCCCTGCTCAGATCATTCTCTTTACAGCAGACTTACTCTCCACCTAAGCTGCCTCCCGGCTTCAAATCATGCTTTAACTTGATCTTGAATCTGTTCTTTCTCGTTTCGAGTCAATGCCTGTGTATTTTATGTCACTTACTTACCTAGAAAACATCCTCAGGCTCCTTCCAACCTCACCTGCCCTATGATCCCATGGGTGTTACTGAAAGAAAGCCTGCAGCAGCTTGGCACTGTGGTTATTCTATGTGGTTCATGATCATTTACATTTGTTCTTGTCATTGTGTGGGCATGGAGATGCATTCGTTAGTGCACAGGAAATGTAGAAGTCTGCTCCTATATATAAGTGACCTGGTGAGAGTAGACATGGCTGGGTTCAGGGAGTTAAAATACTATCTTATTTTCATTCCTAGTCTCAGCTTTGTATTATACTACTGTGGTTTTATTGCTTCTTTGAACAAAGTTTTCATGCAGAAGTGGATTCCGGGAGATCTGGAAATCCAACCTTTGCAAAGTCACATTGACTACAGAATAACTCAAATTCCTATAATCCTATGAGAGATTTAAAATATTGGAGATGCAGCTTCATTTATATGGCCTTTCATCCAAATGAAACCTGGAAGTAATACTCGACACTTACTCCCTGCTGCATGAGAAATGTTTCTCCTGCAGTTGCAAGGCTCCTGAGGCAGCTAAAGTGATACTGGAATACATTCCAGGAGTGCCAATGGAGAATAAGAGACTGAAATAGCCATTAATGGGAGTTTTTGTACTACATGTCATACAATCCTGATTCTTGGTCATACCAGCTTCAGGGCGTGCTGGTGGTACCTCATATTCTCTGAGTAGAGAACTTCACTTTCAGTCTGGACAAATTCATGAGCCTGGAGGGCAAGGGAGGTGATGGTGCTGGTGATGTTCAGATTACTTGAAATCTAGAATCTCAATATTTATGATCTACTGATACTGCCAATTGAATGCCACATTTTACTATAGCAGGAAATATGTTTTCAGTGTAAAGTTTCAGCTCAAAGCTTGGCTGTCTATGGCTTTCTGAATTTCCAGCTTCATATCCTAAATGTATGTCTCAATTTATCCAGCCTAGAAGTACATCTGTTCAGTATTTGGCATATGAAGTATTCGGAAGTATGCACTGAAGAAATATCCAGAACAAGTTATTAANTCTGTCTGGCAGATCTTCTCACTATTACTCTCTTGTCCAGTACATGCATTCCTATGACAATGGCTTTTATGTACACAAAGGCAATAAAGAGTGGTGAGATTCACTCAGCAGACACAGTACAGATGCCAATGATCAGCGGGCATGGAATTAAAGAGAAGGAAAACAAGATACTTTTATGAGGTTCACCCCGCAGATGGAAGAAAAGACCTTAGCATACATCTCAAAATGACAAGGCAGAGCAGCTAAATTTGCATTTCAACATCTGAATTTCCATTTATTATAATTATTTCTTTTAATAATGCAAAAAACATCTAAATTCTAAAATCCATTTTCATTGCTCCATTTCCACTAAAAATTGGCTGATACATGGTTGTGCCATAAAGACACTTTGAAGAGAAGCACATGTTCTTCCTGTTGGGAGGAGACAAGAGTGACACATACGGGGACTTCCCATGCCAGAATGTCATAACCTATTTCAAGTACTCTATATTTATTTCACAAGACAGCAATCCTTGTTCCAAATAAATGACCACTGAACCTAACATCCAGTCATAAACTTCTTTATCCCATTTTACAGACAAACAATATTAGATACAGAAATGACTTGTCCAAGTGACTGCATCACTGGCAGGACAACACTTCTCTAACATAAAAAATTACAGTATAAATAATTTCACATGCCCCAAGTAAATCTAGTACTTTGTAAATTGATGCAGTTATAACTGCTTCAAAGAAGCATCAGCTATTTGGCATAAGTGCTTTTTAAAACAAATGTAGCATATAAACCCAAATTTATAATACTTTAAAATGGTATTTTAGGAAAAGTTCTTAGTTGCTGAACAAATTAATGTCAAATCTTATTCAAACAGACTGACATAACTTCAGTCATCAAAGGGAAGGATCTTGTGCTCTACACTATTTGAAATGCTTGTGCTCTGAATGTGAACATTTTGATGAGATTGTACTGGACTGACAGTCATATCACACTGAACCATTTAAACTGTGTCTGCTATTAAAAATATAGAGCAAAACAAATTTGGAATTATTGCATACATGAGTAAAGTAGTTCATGTGAAGTGTGAAATCTGGAGCTAAGGATTCCATTTGTTGCATCACATAGTGCTCTGCAGTGCAATCAGTACACTTAATACAAATTCTTGATCTTTTATAGGGAAGAGTATTTGATTTCCAGTTTGTCTGGGCACCTTACTGAAAGACTCTGGTTACTGACTTACAAATGTAAGATTTTTTGCCTGAATTAACAGGTGAGCTGAAACCACTCCCTGTAATATTATTTTCAGATTGATACTATTGCTACAGAAACTAGTATTAGCTGCAACCAGCTTGAATGTTAAGCAGCTAGACCTTTCTTTATTGAATATGCCATTCTGGGTTTCTAATTGCTGGTTTCCTATTTTGCATTTTCCTGAGTGATGGATGAAATCTTGTATCTGATTTTTTTTGAACTTCAGAAAGATGCAGTACATTCTGAACCTTCACATGCAAACCTATCTTTATGTTTTTAATTTAGAGTCAGAACCATCAAAGGGTAGAAGCTTGTCTTAATTCTTTATTTGGCTGATTCAAAATAAATATCTGAAGAGTAACTGAATTTTTAAGATTTTGTGATTCAAAAGACAGATGGAAAGCAAAGACCATGAAAAAGATGCAGCTGTGATTGCAGTTCACACTGTGATCCAGTCAGGAGATGAAGGTGGATACAAACAGAAGAATAAATACCTGAAATATATTCAGAATAAATATCTGAAAATGATGTGGAGTATTTTAGCTCCCGTTCTCCTCCTAGCAGATGTACATCACTTACTGTATTTTAAGTTCAACGTGTTCTTTTGAGTCACCACAGAAAGGGCTGATAAAGAATGTGTTCTTTTTAAGTCTCTTTTAATGTTCAGAGCATTGGCCCACAGCCTCAGGAGGACGCCACTCTGTCAGATTTGTGTTAATGGCTATCTCTGTACCCTCCACATTGTAACACACATTTTAGATTTTACACTGTAGCACCTTTTGTGAATACAACGTGATCTACAGCAAGCCCTAGAGTTGTAGAAATGAAGAATTCTCTGAGACTCACAATGAAACAGAAAGACCAAGGGAAACTCTGGAATAAAAGTAAAGAAGGACTTTCAAATATGACCTTCAGCTATTTTTGTCACTATCAAGACTATAGGAACCGCTGCCACAGACTCCAAAGACACCACAGACAATGAGACAGCTCTGCAGAATGTCTCCACATGTTCACTCATCTGCACTAGGATCATATACAAGTCAAAATTAGGACTGCAGCTTTCTTCTGCTCCATATTGTACAAAAGGTTCTGCAGATACCTGAGAAAGCAGCCAAGCTTGCAAACTATAAAGACAAAGAATTCACTCTGTTCTCTGGTGCCTATGTTCAGTTGCAATCATTTCATTTAGATTTTGAACCAGCAGAAAGGTCTGTTTGGACAGAGATCTTTGCAAATAGGTATCTAACAGTAAGACCAAGATCCACACTGGGCTGATGTTTACGCACTGTGCTGATTGCTTACAGCAGCAGCTGTGACAAGGAATTATAATAAATGAAAAGGGATGGTATCAATAAAAGGGGCAATATGGCTATACAGTCTGTGACAACCACCAGTACCTAAATGGCATCTGATTAATTTTCTTTCTATAATTTTAATAAATAACCCATCCTTATTTCTGAATGTTATGTGAGGTTAATATCTAGGTATAGTATGTTAAATTATGTGTTTTTAGAATGAATCAAGCTGACATATCTCCCTGAAACGGATGCTCTTCAAAATTAATGGGAAAACAGCAACCATCAATGCTGACATTTGAAAAATAAGTACATAAATAAATGAAGGGAGAAGAGGCAGTGAGCCTTTTAAATTTTGTAGCCTTCAAAAATCACCTATGTGTCTCCCCAGTAGATCACATTATATCCTCACTTTTCAAACAAAATCCCTTTGACAGCACAATATAGCTTTTAGATTGACCAGCTAATCTATTATTTAAGCAAATGACTACCAGTTATTATGGCAAAGATGACAGACATCGTTCCTTCAAAAAACCCTCCCTGTTAGGAAAATTAGTTTTAACACATAATGAGTCTTACACATGCTGCCCACAAACAGACAGACAAATAAATCTGTAATTTTTCAGTGAGAAAAAATGTAGACGGGGGCTCAATTCTCACCTCTATTCTACTCTTGCCACTGCAGTTACCTTAATAGCTCCAAAGACGGTCAAATATGCACATTGCAGCCCAGTGTTCTCCAACAGGCACAGCTGGTCTCCTCTGCAGTTATCCTCTGAGCCCTCTGGAAGCAAATTGTCTTTGATGAAATATCCCCAAGAGTATCATTCCCACCATTTCTCTTGACTGTTCCAGTGAAGCACAGGGACCCAATACCTACCACAACTTAAAGTGCGTTGCTTTTCCTACACCTTCCACTTCTCACACATTTCTTTCCAGCTTCCTAGCTTCAAGTACAGCTCTGTCTGGGAGTTGACGATGCAGAGATGGCTGAGCTGACTGCCTGCCTCCCATTTGGATTACAGGCAGGATCAGACCCTTTCCATTCAGGACATCTGTCCAGCTTGGCAACCTGTCAGTGTCACCATTCAGCATGGCCATCATACAGGTACAGCCCCGAGAGAACAGCACAGCTTAGCATTGTACTGATGGAATGTCACTCCTCTTCCAGGGAGGGTTCAGAGCCTCTTAGGAAGGTAGCTTCTACTGCTCTGAATGTTAACCAGAGCATAGCTCATCAGTCTTTCCTGAAGGCAAGTTTTGCAAATATCTATCGCGGTGCGTGGGGTTGATGGACTGATGCTGCGTTTTTCCCACAGTGTCCCCCATGGAGACGCTTTGGCGGTGCTCTGCCAGCACCCACACGTGCACACAGCCTCACCCTCGCAGGTGGACATGAGCAGTCACTCACACACAAAGTCTCTGCACGTTCCGGAGACGAGGAGGCAGGAGGGATTCTTTGTGGGCAATTCTGAGGCGTTTATTGGGTCTGCGCCACGGACCAGGAACAAACGCACTCAAAGGGGAACAGAGGCAAAGAATCCCGAACAATCGCGCACACGTGGTTTTACCCCGGGGGGTACCAGGGGCAGGCAGAGCATCAGAAACCAATAATCTGAGGGCTAGGGTGTAGGGGGCAAGGTTAAGTGACTTAACAGGGCCAATGGAAGAGGGGAGGGGAGAGAGGACCAGGGACCAGCGGGGTACAAAGGGAGAACTTTCTGGCACAGTGATGTGGAGAGAGACCACTTTGTAGCAACATGGGGGGTGTAATGTGGACTTAGCCACCACAACAAATATCCTTAATAGCTGTCCAATAGCCTGGCCCAATGCCAGGCACCCATGAGAGTCGCTCATTCACTCTCCCCTACCACAGCTGGGCAAAAGGAGGGAAAAGAGGAAAAAGGGTTAACAGAGGCTTCATGGGTGAGATAAGGAGAACGGGAGAAATATTACAAGGGCAAAACAGGCTCAACCTTAGTTGCTAAGTGAAATTTATTACTAACAGAATCAGAGGAGGGTAATGACAAGTAAAATAAGCCCTTAAAACACCCTCGCCTCCCCACCCCCAGGCCCTCCCTCCTTCCCACCGACAACACAGGGAGACAGGGCAGGGGGGTTTGGTCAGTCCATCACCAGGATTTTCTTCCACTGCTCTGGGAGAAGACTGAGGCCGTGGGGTCCCTCCCACGGGAGACAGTTCTCCGTGAACTTCCCTGGCATGGGTCCACTCTCAGGAGCAGCAGCCAAACCGCACCAGCTGCAGTGTGAGTCCTTCCCACAGACGCACAGCCCTCCCAAAACTGCTGCGGCGTGGGTCTCTCCCCACGGGGTGCAGTCCTGCAAGGACAGGCTGCTCCAGCCTGGAAGCAGGGCCCTATCTCTCCACTGGGTCTCCCACTGGATCACAGCCTCCTCCAGGCATCCACCCACTCTGGTGTGGGCACCTTCCCCACGGGCTGCGGGTGGATCTCTGCATCCCCCATGGATCCATGGACTGCAGGGGACAACCTGCTTCACCATGGTCTTCACCATGGCCTGCAGAGGAATCTTGGCTCTGGCACCTGGAGCACCTCCTGCCCCTCCTTCTCCACTGACCTTGGTGTTGCCATGGTGTTTTCCATCACATATTCTGGCCTCCTCCTGTTCTCTGACTAGAAGCAAAAACCCGTGACTTTGTTTTAATTTTCTTCTTAAATATGTCATCACAGAGGCGTTACCAGCCTTTCTCACTGGCCCAGTTTTGCCCAGCAGCATGTCCATCTTCAGAGCCATCAGCCACTGGCTCTGCCAGACATGGTGGGAAGCTCCCAGCAGCTTCCTCGCTGGAGCCATCTTTGCGGCCCCCCGCTACCAAAAACCAGGCCGTGCCAAACCAATACAATAGCAAAGGTCAATACATAATCAGAAGTAACCAGACTGAAATCACATGTCATATTAGTAAGGCCCTGGATCTGCTGGCCTGTAAGGATACAGTTACAAGTACTGAAGAAAGATGCCAGGACAAAGGAATAAACAAAGAGCCACCTTTCCTGGCTATACAGTGCTCAGATGGGAAGCTACACAATATCTGAGAAGCACAGTGCAGTTTCTGTCAGAAGCACCGCCACAATGACAACTTGGGCTTCACTAGACACAGGATATCTTCTCCCAAGTTCATTTTGTCAGAGACTGAATTTTTTGATGTTGACCCACCTGCTGAAGGATCTAACTTAGCAACAAAGGCTTTAGACACTCAGAGATATAAAGGCAGGCTTGCTCTCCCTTCAGGCCTATGAGGTGCAACACACTGCAGGTCCACTGAGGACTTACCAAACCTAACGTATAGAAAACAAAGTCTAGAACTGTAAATCCTTACTGGCAAGATGAGCTATCATCATCGTATTAGTAAATCAGTCAAAATAATAGCAGTTTACCAAAGTTCCTCAGCACTTTGGAAAATATCAAACCACCTATTTGGGTGCCTAAATTTGAATTGTTCACAAGTGATTGGTCTAATGGGCAAGAACTAATGGGACAAGCCAGGACTCAAATCATCACCGAAGCCTGCTCCAGTTCTCATCTCTCAAATCTTTTTGCCTCTTAATTTAATTGTTGGAAGTGCATGAGATAGGAAGACAAAATACTTAGTAATATTTAGCAGTTTTTCACCTAAGTACAGTGTATGTTTCTGGATTGCAGAGTTGTTTACTTCACGTGAGAAACTCTTCCGCAGTACAAGACACAGTATCAGCTGATATAAATCTCCAAAGTTCCACTCATTATGTGGGTTACTTAATATAGATGGCTGATAACTGAAAATTCCCTTGTTTACTAGTCTATGCAAGCCTCAATTCACACATCTAAATGTATCCCTATTAAGGAAAAGTACTTAAGCATGTGTTTAATTCCCAAAGTCCCAGGCTTAAATGCTTTCCGCAGTAGAGCCGTTGTAACTGTGATAGTCTAAAGAGGCTGCTTTCCAGAACTGGGGTGTTTTTTCTGAATGAAGGCCACAGCTCATTTTAGAAATATGCAGCTGTCTTACTGAAATAAGTGGCACACTGTTACGGTCTCATACCTGGGTGAAGAGACTACACTTCTGCAGGGCAGTTTACGCACTGTGCTGATTCCCTACAGCAGCAGCTGTGACAAGGCATTGCTACTGAATTAAAAATCTGACTTATTTTTCTGTTCATCTGTAGTCTTAATTGCATGATTTCAAAATGTGAGGGGAAAAAAGTAAGTGTTTTGTGGCTCTCAGACCTCTCTAAGTTTCATGATTCTTGGAAGAAGTACAAGTTTATGAACTAGTCATTGACAATTTAAAATGAATATAAAAACATATTTTAGAGCAAAATTTTCTTTTTCAGAAGAAATGTTGCATCATTTTTTAACCATAATTTATATAATTCCAGATTGCAGTTTGGGGACCTAGAAGCCAACTTTTTTTAAACTTACAGTAAAAATTTCTGTATTAACAGCATAGTTTCTGTTCATCAACATTCTTATTTCCATTGGGGTTTTTGTTTTTTTTTTTTTTTTTTGGTTTTCAACTCTATAAATCCTAAATGTGCCTTTCATTTGATTNTTTTTGGGGGGGTTTTGGTTTTTTTTTTTTTTTTTTGGTTTTCAACTCTATAAATCCTAAATGTGCCTTTCATTTGATTTTCCACACTTTAAGTACATCTGTTCAACATTTGGTTCATTATATATTAGGAAATATGCTCTGAAGAAATATTCATTTTACTTTTCAGCCTACAAAGAAAATGCAACAAAGCTGTACTAAATTTTTTCTTTTCAGTAGCTCACACTTAACCAGCTAACTCCCACACTTACTGAAAACAGAGCCGTGATTTAATTGACATGAGGATAACTCTGCCAGAAAAATTTACTAAAATATGACAGAATCACAAGATGGTTGAGGTTGGAAGGGCTTGCTGGGTCATCTAGTCCAACCTCCCTGCTCAAGCAGAGTCCCCTAGAGCACATTCAGGATTGTGTCCAGATGGTTCCTGAATATCTCCAGTGAGGGAGACTCCACAACATCTCTGGGCAGCCTATTCCAGTGTTTGGTCACTGCCCAGTAAAGAAGTTCTTCCTCCTGTTCAGGTGGAGTTCCTGTGTTCAAGTTTCTGCCCCTTTCCCTTTGTCCCATTGCTGGGAACCACCAAGAAGAACCTGGATCCATCCCCTTGGCACCCTCCCTTTGGAAACTGATAGACACTGATAAGATCACCCCTCAGTCTTCTCTTCTGAACTAGAATATAGATTCCAGTTACTAACTCTTAGAATCATAGACGGTATTAAAACAGTATTACAGTGTCTTTATTCTATCTTATGGCAAGTCACATCCAGTTAGAACGTATTTTAGTAGAAACTGTGATCTCTTTCACTACCTCCCTCGATGGATATCTTTTACCCTTTGTGATACCTGTCAACAACCTGTACTGGGCGGATGGTATTCCCACCTATTAAAAAAAGATCTCTCTCTTCTTTAAATTAAAAGAAAATTAAATATGATCTCTCTCTTTAAAGTAGTGCTAAAGAAAGATTACTCATAGATCTAAAGTTATTACTGTCATTTTGTTCTGTTAAAACCCAGAAAATAGCAGAGCAGATGTGTTAAATGCTGGTGGAAGCCAGATTCGTTTGGGTGAAGACTGGTAGCAATAAATATATTGTACACTTCATGATGCAAACCATGTCAGCTCCTCAGTGCTATGCTCCAAGTTGCACCAAAAAAAAAAATTAAAAAATTAAAAAAAAAAAAATTACCTGTACTTCTGTACTGATCTATGTTCTGAATTCCAGTAAGTGTCACATCAGTATAAGTTTTAGTGGAGCTGCTAGCTGCTTCTTCAGTTATGGGATGGAATAGTCTGGCCAAGGCACTGACTTTTTTGCAGGCTGATATAAAAATGTGCAAGGGTACAAAACCCACAAACCACACCTTTGCACACCAGCCAAACCTGATGACCAACAGAATACAGACTGAAACAGAATACAGGCTGGCTTCTCAGACTGAAACGACAGCAACGACTCCAAACAAAATTTGCCTGCTTACAGCCTGCTGCTGTAAGAGCCACTGAAGTTCTCAGGTGACTTTGCTACTTGTCAGACAATGAGATAAACCCAACACAAGTCCCTTCAGCCAACCTCTTTTTCATCTGGGCACAGCATCCCCATGCTAATTGACTACACGCAGTGGCCTTAGACAAACTAAAATGAGGGGGAAGTGGAAGTGTGTCATCTACTTGAAGACTCGTGAAGATTTTCAAAGGACTGCGCTTACCCAGCTGCCACATCCCTGCGTAAGGTTACAGGTTTTGTCATGAGAGAAGAGTCAGACTGAGAGTGCAAGGTAAGAGGAAACTAGAGCTACCCATAAGATAACAAGAAAACCCCATGTTCTCTGGAGGAACAACCATAACCTGAAGGTGCCAGCATTGAATGTTCTGCAGTCTGAAGGTACAGATCCCACTGGTGAACAGCTTATAACTGTGTTTTCTCTCCTGGATCATTGTTCTGTGTTTCATTTGTGGTGGATTGCAGGTAGTAGAAAACAGGGAACTATGGATTGGAAATTTTACCAAGTATCTCCATTAAAATTTGTCTTGGGACAGTTGGATTCACTTTTCATACATTCCTCTGCAGAGAAAAGTCCAGCCTCTGCCTCTTCAGTCACTCCCATTATTGCAAACAAAATGTAAGGGATCTCATGAAGCTCACAGTAGCTTAGCTCTTCAACTGATGGATGTATTTTTTCCAGGGGGCTCCCATATGTAAGGGATGACTAGATCCCTTCTGAAAGAAAGAAATTCACAGAATGATTTTTGTTCTCCTTTCTGATATGATGTATAAAGTGCTATCCAGTGAAATGGTTCAGTTACTAAGGTTTAAGATTTGTTCTCTGGTTATATCAATTATCACTAGACACTGCTGATTTCTTTCTGGAAGACATGAACCTCACCAAAAAACCTAAAAATAATGGCTGTATAAGTACTTAGGGAAACACCACTCCCTTTTTTTAACAGTTCTTTTCTAGATAGGAAAAAACCCCCAACCAGGCAAACAAAAGCCAAACCCATTCAGTTCTGCCATTCTAATATCATATAAAAGCATGTAACATTTCCCTCCTGGATGCAAAGTTGTGGCAACTGATTTTTTTTCTTTTTAATGTGCATGTGTAACTGCTTGGATTAGTAACAGTGCATACTTCAAGCCTGTTACTTAAAACTGCCTGTTTCCAGCATGTATCAGAAGCAGAAAGCATCAAACTGAACTTGAGCAACTCCTGCAGAAGGATTACCCAGAATTCCATCTGACTATGACTGCTGTCCAAAAGGTGGCATCAAGATTTATTTTCTTCTTTGGATTTGGCAACATCATACCCTCAACAAATTGGTAATTTTCCCTGATCTTCTTTTCCCATTTATTTGACTTCTCAGGGTTTCTTATTAAAAGTACTCTATCCATTTATTGACTTAGAAAAATCAGGATTGGTTTTGGGTAGAAGTGCTGGAAAGGTGGTAAACTGAACTCCCCAAGTGAAATAAAATTTGCAGACAGATATTGCTGTTATGGGAGATAATAAGAATTGTTTAGATATGAAGTTACTTTTATTTTCATAATATACCACCAAGTGCTGCATGCTCAGTATCATGAGGCACTCTGTTACTGAATTCACCTTTGTAAAATACTAATGAAGAAAAAGATTCAAACAAACTGTCCTGGAAGGGTTCCACTAAGGGTCATGACTCTATTCATCTGCTCCTGTATGAAATATCTTTTTATTCTGTCCCCAAAAGGTAACACTGTGGGCATTCTCCCTCAAATAGCCTGTCCACTCAGCTATTTTATAAGCACAACTCACCTTGTACACATTAAGGCTGGGAGAAAAAGCTTTCTCTATCTTTTCTCACCACACCCTCAAGTATTCACTTGGACCCCTATGGATGTCATTGCTTCCTACAGCAAACCGTCAAGAATCAGCTTATTTATATTCTTAATGAGTCCAAGTGTCGTTTGTGCTGGCTGATGTGCCACATTGTAGAAGAGCAGCAAAAGCTGAGAAACACATAAAAAAAAAATATTCAAGCATATATCAGATCCATCGTTGCCTGCTTGCACGAGCCCCTGTGGAAATGCTGACTTACTTCAGAAAAAGGGAGTTAAGCGGGTAAACACTCTGCAGTCTACAAGCTGTGTAGGATTGCCGTTCTGGCTGTTCTAAGAAGAAAGGCTTTGGATGGTACATTGTCCTAAGCAGCTCCTACTGAATTTTCATCTGATGCTGTTCCTACCCAAAAGTTCTTTTTCTTTCATCTGTTCCTTCCTGGTGTCACCTACAGAAGCGAGTTCACCTAGGTGGGAGGTCCATTTAATCTATTATTCAAGTATTTAGAGAGGTATAACTTCAGCTTAGGTATCTGGTGAGCCAACACTCACACCACTTTATTTGAAGTACAAACATTTTAATAGTCAATATTTAGCCCCAAATGTAATCCCAGTAATTTTTCAGTGTTCCTTATAGCTTAATTTTCTGTTACCATTTAGCCAAACATGCTAAAGGTTTCTGGATTACAAATTACCTGAAAACCACAACATTTAATGACATTAGATTAAATTTACTATTTTTTTTCCCCTTACAAAACTAAACATAGTATAAATTCTTTATAAAAAATTTTATTGCACATTTTATGCTTTGAGAAGCACTGAAAGTACATGGTTTCCACCAAGCACACGTGACTCAAAGGAATAAAATCTGCAGTTAGACTTGTAAAAAGTATATTATTTTTAAGGCCCTAACCCAATGCAGCGGAAAAGTCTTGTATGTCTTTACTTCTTTTATAGGCGAATATTAAGTGCAACCCCAATCCTTTATAACAATGTATCATCTGTTTCAAATTGGAAGGAAATCAACTCTCTAATATGGTAAAATAACATATAAGTTAATTTTCTAATTGAACTCTCTGGTCTTGGGCTGCCTGCAATAAACCTTGACAATCTGAGACCCAAGCAAGCTCTGGTATTTTGGAGAGCGGGTTGAATGTTACTAATTATAGATAGTTGACTATTTCCACCAGTATAAAAAAAAGATCAGTTCCCTGCACACTCAACATTCAGGGCAAAAAACCACACTAATGCCATATCATCGTTGAGAACTGAAACCCACAACATTCAGGAAATTCTGAGCCCTGATTCTCGTAGTCATTACAGCTCAGCAGCATCCTCTCATGCAGTATTAGGAACCAACTGAAATCTCCCCATTAGCATATTCATAGGACAGGGCTTTTCAGACACTTGCAGCCTTTGGGGTTTTTTTCCCCAGACAGTGTTAATGACAAACCACAGTGGAATTCAGGTGTTTGTGAGCCAGCAAGATTTTGAGTGACATTCTGGAAAGGAAAAACTTCACAACACTAGTTGTAGTTGCAGTGTTATATTATAGCTATTTAGAGCCNTTTAGAGCCTATTCTCCTGAGCAGTGACAACATGCCTGGTACCTTTCCACGTCCCTGACTGCTGTTTACAAATTACTATTATGATCACTGCACAAAGTATGCACAAACACTAGACAGTATGCAGCTTAAGAGGTCTGAAGTCCCCATTTCTGGAAACGTTGACACTCAAAGATAAAGACTGCAGGCATTCCCCATATCTGACAAATAGGACTGGAATGACAAGGAAGAAAACTATATTCCTTGTTGAAAGGCCATTCTGTCTCCACTCAACAGCCATCCAAGGTGTAAAGCACTCAACTTCACCTGATGCACTCTCTCCTCTGTGCACTGGAACATCTCTTGAAGAGGAAGCAGCCAACAGAAACCCCAACAAGCCATATCATGGAGGTCACATGGAACTAAACCTGTAATTGCCAGTAAGTTGTCAGGCATATACAAAAACAAAGTTCAGTTAGAAGGAGGGGAACCATACTGAAATGGTTACACAGAAAAAAATAATACAGGAGTGCATTTGTGTGAGCTACTCTGTCTTTTGCAGGGCTGAAAAAGAAAAAAAAAAAGATATTTTTCTTTTATTCAGTAA
>WEIT01041748.1:513-29959 GCA_013389985.1 Dryoscopus gambensis | reverse complement strand
AAAGTCTTCTTAATAAAAACAAATTCAGAAATTGTTGTGGGACCCTCCCCCCGTTCCCCTGGGGGAGGGGGGGATGCTCGGGTGGATTTGGGATCTGGGATGGGGTCTCCCTGCCCCTGTATCTGCCCTAGTCACATGTAGCCCAGGTCTGCATTTGGTTGGTGGCTTTGTGTCCCCCTGCGAGGGGAACTTGGGAATTGTCTCGTGACTTGGTCAGTGTGTGTGCTGATTCCCCACCATGCGGATGCCATTAAAGATCAGCTGAAATATCCACAAGATGAGTCTTTCCTGATTCTTTCCGCGGACTAAGCTGTCTCCAGGAAGGGTGCAGAAATCGCACCACAACACCACCCCTGTAGCTACCTTGCTATCGAAACCTGGCCACACACAACCAATACGTTCTCATTCATTAGAACAGGATACACACTTTGAATGCTGACCACGGTTTCTCCAAAGCCCCATTCACCACTCTAATTCTGTAATCTGTAGTCAGTGCCTGGTCTTTTCCTTCTGTTGTCCTAACCCTGACTCTATTTTACCTCAAGTAAAAAAAACCTATTTCACCTCTCTGAGAATTTGCTTTAGTATTCTGACTAGCATTAAAGGATTGACTTACTGACAATTATGCAGTATATTCATAGAGATTACAATTCAGGGGAGTGTTTCAAACTTGTTCGTCAGTCACTCCTGCTCAGTGACCTGCTGTTTCAGCCTATGAAAAGCTAATTGTTATGATTACATTAGCAGCAATAAAACACCAAGTGGCCTACAAGGCCTGGGAATGGGCAAGGCAGGGTATCAGGGAAACCTGAACCAAAAAGCTGCAATCAAATGTCTCAAAATGTCACCGACAGAATCCATTTTGCAATAATTAGTGTTCAACTTTCTCCTTAGTATCGTTTAGTCCCCTTTAATCTAGCCCCCTTAGTTTATTCCCTGGAATAGTTAGCTATTCCATCTGAGTATTCCGTTTTTCCAATACAAATGAATTTCTCTATGTGAGCTGACAATCTGATTCACTGTTGTTCCCTCCCCTACTGCTTACAACCCCCTCAGCCTAACCTTCGATTCTTCCACACAGTGAGCTCTCTAAATAGGTCACAAAGTGAATTAATTTTCGTTTGGTTTACAAAAAGTGTCATCTACTCAGATCTTATCTACTAACTGTATCTCCACATTTCACTTCAGATGTCTTTAAACAGGGACTACCAGGAGCAATTTATTCTTTTCAGATTGAGTACAGAATCTTGATTATTGCTTAGAAAGAAGTAGAAAGAAGTATTTAGCACATTATTAGTAGTAGTAGTACATTTATATGGAAGACAGATTTAATCCTATGAAGTGTTAAGAAGCTCAATAAAGAATCTGTCAAGTATTTTCACATGCTTTGATAAATGCCGTTATGTGCATGTCAAATGAAGACTATTAATATGGATGATTAAAAAATTAAGAACTTACTTGTTAATCCTTCATCATCAAGAAATGAATTTGCATTTTGTCATTTTGCATTTTGGTAAGTTTTTATTGAGCTACAAAATGTCTAAACCAAAATGAAATTAAACAGAAGAACAATGTGACGTTCAGATAGAGAAACACTTGATAGCCTTTTGATTCTTTCTGGATTTCCAACATAACATTTGACTACTGAAATTTCAATGATAAAAATCTACAAAGAGAAATGGGGCTGACTCCTATGAAAATCAATGAGACAGTAGCATCTAGTTCCTCCTGTATTTTTATCAGAACATGAGCAATCTTGATTCTAGCATCTTTTGACTGAATAAAACTCCAGCCTTGAACAATCAAACCAACTGAATCTGTAGAAAAGGGTTCAACATAAATTTCAGACAAGGTAGATGATTTCAGCAGGAAATCTTGGCAATAAGTAGCAAATTTCCTAATGTGAGATAGTAGAATATTAATTAAAGAACTGCAGACTTCTACGGGCTTTAAAGAGTCACCTCTCCAATGGGAAGTGAACATTCAGGTCATGGAAGACATTTTGAAACAAAGTGCTATGTGGCTTTTAAAGCCTTTTTTCCTTTCTTCCTTAGACAAGCACATCTTGTCTAAAATATATTCATTTCAGCAAACTCTAAAAAGTGCAAGGATACTGGTAGTTTCGATAAATAGCCACTTTACAGCTCAATCCATACTTTTCCAAATATTTGCAATTTCACCTTGTGTTTTTAATCATCAATGAGGTCTCAGTGAACAGAGACCTTATTAAAATGTTGATATTCACTGTTGTTAAATAACTCCACAGTATAGCCAGTTCCTCCTATGAATGCACATTATGTGAGTTATAACAAAGTTACCTATCTAAAGTTGTGTTCAACAGATGGTATTGATATCTACCAAGCAAGGCTGATATCCCTCTATAAAATCTAATACTCTACGGCCACTCTGACTAAAAATGGGGCTGCACTATATTTTATTAGAAGAAAAAGATATATTTCCATACATCTAAAACTTTGAATGTTCATTAAGTTAAAAAGTACCCAAACCTTCACATGCCATGAGTTATCACTCAGACATGGCCTTGAATAGAAAACACTGTCAGCCACAGAGGACATGGTTTTGTGATTTTCCTTTTCTCCTGCTCTCTTGTTTTCCAGAACATGATAATTTTTGGCATGGAGAAGTACCTCCACTCTGTACAGTTTAAATGCTAAATATAATGGAACACTCAGTCAAGCAGCAAAACATACCAAAAAGTGGGAAAATATATCAAATAGAGAAAGGCTTTTGCATTTCTATTTCACTTATTCTTGTTGTAAACGACCAGTATCAAAACACCTCCGATTGGGTAAAAATTATAAATTAAAGCAGATTATGTCAATAAGAACACGATAAATCAGAACAAATTACTTTTGAAATAACAGTTTCTGGATTATGGCTCCCATATAAATACTTTCTTTTAGCCAACTGTACAGATTACAGATGTTGAATGTAACTTGATACACACCTTTTATCTGCAGATGAAGAGAGAAAGGTTGCTGTTCTGCACTTTAAATTTGTTCCTTGGCAGACAAAGAGAGACGTCTATTTGACGGCCAAAACGACTGAGAACACTACTGATAGCTCAGTTATTACTGGGGGATTTCTAATTTGTTCTCATCATAAAATCGCAATGCTTGATTTTAATTTTATAGTTTCTTAATTCACCAGGAGACAGTCAGAATTTCAAAACCAATATACATTTACTTTTTTGAGAAGAAAATAAAAATTAATCTGTTTATATTTCCTTCTTCAGTATATATGGCCTTTCTATAGACCTTCAAAGTTAAGTGAATAGTGGTTTGAATATTTTAAGAACTCTCTTTTCTACTGCTGACTAACTTGGCCTTTTGCCAGGTAAAATTTTGTTCCAGTGATCAATTGCTTTGTTTTCTCTAAACAAAAATTAGCATGGACCCAAAAATGCAGTTAAATCTTTTGATGTTTAAATGATGAAATACATATAAGAAACAAACTGATTTTAAACTAACAGTAAGATAGAGCTTTATAATGGTTTTCCTTCTTAAGAAACTTTCCCTGAATTTGAAGGTTCTCTAAAATCATAAGGCAAAGACCTTATCATTATAATCCAAGTAACTGCAATTCTAAGTTCACATGAATACATAATCCACATGTGTTCAGGCAGCTAGTTTATCACTAGCCTAATAGTATAAAACACACAAAAAATTTACTCTTCATGTATGGATACAAATATTAGAAACAAATGACTTTGAGTGAGAAAGAATAAACTATAAACTTATTTTCATTTTCAGTGGGAAATACCTCCTCAATGCACTTTCTTCTTAGTTGAAAAGCAGAACATTTTTTATTACATTACAATTACAATTACAATTGTACATATTACAATTTACATTAACTTTCCAGGGAAAATTACTTTTGTTACTAAACGCGATCTAGTATTTCTCCATCTTGACTTATTCTGTCAGAGAAAAACAGTGGAAAATAAAATTTCTTAAGAATTTTGCTGTAAAATAATTTTTATTCAGATGCTAAGCATTTCTGAAGCAATTCTTTTTAGGATGTTGATTTCAAAGAAATCAAAGAAACTCAAGTAAATTCCTTATTAAATTCCTAGGGTGGACAAAAGGAATCCTAGAACAGCCAACTAAAATTTATGGTACTCACAATGCCTTCTTCCCTTGACAGCAGCAGACACCTGTGCCTATGCCACCAGCAGTCTTGCAAAGTGCCAGGTGGCACGGGGGTACCCAGACCTCCAGGATTTCTTATCTCCCAGTTGTATCTGCAAGAGCTCTTTTATAATCAGTGGCTTTCTCAGTGTTTATCATCACCCAGTTTCTCAAACAAGATAATTCTAATTCTCTCATTTCTGTGTTGTTCAGATCATCTGCAACAGCCAGAACACAAGAGTAATGAAGATAATATATGGCATAATTCTACCTACTGTTCCAGATCTGCACATGAATCCCTCTTGCTAAATACATGTAAAAGCAAATCAAAGATGGTATTGGCAAAGGAAATGATGTGTCTGTTCTCACACTTCTGAAAGCATATGGAATAATTAGACCCCAAATATATCACATTTTCTTTATTGCTTATTTATAGAGCAAAAATTTATTGATACTCCCAATGAGTAGGAGGTTTGAAAACAAAAGAGAAGTCGCTATTTTTTATGGTCTGTGAGAAGGACCAGTATATATGTGCCTCAACATATGTCACAAATGAAGTGAAGAAAAATTCCTATTAAAACCTGCGTTGCCCTGTCCCCAGAGAGGCTTCACTTGGCAGCCAATCAGGGCAGAGAAAACTTCCATGATTAGACTGTGAGCACGCCCCCCCGGCCCCACCCACACGCTTGCTGGTGAAGGCGAGTACCCAGATGCTCGCGAAAAATGCCTGCCAAAAACAGGCCCGCGAAGTCGAGCTGGGGGAGGGGTTTGGGAGCACATAAAGGCAGCTAGCCACCACACCACGAGGTCTTTTTGCTTTGGGTCGCTGGCGGGGGTCAGCTTGGCCCCTTCTGCTCCCGCCTTCGTGCCCTCTTCCCTGTGGTCCTGTTTCCCTGCCCGTGCCTGCTTCGCCCTGCTGTGCCAATTCTGAGAACTAGCTTGTCACTGTGAGAACCTTGTGCTCCGCAGTCGCTGTCTGCAGCTCGTAGCCACTGCCTGCACCCAGTTTCCAGCTGTCGTTCGTAGCTGCTGCCCGCACCCAGCTTCGCCCACTGCCCACCGCCGCTTGGAGGTCGCGCCCACCTTGCCACGGCGGCTACGCAAGCGCACCGCGGTTTCGCAACACGCACGGTCCGTCGGCCAAATCGATGCCAATAGATAGCCGGGGTTCTGTGGTAACATTGTCCCCTGTCTTCTGTTCCTTCCCCACCCCCCTCCTCTTTTTTTCCCTTCTTTTTTTCAATAGGCAGTTTTCAGATATAATATTGCCATGTTTGTGCTTGATTGTTTGTCAGAAAAATCTATCAAAAGAATCCTTCCCAGCTCCTCCTTTTTATAGTGGAACGGGACAGTCTGGTAAGAACCCCTACCACGCTGAGAACAAATGCAACCACCACCGCTGCAACATTCACATGTTAATTTTTTCCCTGAAAACTCCTTATTAGTCTATCTTAGTTTATTTATGCCTCTCTTTTTTTAGCTATTTTTTAGTTATCTGGTTCCATCAGATAGGCTTGAGTTTTTTGGTTTTTTGACACAACAGTGAATCCACAGATAAAGAAGCAGCGATAGAACAAATGACTCAAACAAAAAAAAATCCTGACACCTCTACAGCTATATCATGTGCTGGTTTGCCTTAGGTCTCTTCCCTCAGTATTAAAAAGGTCAAATTATGAGTCTGCAACAGACAAAGAAACAACATTCTAAGCCTTTGTAGTAGGGCTGGTTTTTTCTCCCTACGTCCTCCCATTCTCCTTTCATCTTTAGGGAACCAGTATTGTTCCTCAAATGCAAACTAAAGAATATAATCTCAAGGCTACCTCTACTAAAGTTTTGTGCAGTTAAAATATGCCTGACTAATCCTCAGGTGGAATCACAGTCTGCATTCTCCAAAAAAATCCATTAAAAAAACTTCTACCCAGAGGGACAAAATAAAGCTGATATTAATTCCTGTTCAATTCAGAAAGAATTACTTATTTAATATATGTTTAGAGGTGCAGTTATTCCAAAGAGTCGGCATTTTTCCACTGCTTTCCTCACCATGCAGTTATACAAAGATTACCTTTGTAGAAATTTACCCACATTAAAATAAAATTCCTTTTGTTGAGAAGATGATGGTTCTTTCTGGATATGCTGTGTTTACGTTGCATCTTTGTACTTGTTTGTATCACAGTATTTCTTTATCCAAAATTCCAATCCTAAATAATTTCTTTATCTGTTTTAATTTTTGGAGTATAATTACCTCAACAGATTTTTTTTTTATAAATACGAAATAATTTTTAGCATGGAAAACTAACTCTGCATAAAGTGAGAATTCAATTTTTAGTCTAGTAATACTTCCAAGGAAATTTTTTAAAAGAAAATATGACACTTTGGATTGCAAATCTTAGTTCTGCAGATGTGTTAAAAACAACCAGTAATTTCCTGGTTTCATACTTTTCACCTGATAAGGGTTACATAAATATGTAATATAAATATGTTAGTGTATACTAACTTCACCTTCATCCTGAAATCTTGTGCAGGTTATCACAGACAGGTTCCCTATTTTCAGAAGTATCATCAAATTGCTTAACTAAATACAGTGTGTTGAATCCATCATCTTAAACAATGGTAAGAAAGAGAAGCCAACAGAAAATATTTTTCCGAGTAATACATCCACTATCAGTTTCCTTCCTATTTATCAAGCACACAAATAAATAATATGCTAATTTCTTCTACTCCTGCTTTGTAATCTAAACACTGGACACTTTTCTAGAATTTGATCATCTTTTGTTAAATTTTTCTTTCCTGAGGTATCCGTTTTACTTGCTTTCGTTGCTTGTTCATGACCCCAGGTCCTAAGGTTCAGCATTAGATCAAAAGCCCCACTTAAATCTGTTTTTCCAGAGCACTGTTAATGTTATTCAGCTGCAATAAGTCCGTGGAGTGTTACAATATTTTTTCACTTATGTTCGTAGCATCATATACAGATGAATTCAGATACTATCAAGCTGTTGATTAATACATTGGGTTTTGGAGTTGTTTTACTTGTTCTTAATTTTATCTTCATAATTGACCTTAATTAATGTAATTCATCTCCATACATTGCATGAACTGTAGATAGGCACAGAATCATGGTATTATATTTCATATAAAGATATGTATATTCTAGGCATCATAGGGACTACTAAAATAAATATTGACCTTCTTCATAGTGCATGTAAAATAAACATTGCACCAAATTTTTGATTGAATTTACAACCTCTAGAAAGAAACACTTTCCAGATTAGGATTCTGCGTAGTGGAGAATTCACTTTGTGATCTATTACTGTGGAGATACAGCTGGAAAAGCAGAAGTGAGAGCACTGCTGAACTCATGTAAGAAGTGGACGCAGTAACGTTGCTAGGCCACAAACCATAGCAGGCAGTGCAGCCTACCACAAAATAGCCAGCATACAGGAAAAGCATGTTTGGTATGTTTCTGTGCCAATTAGTGCTAGCATTTAGTTTTGCAATATTATTAAGAAACAGAGATATGGTTGTTATAGTGATTACTGCTTATATAGGGATCTATTTTTAGTCACTGCTGAAAAGGTATAAATACTCAGCTCTGTATCAATAAAATCAGCTTATTGCATCCAAGCAATCTGCCCTGTCTCTTCCATCGTCGACCGTCACTTGACATATTACGATCACTGGAAAAACTTTAATAATACTTCTAGTTTAACCAGAGAACCATTGGTTGTCAGTTGCTTGATTTTGCTATGACCTTTTTCTTCAGAATAAACAGCTATCTATACTCAAAAGTCTTTTTCCCTCATGCTCATGCTGATATACCATGACTAGATTACTTTTCAAAATAACTTTGGACAGATGAAGTAGAGCAGAAGAATTAAACTCTTCAACCTGTGCCATCAGAATTTCTGATTGTCTGATCATTCTCATGGCTTTTTCCCCCCTTCCAAATGATTTTTAATTTGTGAACTTCCTTCCTGTATTGTAGATTCTATAGTCTAGTAATAATGTCTCATGGACTTGTTTATCCACCTCAGCAGACTATCTATCCACCGAATTTGACTTGATATTTCCTTCTCTTCAGTTTGGGGTTGACCTTTGCCTTCTCAAAACAGTATTTCAACAGCAATATCTATAACCAGGACATCTAAGACATTTCCTAAATCAGTATGCAAGAAAACAGTCTCTCTTCCTGGAATTCCATTACATATTAGTCTGTTTATGCAACTATATCTACAGCACTCAGAAAGCCTGAAATGAGCACGATAAATTCAGAGCTGACCTTCAAAAATGACTCAATAGTTACACTTCCTAGGCAAGCTTTCAGAATCTTTCCTTTGGCAAAACATATTTGCCTAAAATTTGTAGTATTCTTAAAGTTCAAGCCTTTTCATGATACATGTATGTAAGAAAATGGGAAGGAAGAAAAAGCAGGAAAGTTCTCAAGCACATGGTCATGCTTTGAAAAGTAAAAACAAAAAAAGATAGATGTAGACTCGAGCCTTGATTTTTTCCTTTGTTTTCCTAGTAATAGAAAGGAGAATCTCTGGAATATATTCTGCTTCATACATATTGCTAGACTTTTCTTTTGACAGCCGTTCTGGGCAATTCACTGTACTTTTCCATACACTTTGCTTTTCCAATGAGTTTTAGAGCAGACCAAATGTCAGAGAAAGAGACTCGCAAACACCAAAAGACTACAAGGACTTTCCCATGCTTGATTTAGAGACCAGGTCTGCCTCTTATCTTTGTATCTTGGATGGAATGTACTTTAAAGACTATTTCATAGCAGTTAAATGGGTCCTTGTTTTTAATAAGGAAGTATTGTAAAGATTAGAAAAAATAAAGAATGTAAGAAAAAAGTTGCCAGTTTCAAGTTCTTTGAATAATTAAAAATTAAGAAAAATTATTCTTTCACTTCCTTTCCTTTTCTCATTACAATATTCTTTGAGACTTCCACTTTTAGATTACCTTCACCCATTCATGAAGTAGTGCTTGATGGCAGGAGATTCCCAGCTAGGCAGGGCAAATCAATTATGATAATTACACAGAAAGTGAAACTAAAAGTTTTGAGTCTTGAGACAAGACTTTTTCTTAACTCAAAAAGAAATGAAAAAACATAGCTTGCTTAAACAAGAGAAAAAACCACACCGATGCAAGAAAATGGGGGGGGTGAGGAGGGAGGAGGTTTCCCCTTTTTAGCTGTTTTTTTATCATATTTTAGTTCTGTTTTAGGGGAGAACTTTATATATATTGTCTAACTTGCCCAAACAAAAGAGGGGCACAAGGCTAAGAACACTGTAGTGGCATAATTAATCTTCCCTTCTGCCTTTCTATATATTCACTAACACACTAAACTCAGCAGGTGGAGAGGAAGTAACACTCCTCTGTTGTCTTCTATAGTTCACCACTGAAATAAGAGCATTGTACCATAAATGAGTTTTGGGCCCAAAAGGTTAATTTACTTTCTTTTCTGGATTGCTCTATGAACACAGTAGGTTTTGTTGCTTTCTCTACCAGGCTACCTGTAAACCATCACCTGACTGTAACTAACGTATAGTGTTCCAATAAAGAATTACCAAATCTCTCAGCCGTACATACAAATCAGGCTTTTCTTTCCTAAAACCAGATTTCTTCTTACTCACTTGGCACTGTTAATATATAAGACATATTTGGCATAATTATTCCTCTTAATTATTCACACTTACTAATCAGATAGAAGAAAAAATCCTTCTTTACGTTATGGCATTGTTTCACATCCCTGCTCTCTATGCATGTAATGTAAATCTTTCTCTTTTAATCTCTTTGAAGCAAGCCCTGAAGAAGTATTGTATCTTAATGCTATTCCTCACTAATCATTATTTTAGAAAGTGGTGCGTCATTCTGGAAGAATGAGTTGAATTCCCTTTGTAATGACGGTGATGCAAGAAGTAGGATCTCACTTTCAGCAAAATCAAATGTATCTCTTAGGAACACATTCTGTGAGTGTCTATCATGAGTAATGTGTTACTGTTTAATCTAGGGGGTTTTTTCCCTTTAAACAATCCACCACCCTCCCTATCTTCAAACACACAAGACCCGTAGAATGTCGACTTCCTCAGGATATTGGGTTAATCATAATTATATTGAATTACTGGGGGGGAAATGTACTTCTGCTAAACAATAAGTATCTACTTTTTTTTTTTTCACCCTCTCATAAACATCAAATAAGGAATTAAACAAGGATGAACATACAATCCATCTGATGAAGGTATCATTTTTCTCAAATTAAATTACAGCCTTTTTGTATGACTGAAGGCTGATTTGAGATGGATGAAGTGCAGAAAGAGCTCAGCAAGGGAGTACGGCATAAATTACTCCACTTTAATTTGACCAATGAAATTCGGAGTAAGAAACTGTTATTTATTGTACCTTTTTCAAACTTATTAAATTATATAACTGTCACTATTTTTCTATGCCTCCATCACAATGCAATAAAGGTCTTCTAGACCTCACATCTATAGAATGGATGTCAGAAATACCCTTATAACACAGGGATAAGAATGGGTTTTACAAAGATCTTCATATAAGCACTCTCCTCTCTCTTTGCTCACTTAAATGCAAAAATAACATATTACAGACATCCTTTCCTTTATGTCCCCACATCAGAGTTATTTTTAATCTTGAAAGCACAGACCATAATTTTAAAAGCTCAAATTAGTCTCCTAAATCTATACTTGGTTTTCATATTTATAACTTTATAGATGTTATATGTGTGTAAGTTTGCACACCTGTATGCACATATATGAATTTTAGACATTTTAAAAAATTATATATATAAAAATAATTGAAACTAGGGAAGTTTCTCTATGGATAATGTATGCATAGATATGTTTAATTACACACCAGCTGAATACAAAGCGGCTCTCACTCAAATTATTGCTTCTTTTGAAATCAATGTAAATCAGTGCTTGAACATCTGTCTTGATCAAGTCATTCAAAGATATTAAGATCTGAACCTAAGAAGCTAATCTAAAAATGTACACTTTTTGAAGCCAGCCCAGCACATAGTGAATTTACCTCTTAATTTAGACCATCAAATTAGCTAATGTGAGGTACTCTGACACACTTCTTTAAGCAGTTTCACACTCCTTCCATTCTGATGTTATTGTATATGCCACCTATGAAGATTATACCTAAGACAAAAGAAAGAAATTAATTAATTGTTTCTGTTGTAATGAACGACTCAGTTAAGGTACAGAACGATTTCTTATTTCTTTTAACAAGCTAACCAGTTTGGGGTTTTTTTTCCAAATCTTTTTAGATTTTTCATTATATGAAAGAAATACACAGCCAAAGAAAGAAGCTGGAATCAAATAAAACATTTTTGACCACTAAATACTACAGTCTTCATTTTTAAGCAGTATTAAAACTTACTTTTTTTTTCCTTGCATCACTGAAATATTACATGTATAATCTGGAAAATAAGTTCCTGTAAACATCAATGGGATCTTCATTATATTTGTACATAGACATGAGGTGGAATTTCTGTCTAAATATCAAGCATACTGTGTGCATTAGTTAAAGATTGTCAGTCTGCTGTAATTAACTGCTGTCTTGAGAGCAGCAATTAAACTATCACTCAGGACTGGTTCCAGAAGTATCAGACACACAAGCACACTATATAGTTAAAAGCTGATAAAAATTTCTCCTCCTATGACCATACACAATTTCTTCTACTCCTTCTTTGTTCACAGCATTAGTATTTTGTGGATCTATAAAAAACTTCATAAAATTAAATGATAGCAGCCAAATTTCTTGTAATCTGTAAGGTCTAAGTTTTAGCATTTCAACACTAAATTGATTGAAATACCATCTAGGAAGATGTTTCTAAATGGTAAGTGGTAGAAAAAAGCTGTGTATGTATGTTTGTTTCAAGAGGTTTCTGTTCTATGAGTCTTTATTTCTCCATCTTCTGATTCCTCAGACCTTGTTTTATCTTGATTACACAAATTAAGAGAACTTAAAACTTCCTTATTGCGACTGGGGTCTGTTCCGCGGTGGGTGAGAGGAGAGGAGAAGAGCAGGCAGCAGCCAGGAGTGTGCGCAGCAAAGTGAGAGTGAGTTTATTATCCTACAGTTCTTCTACAGACTTATCTACTTTGTGCTAAAAACAGATCCTAGCAAGGTCAGAAATATGTATATAGCTTACAAAACATTTTTGATAGCTTCTTGTGAGAAAGAAAATCTTCCACAATACAGAAAACAGCAAGATTTAAGCAAGCAGCACTTTGTATCAACACTTCCTAAACTTTTATCCTCAACCAGTTCATAAGCATTTTCTCAAGATTGCTTGAAACACCATATTTTAAGTTCCTTTTGCTCCAAGAACTGCATAAGATAACATTGAGAGAAGGTCATAGTATTTTCAACAAAAAGAGGACCTTGGAAATTCTAAGAGACCAAGAAAGTTTCAGCGGCTGCTCTGTGTTACATTACAGCCTGACATTTGCCCTGGCTTTAAGCAGTAGATGACCCACCATAACACAGAGTGACACAGGCCATCTTCTAGGGGTAAAAATGGATGTCAATCACAAACCACTGGACGAGACCTGAGTCTTTCTCTGTGAGTGACTGGGATTTAACTGTGTGGAATGAAATTGGAGACTTACAGACCAAAGCGTGGAGGGGAGATTCACAGCATCATGTTGAAAAGGAGAAAGAGAACAGACCCACTTCCCAGGATGCAGAGAGAAAGTAGAGCAGTCTTCACTGCTGCTCTGCAAGTCTTTGTAGAGACTGAAGGACATCACAGAGGGAGCCACTGGAGTTGAAAAAACCAAGAAAAACGCAAAAATACTTAATTGACACTGAACACAGGAAGATTGGAAAGGTTTGTTTTCAGCAAGAACGTTGAAAGCTGCAGTGAAACTGATTTGTTTTCTGGACACTTCTGATTCAGAGAGTATTTTTTAGCAATATCATAATTACATTCTCATCACATGAACACCTTATCCAGGTTGGATTTTGATGACAACGTAATTTCTTTCCTTAGCAGAAATAAATGACAGGAGTTCTGGTTTTGTTACATCTTCTGCACAAGTGTTGTTTAGATTTTGGGGGGGTTTTTTGGTTGGTTGGTTGGTTTGTGGGGTTTTTTGTGTGGTTTTGTTTTTTGTTTTTTGGGTGGTTTTTTTTTGTTTTGGTTTTTTTGTTTGTTGGTTTGGTTTTTTGTTTTTTTGTTTGTTTTATGTTGTTTTCTTTTTTTAAATTTTGTTTTAATATTGTGTCTTTTTCAAAACAGTTTGTTGTGGTTTAAGCCCAGATAGAAATTAAACACAATGCAGCCACTCGCTCAACCCCCACCTCTCTCCCAGATTTTCACAGGCCTTATGGTTCTTAGATTTTTAAGTCCTGAAAAAAGCAACTTAATAATTTCTGTAGGGTTTGGGGTTTTGGGTTTTTTGGCTCTGACTACAAGAGCTTCCATAGTAATCATCTACTGAATTTTCAGTTTTCAAGTTTCTATGTACACAATTATCAAAAGTGGTGTTAAATCACTGTTGACTTTAATAGTAAAGTACAATTTTGTAAGTAATCACTTAACTTGCTCCTTCTGTTTTCTCATAAGAAAATTCAGGCACCAGCATCTTTTGCTCTACTTTCTTTCAATGACAGTTCTTAGCTGTGTTTTCAAATGCATCTAAACTGTCTGCTCTTTCGAAAAAAAATGTTTCTAAAATTAATCTAGGAAAAATGCAGTGAGGTACTTCTTTGCTTATTTAACTATAACATTGTCAACAAGGTAATGCTTTTAAATGGTATCTGTGGCAGAATATAACATTATAGGAATATACTTGTGCTCAACCAGTTTTATCAGTTTTTAAGAAAAACTTTAAAAAAACCAATGTTTGAAAGAATGCATTAGCTGAAGGATGAAGAGGATAATGATGCAGACATCCTTGGGCATGGGTAAAGATTTAAAAAATTGCCTATCTGGTTTCTGATATATCTGATGTTTGCAATCTATGTCACTTTTTAACTAAAATCAGAGTGGCTAAATCCTTGGGTTATTGAAAAACTAATTTCTGAATTTCTTTTACAAAACTATCAACAAGGACTTGAAAACATGCTTAATGGGTAACAGAGCTAGGTAAGAGCCGATGGGTAACAAAGCATCTTCCTTAAGGGTTGCACTATCACCATTTATAGATATGGTTTAAAAAGGTTAAAAACCTCCTATGTCAGTCCAATAATACTTCCCGATCCTCCAGCTACTTACAAAGTTATATTCTGATAGAAGTTAATTCTGACTTTTTAATGTGGTTCCCACAATACATTAGTGTATCTTAAGTTTTGGGCACCACAATATGACAAGGAAATTAAGCAATTAGAGAGTGTCCAAAGGAGGCCACAAGGATGGTGAAGGGCCTTGAGGGGAGGCCATGTGAAGAGGGGCTGAGGTCACATGGTCTGTCCAGCCTGGAGGAGACTGAGGAGAGACTTTAGTGTGGTCTTCCACATCCTCGCGAGGGGAAGCGGAGGGGCAGGCACTGATCTCTTCACTCTCCTGACCAGTGAAAGGACTCAAGGAAGTGGCCTGACGTTGTGTCAGGAGAGGTTTGGGTTGGTTATCAGGAATAGGTTCTTCACCCAGAAGGTGGTCAGGCATTGGAACAGGCTCCCCATGGAAGTGTCACAGCACCAAGACAGAGTTCAAGAAGCGTTTGAACAATACTCTCAGGCACATGGTGTGACACTTGGTGTCTTGTGCAGAGCCAGGAGTTGGACTTGATCCTTGTGGGTCCCTTCCAATTCAGCATATTCTGTGATTCTATGAAGGAAAACTGAGAGCTGTTCACTTACAAGGTCCAAGCACTCCACCACTCATCCCTATTTTACATTTCTTGCCTCACTCTGTGGAGGCAAAAGAATTTTCCCCCTTTCTAGGAACATTTATTGAAAACCAAGTATTTATCTAACTCTTGTCTGATTTTGGGCATTTTATGTGCCAGGTTTTCGTTCTTGAGACATAGTACTCACCTTTGTCTTAAGCAGAGTTCTAAGTAAATATGAAATAACCAATAGAAGAGGTAGAAACAACAATGCACATTTTTAAAATTTAATATCAAGTTTGAGTTCATCTAATCAAGAAATATCCAGTGCATTTGATTAGTTAATTTGTCTTGAACGACTCAGATGTAATGGCCAAGGAACAATACTTTGCTGAGACATGGCATCCCTCCTCCTTCTCCCTGTTATAAGCCATGGATGTAACTAACCCAGATACTTTAAAATTAAAAAGAACTGCAATTTAATTTGCATTGATTAGAACTTCTTATTGGGTAAGCTTACAGACGCTGGTTTTCTTTGCCTGAGCTACTTACACTGAAAAAACCCACAGATTTTATCAGTATAACACACAGTACCATGAATAGTATAAGTTTAATAATACTTTCGCTGTCCTTAAGATTCCTCCTTGCTGTTCAGTCATTCCATTCCCTTTTAATTTCACAGAGACGATTCTGAGACTGTGTTAGAACAGCCTGGGATTTTTTCAGGTTGTGTTTTCTTTTTTTATAAATATATAAATCCCCTCACTCTATGGTGCATCTTTTCAGTTTCTAGTACTTGTGGCTGTTCAGAGATGATGTAAATTCTCACTGGTTTTGTGAAATAAAATATTAAAATTGCATTGTTACCTTTACATCTTGACAGCCACCAATGTCTAGGCTCCATTAAGCATAGGATTCTATTATACTAACTACACTACAAACATATAATCTCTGCCATAAAGAAATATCTAACAAAAATTTGCTAGAGAAAAGCTGCAGGGCTAGGAGGAATTTAGGAATGTGAGCAAAAAAAACCCCAAAAGTTTACCTTACATGACTTTTCAGACAAACTCTGCTTCAAAGAACAGAAGTTTGAGATTCAAACTGCTCTTTTTCACCAAGTAAATGGTAATCCTTTGTGATTTAATTTGTGCAGTAAGACAGTAGAGACTATGTTTTCTTTGCATTTGTGCAATAACTGGCTAATCAAATGTTTCTTGTCAGACATCTCTCAAGCTGCAAGACAAAATTAAATTCCAACTTTATACAGTGAACAAAATTACTCACTAAGGGACCCAGGCCTTCTCTCCTTTCTTAATCCTAGAAAAAAATGCTGTAGTAAAAATAATCTATTTGATAAGAGCATAAGTAAGAATGTATAGAAGTAAAATTCCTAAGAATTATATAGCTGAATTTTTTCACATTTTGTGAGCAATTGCTTTGTTTTCAGTTCATGACAGTGTTAAAAAAACTAAAAAAAAAACAAAAAAACCCCCAAAACCAGATAAGTGGCCTTTGAAATAGAGACCATAATTCTTACCTTATATTTTAATAATAATTAAAACCTCCTGTTAATTTAATTTGATAGTAGACTGGATACATTGACAGTGTAGATTGCAGATGGGTAACTCAGAAAAAAAAAGTTATTTTGCTAAAGTGTAAAATTCAGAGACAAATGGCTCTTATTCTCACAGTTTCCCACATGAACATTCACTATTGTTATGATCCAATTGNTGGTCTTCTTGGTGGTGAAGGTCCCCCCAAGAAGCATAGAATCCGACGGGTTTACATGCTCAGGCTAGGTAGGCATGTCCAGGCATGTCCCCCTGGGGGAGGGGGCAGTCTCTTACAGCAAACTCTGGGTCTGTTGCATCACGTGCAGTCCTGTGGGGCAAAGCCTCTCACGTGAATGTCCCGTGGATGTGGCCTCTGGGGTTGCGGGTTCCACAGCGCAGCCAGTTTGTTTAATCGGAGAATGGGCGTTCAGTGCCTCTGACCAGAGGTTACACCATGCACCCAAAATCTCCACCTCCCTCCTTGGCTGGGGACAGTCTGTGTAATCCTGGCTTCTGTGAGCTGTGCTCTCCTCCCACCCCAAACTCAGCTGGGATGGCAGCTGGAGGCTTTGGCCTCTTGTGGATGCATACTTTGCCCTCAGCCTGAGGTGACTGAAAAATAGGTTTCCTTTTATCTAATCAGCAGTTTGACTTACAGTCCAAAGTTCTTCAAGGAGGTTTCTGTGGCTGTAGCTTCTTTAAAACTTTATATCAGTGTTTGAGGCATAAACTATTTTCAGTCTCTGACAACTATATGCTGTCAAAAACCTCATAACCCTTAGTTTATTCAGACAATAAATCCCTTGTAAGAGTTATAAATTCCTATCACCACTAACTCCTTATTTTCTCTTGAAAATATAAGTTGTATAATGCAGGATTCAGTTCAACCTACTCAGAAAACTTTTCAAATATTAACTGTACAATGGACAAGCTTTGTTTTTGAAGTAGTATTCTTCTGTAGTGATTTTACAGTGGCAGAGGGGTTTCACACAATATAAGAGAGCATCATAATTTGCTTTTCTGATTTTTTTCACAGAATCCCTGTCCCGCTACCCCATTATTACTGTCCATAAAGGCATGACCAGTCTTCATGATGTTTTCAAATGTGACAAAAATTTTGCAGTTCTATTTTCTTTCCCTTTCCTTCCTTCTCCTCCTACCACCTTTGACTGTGTTGCTACAGAGTAGTTCAAGATTGATCCTCTGACCCTCTCGTCCCCAAATTTCATCAACCGCTACAAGCAGTATTTGGTCATGAAGATGCCCATCAGGTTTTTATAGGTGGAGTATGAACCAAGTGCTATGCCTAAGGAGTCTGTGGTAGGATAAGCAAATTTATTATAAACCGTATTACTACATGCAATTTAAATTTCATGATCCAGTGCCAACCACATCTTAAATACATTAATAACCTGGTTGTTTGGTTTGTTTCTTTTTAAATACAAAATATAAATTGGTCCCATCACAAAAAATATCTATTTCTCAAAAATCAAGCTTTATAAAATACTCAGGTGTGCCCCAAATACTCCATGTCCTCAGAAGACATCAATTTCAGGTATTTCTCTTTTCCTAGAACAGCTGCCTCCCTTTTAAAGTTAAGCATTCAAATGGAGTGTTGGATGTTCCACTACAAATTAATTTCTGCCCAACTCTTCAGGTAACAATGACTGTGAAGAGACCAGGACTCTGAGAAATCATGTATAACAACAGTAATGTGGGTAGTGTGGAACTTATCAAATAATCACATTACAACTTGAAATTCTCCAAATGCCAGCTGTGGAAAAACAATTATTTCACAGATTTTCACAGTTTATTCACTTGTCATTGAAATCCAGTAGAACCACAGAAAAAAGATGGAGAAACAATAAGGAACTAAAAAAACCCATAAATATGAAATTTCACACAATTTGAAATGTTTGACAGATTTACCAAGGGAATACTTTGATATTTTTTCAATATGTTAGAAGAAATGTTCTTCAATGTTAGAAGAACATCTAATTAAGGATTGCAAATTAAACGCCTTAGTTGCAGAGTGTGGTTTCTATGACTGCTGGTTATTCTTTAAATAGGTTTGGAAAGCCAAACCACAAACTTAATTTAGAATCACAGGAAACTATCTACTTACAGGGCTTTCCTTGAGATGAATCTTCCAAGAAAACCATTATTTTTGTTCCACCTTATTAGACAAAAATTTCTAAAAGAGGTGGTAATACTCTTGAGAATCCAAGTAAAGGAATACTGATATTCCTATTCACATTACTATTTTTCTTATTTAGTAATAGCACAGGGAGAGAAAAAAAATCACAAAATAAAATGTAAGCATAATTGAGATTTAACATGATTGTTTTCTATTCCCCTTAATCAAAAGCATTTTGACACTACTTTCCACTGGAAGCACAAGTTCCATGGAGAACAGAAATACAACAGCTTCAGTGAGACAACAGCAGCCACAAAAATACCAATAGCAATTGAAAGCGATTGTGAGAATGTTATGTTGCAGAAGTGAGATTGCGGAAAAACACAAAGCTTACTCCATCCCTGCTAATTTGTACTAAGTAGATAATAATTTCCTTTTATATGAGTGTTTTTTCAAACAAAAGTTGTTCTGCCGAGGAAAAATAATTACTTTTCAGGTTTCTAAATTCCTTTTCTCATTTTCAAACATCCCCTTTCTAAGAATAGTGTATTTCAGAGTACATGTTATTGTTGTCTTTTGTTCATGTGACAAACACTTCTTATCTATCACGTACTCTTTTTATGAACCACATAAATATCTTCCTGATGTTTAAGTGTTCAAGATTTTTAATCTGAGAGTATTCTGATTGCCAAGTTCAGAAGGTTTCAGAACACACATAGGCCAGAGATAAACTTACATGCTTCATAACTGGGGGGTTCGGTGGAGTGGTGGTGTAATTATTTAAGTTCTTCTTTAGAAAAGCTGTTCTTTATATTTGGTATGTGAGACCAATGTTTACATTATTTCCATCAGCCTCATTTAGATACAGAAGTTATACCACATATCTTTCTTCATTTAATTCATTTGAGATATCCTTAGGATATGAGCCCACGTAAGTTATATTCTTGGCACTGATATGCAAAGAAACAATGCTTATTTCTTGTTAATATATGCCATCACTACAGACAGCCCTCCCCATCTTTCTTTCCTTTTCTTTTTTTTGTATATTTGATTAACTTTTTTTTTTACAACTTTGCCTGTGGGTTTGGACAGATCAGTTGCTTTCTTGCAATTGTATTCTTATGTCTGTCATTCTTCTTGATCTAATTTAATCAGCAAGGCATTGCATTTAAGCATTTAAGCATTCTCTGTTTAATATTCTGATCTTAATGCTATTATAAGCATAGGAGAAAAGCTCACATAATAGATTCCTCTATCATTTCAATGCCATTTATGTATGTATCTCTGCAAAGGTGTATGTAAAAATATTTCCAGTCTCTGCTTGTAAGTCAATTTATTGATTTTTGGACAAAATTTTCAACATCCTTTTAGCCCATTAAGAACCCTTTCGAGTACAGCACTAAATTACATTTCATCTTCTCCTGTTCTCTTGCTCCACGTTCAGTGATGACTTGGGTATTGGTTTAATAATAATGATGATAATAATAATGATTATAATAATAATAATACACCCCCCCCAAAATAATCTAGAATCAGCCAATTGTGTTTCATTCAGATTCTGAGAGAAAACATATCTAATTGAATTTTGATGTGGCTGTCCCTTCCTTTTTTTCCCCCCAGACATTTTAAAATGTATGAATGCTGAACACCTTAAAAATTATCTCACTTGCACTCCTATTACATGGTAAATGCATATGATTTCCACATATTCTACATATTAAATATACAGTGTTGAAATGACTGTGCAGATTTCATGTTATAGAGCAGTTTTCCTGAAATCAGGGCTTTATTGGTGATAAAGACAAAGCAGAAACATTAGGTTTTTTTTTTTAATTAGGAATTCAGAAGTCCTGCTGGTATTGGCACCAACTTGTAAATTATGAAAACTATAATTCAATGGTTTTCAAACTTAACATTTTCAGTTTCATGATTTCAATGCCAATTTGGTAATAGTTTTGCTACTTACATTACACTGACAACTTCAAACCCACATACTAGTCAAATTTCACTAAAACCTTCTAACAGCTTACTTTAGTTTTGTCAATTCAGGAAAAGATCAGAACAAAAAGTACCAAACAATCCAAGAAATGTTTTGAGCACCAGATTTCTACTGAGTAAATGTGTATCAATTGAGTTTCCTTCCTTCAAAATGCCAATTTCAATTCTGTAGTGTTCTAGTCATGATTACTTAGTATTTGATACATTCTGATGCTGCAAAGTCTTGTCCATTGAGTCTTATCCACAAAGTCTTGTGCCTTGAAGAAAGGCCTGTTTGTGTGCTTGAAGTCTTGATAGTGTATGTTGCTGAGACCATGGCCTAGTTCATAAACTTCATGAGACACCATATATATTGAAGTTTTTTCCTGGGTTGCTTTAAGAAGCTTTTCAAATGTGTTTTATTTTAAAGAAATCTCACATACAAACTTGTAAAATGTTCAAGTTCTTTCATTGTAAGATTATGTATTCCCCAAAATTCAACAGTATAGTTTTACCCTGGTAGTCCCAGTACGATCTTGAATATGCTTAGTTCCTGAGGAACTAAGGTGTATAAGAAGTACTAAGAAGTATAGGTGGCCGAAAGAGACTGCAGTGAGGGACCCGGTACTTGTTAGGTACTGTGCAGCAGACCAAATCCAACTCTGTAGCAGTGAGAAGGACAGGAGCTATCACTCACCCTGCTGCAGCTTTTTCTCATTGCTTTTTTCCCCTAGCAATTTAGACAGATTTTAGTTTATTCAGCTGATGCAGGACCCTCAGCTACATGTACCCATCATGACCTTTTTGTCACCACAAATGCCACTGTGACTTCATAGGATGACAGCTGGAGAAGTTGTTTCTGGATGAAAACTCTCATCTTCCCCCTCCAACACCCACACTCTTCAGCACTGCACCCTCAACCTCCCCATGTTTTCATCCGAATCGATTTTCCAAGCTGGCTTACAGTGCACTTACACAAACAATGGTGCTAAGACATGCTGCAGGATGGAGATGGTCAGGGCCATGAGAAGTCCATTAGAAGCCCTCAGCTAACCAGTCTTCCACTCCGGAGGACATTATTGTCAAACACGCTTTTGCTGCATCCATGAGAAACTAATCCCTGCACTTCCCTTTGGGAAATTTCATTTTCATATCTCCCAGCTTCCTTCCAACCCTAAATTCTTATATCCAGTTCTAGGACTTTACACTGCCTTGGAAAATTGTTTCCTCACTGGTAAAATCTGGGATGGAGGTTAACTCATTCACCCTTCCAGCAAGGAGCATAGAAGAACTAAAGCATTTTGAACAGAACTGGATTCTTTTGAGTTATTTGGTCACATCAGGTGTACATGTCACAAAATTGCCTTCATAAAACTATTGATCCCTGTCTTAGAAACCTCCTATTATTTGCCTTTTGCTTCCTGTATTTCCAGTGAAAGATTCCAGCTTCTTGTATCTCCTGTAAATTCCTATATTTCCAGCTTTTACTCTCTAGGAAGGTATAGCAAGATACTAAGGGCATTCTAATTTAGTTATTTTTATTCATGAACTGTTTATAACTATTGATAGAATCATAGAATCCATCTAATAGCCATCAAATCCATCTCCTTCCAATTTAGAGAGACGGATGATATTGTGGGGGACCGTGTCACAGGCTTTACAGAAGTCCAGATAAATGACATCTGTAGCCCTTCCTTTGTCCACTGATGGACTCACCCCAACATGGAAGCCCACTGGGTTGGTCAGGCAGGACTTGCCCTTGATGATGCCATGCTGGCTGCCTCGAACCACCTCCCTGCCACCTCCTATATATCTTCTTATTTTATTTGGTTCTTTCCCTTTCTCAATGAGAAGCCCCATTTACATTTACATAGAGCGAACAATTAATTCTCCTTGCTATGTCAACCATGCCAAGTTATTAATGCTTTTCTCTCCTTCAAATTTTTGATAAGAACTTTTACTTTTCTGAGTTATCAAGACTCTCTACACGTTTGATCTACTACATGATATATCTTGATGGGGTGAAATGGATAAATCAACCACAAGCCCCTAATCTTTGTGCTTAGACATCTCTATTTAGAACTATGAGCAAATTGCTTACCCAGCAGAAATGTGACATCTCACAAGAACAGTGCAGGTGACAGTCAAGAAGGGAGACTTTATGAGGGAAGCTGGGGAGCAGACAGTATGGACTGTATTCCGAGTTTCAGCCTACTCCTCTGTAAAGGCAGGAAACTCTACCCCTACTGCTGTCAGTGCAAACAGCAGGCATCTCCTCTGAAGGCCATTCTACATGTCACCAGCCAAGAAAGGCAGCCACAGACCCTGAAAGTCACTGAAGAAGTGCAAAACACACACAGTTATTTCCTTCTCATAACAACAGCTCTAATCCAATAGCTATTATTTCATTAGCATTAGCAGGCATACCTGTGTCAACTTTAGCAGGCCTGATCTCATAAAATTATGTCAGATTTTATAGAAGTTCCACTGGTAAAAACATTATATATTTTTAGTATACATAGAGTTAAAAAAAAAGCAAACACATTTTTTTTTTCTTGCTCAGAGAAGTAGAACATTCTATATATTTGTATTCAGAACAGAGAAACTTAATTTTAATAGCTCTAACCAGAAGTAGGTCATGATTAGTATTTTGTTTTGTCATAAGCCTGATTTTTTTCAGTGGAATTTCTTATGAAAAAACCCAACCCCTTCTTTTTAAAAGAAATTTTCCACAATTATGATGATAGAATATTTCTTATTTTTTCTGATTATAATTCAACAATAAACAAGCTTTGATGCATTTCAGCTCTCCAGAGGTACTAGTGCATTACTGAGAATAAATACTGTCCTGTTGCTACAACATAAATAATTCATCATAACTAAGATCTCTTCATCTTTATTTTCTAATATGCCTCTTTCGAAATGCAGTCTTCAGAACATAATTTATAGAAAGTGTATATTTCTTATGTGCTTTATCTTACTCTCTGCAGTGTCACATTCTAAACACTGAAAATAGCATGCCCATTAAATTTAATTATAAGGTATCCATTTTAATAAATATGCTCAGAACCTGTATGTTTATCAATTTGTTATTTGTCATTATCAGCTGGAGCAGTACGCTATTTACATACAGGACTATTGTGTTTTGTACCCTTTCTTTACTGGCAGTGTCCGTGACAAGCACAAAAGCACATATAATGCAGCAAGTAAAATAATAAAAATTAATTTATTATCCATCTAATACATATCTACCTAAAAGAGAAATGGCTATTACTTTATGTTAAAGGTAGTTTTTTAATAGTGCAGCAACGGAAAATATAGTGAGTTTTTACCTGCACCATTATTTTAAATTCTAAACATATTTTCTGGAAAGTCAATTCTTTTCTTTGCTTAGTGAGCTGTTTATCATAGATTCAATTTGTTCACTCTCCAAATCAAGGAATTATTTTTATTGAATGTGCGATTTGTATTGTTATTCTTTACTTTAAAGATTAAAGACTTTTTTTCTCATACAACACAGTCTGTGTTTGATCAGAGGTCTATTACTAAAATGCAATTTTGTTTTATGGAAAATATTTGCAGTCATTTATAAGCTCAAAGCTATTTAACTGTGAAAAATTTGGTCTGAAATAAAAATGCCTTTTTTTTAATATAACAGATAATCAACTTTTCTGTGTGGAATTAAGAATATTTGGGTTCTTCATGAAGAGAGAAAGAGTATATTGATTATTATTTAAAATAAACCTTTGACCCCATATTGAGTCTGTTTCTATGGGTTCGCTTATTAATTGTTCAAGCTGCATATCCTTGTTTCAGATTTTATGATTGAATAAAAACCACAGTTGATGATAATTGCTCAATAGCCTTTTCCATTTTAGGCTTTAAGTATTTAAGCTCATGTTAAAATATAAGATAAACATAAAGAAAAAATTACTCTAGACTTCAATACAGGACAATGGCCTGTACATTTTTACTCATGAGAAAATAATCATAATTACTTCACATACTGACATATTTGGAAAGTAATGATTCTTAACAAGTGTATATAATAGAAATAAGTGAGAAAAGCAAGTGATTGTTGGTAGAAACAGTAGGTTAATGAGCTATCTGCATAGTTTAGGAGTGTTACCATATGTGCAAATTTGCCTTTGGTCCTTAGCAGAATGTACTGATCTCAAAGCTGTCCCAAGGAAGTGAATAAGTAGGAAAGAATATGAGTGTGACATTTGAAAGTCAAAGCAGTTTATTCAGTGTAGCTTGTGAACAAAAAGAAAAACCAAACAAAAAACCAAACCAAATCAAATAAAAAAAAAAAAAAAAACCAAAACCAGACTGGAGAGGGAGAAAAGGAAACTTCTGTGTCAAAAAAAGTGCCAGAAGAAAATAAATGGAGATATTTTAAGATGACCCTAACTACTGATCAGAGGACTATTGGGTGTATGGAAAGAAAAAATAACATTTAAATTTGAATTAAGAACAAAAGTCAATCTGGCAATAGCAATGAAAAGGATGAAAAAAGAAAAGATGAGAAATAAAAATATATTTGACAGCCTAATGACTAGGGAAAATCAAAAAAGGAAAAGTCTTCAAAATCTTTCTTTGTACAGTCATTAGCTGTGAATTTTAAAGAACCAAGGTGGCGAGCAGCTTTTTTTCTTTGTTTGTTTCTTAGGACAGGTGTTTAATCCAGAAAGTGGTTTGAGAATCAGCCCAAAGAATTTTCAGCACGTGAAAAACTAGGACCAGAGTAACAAGGAGCTCGTCAGTGGAAACAATGACAACACTGAAGATAAAATTACTAAAAAATTTGAGTGCTACCCCAGTAAGTGTATTTAAAGGTATCCATAGCTAAGCAGAGCTATTTTCTGTATATGATAGTCTTTTATTTCAGGAACTCAATTTGCACCAAATGTCAGAAAATCAGGTTTGCACTAGCAAAGGATAATTTCTTGCCCTTTCTGATGCATTTTAAATTATTACTTAGTAAAAATTTCTAAAGTAATTTCTATACAGCACTTCAAAGTTAGCTTACATTCAGAGTCCACAAGTTTTATTGCAATAAAAAGGATTGGGTATAAGTCTACAATATGCTCATGCATACTTTTCCCAGGGATATCACTATTGTTACATATTAAATCTGAATATGATGTTTTATATGTGTAGCTGGAGAGATTCCTGATAATTATCATCTCTTTGCTTTCAACAACTATGTTATCATGCATTATAGGATGGGGCTATTGCTTGCAGCTGTGCATTTGATAAAACAGAAGTCTGCACTTTCACCAATATAAGCAACAATTTTACTGCCCACACAGCAATGGTATTTATCATGATTTTTTCATCTGAGCCAATCAAAGTCTCATCTGTGCCATCAGAAAAGCAGAACAACAACAGTCAATTATCAAACCCCATTAAAAGTGAAAATGAGGATTAATCTCATGTTACAGTAGCCTCTCTGGCTCTAATATTGTTAATCATGTTTTATAAACAGCCATCAAATTTATGGTCCAGTATGGATGTGGAAACCTCCTCACAAAATATTCGGTGTGCTCATTAATTCCTTTCCTTCTGCTCTGAATATAGGGACATGTTCATATTCCATGTTTAAATTATTTGAATGTGGAAACCTGGAAAATCCTGGGATAAAATACTAATTTGAGTTAATGAACCAATAAACTGTTTATTCCTCCACAACTTAAAAGTGTGCATGGCATAATTGCGTTTCTGTAGATAGGAATGTGGGTTTTTTAACTGAAGATTCTCAAAGGGATGATAACACTACTCTTCTTTTGTCTTTCCACCACATGAGGCTGTTTGAATCCTTGATACAACCCCCTGTGAGCTCAAATGGCCTCTTCACAATCTTTCCATGCTTAAATCAACAAGAAGGCATTCCACAGAATGGTAATGCTACCAGCATACTAATTCCAGGTTGGAAGAACTATTACACATAGAAGCAACTGTGTCACTAGTACCAGACAAAACATAGAGATAATGAAGGGAAGAAATGTCTCAAAGAACTATTTTTAATTGCTCTCTTCAATTTATCAGGAATAAACCAAGGGCAGAATTTTTGCTCCTATGGGAATTATAGCTTAATGAGAATTTAAAGCCTTCTTCTTCTCCCTCTGAAATTTTTTCCATGATACATATCGCTTTGAGGTCCTCAAGTTCCAAGTCAGCACACCTCCTTTGGCTATGGCTTTTCCAGAGACAGCCTCCAAAAACCCACATAAAAGAAAATGGAATGCAGATGAGAGTCACTCATGAAATTAATACTGGATTTTTAGTTCAAAGCCAAAAAAAGTTATTTTATTTTGCTGTACATCTTGATGCAGCCATTCCTGTCCAGCTGGATGCCATTTAGAATCACAACCAGATTGCCACAGGGCATCCTGACACTGGGTATTTAAAAACCCATTATGACAAACCTGTAGTGCAACTGAGTTTACGGAATTAAATTAAGAAGGAAAAAGGCTCACTTCCAAATTAAAATAGTGGAAAAAAGATCTTACTTTAAAATTGTTCCAAAGAAGTTTATACAAGGCCATTTGACTATTCTTTTTTTTATTATCATTATTTTTATTATTGTTTTACAATTGTGGGCAGTCAGTGTGGGAGAGCAAAGTGAAGCCAAGGGAAGAAAAAAATAACAAAAAACAAAAGTAGTAATGTAATCCTGTTAAATGAACATGTTTGTCAGATAGAAATAACATTAAAATTCAAAGAAAATATGCTGAAAGTTGGCTATTTAATTTTTAAAAGACCTGCATACAAATTTCAAATTTATAATGATTATTTAAGTCACAAAATAACCAGAAATTTATCATTAATTACTAAGTATTTATTTAAATGAAAGAAGAATATTCAGTTATTCTTTTCATGAAACTATTGCAGAAGCCATCATCACATGCTGCTTTATAAACTTTCTTATAGGCAAGGTATTTTAGATAGTTATTGGATAAAAGGCAAATCAGTAACAAACAGAAAGATATGGTGGAGTCACATAATCAAATTTTGTAAATGTATGATGTGAATTTCTAGTACTGGCAATTTGATCACATTTTCTCCTACAATATTTTTGGATAATGTGGATAAAAGAGCATTCTACAGGCTCATCTCTGGAACTCAGACAACACAAAATTACATATGTAAAATAGGCAAAGAAGATCTTAACCTACAGATCTATAAAGCTGACGTAATTGCACTTTGTTATCAGGAGTTTCCCTCGTACCATATTCGAATCACAGTAAGAGATCTCTTCAGAGTACCTTCCTCAGCCTCACCTTTCTTGATTTTATATTTCATAGTATTTAACAGCATTTATCACAGAGGTTTCTACTTATTAACAGGTAGTCTATAACCTTTGTTTTTAATAAACAAAGGAATTCACAGGAAGTAGCTTGTCAGGATCATACTTCATTACTACAGGCTGCATATGGAGAAATAGGAGTGTGAGGTGTAATATTTGCTATGACACATCAGGGGAAAATAATGATGTTCAGTTTATGCTCTAGAACTTTGAACAGATTCTGCTAAGTACTAAGGGAAGCTATTAGGCCAATAAATTGAAAATAAAAAAAAAAAGAACCATGAAAAACATGAAAGGATATAATACTAACAAATCACTGAGCTTTACAGTGTAATCAAATAAAACCATACCATTTTATTTAGCCCTGATATTTAGTATTTCACAATAAATCCTCCACAGTTACTAGAAAATTTTATATTTATTCTAAACTATATGTAAAACTTTAGAATATCCATCATTATTTGTCAGAAAATATTAAATTAATTTGTGATGATGGCTAAAAATAGTCAATAATATGAAACTGAACTGGCACTGTTTGAAAATTTTGCTAGCTATGTCTTTGAAATATATTTCGATTAAACATAACAGGTTGAATCATTCACAATATGAAATTTCTTTGCTTTTCATTATGACTCTCTGTGTGAAAGCAAAGGCCTACTAATTTCAGAAGCTGCATAACTGGTTTTTAATTTCATTCAACTCATTAAGTACAGGAAAAAAGTAATTCATTTCTTAGTATCTAAAACTAAAGTATGGAAATTCTTGGATAAAGCTTAAACTGGTGTATGTCGTCACAGACATGGGATGTTGTAGTGGTTTAGTTCGCATTTTTACCTTCTGTGAGATAAGAATCAGGAGAAATGCAAAGCAGGCTCCATACTTTAAAGAATACAAAGAAATTTATTGATAGAAGTAAAAGAAAAAAAAGTAATAAGGGTTAGAATAAACCTTCAGACCACTTTCTTCCCCCCATCCTCTTCCCTCCTTCCATTTACAACATAAAGACACAAACTTGGAATTATTTCAGTCAGTTTACCACCTCTATAATAGTCTTTTATCAGTTCACTTAGGGAGAGGAGTCTCTATTGCTCATGTAATGGAGCTTCTACACAAGAAGCAGTCTTCTCATGATTTCAATATCACAGCACAGACAGCCGCCTGCTCGGGATGGATCTCTCTTGGCATGTGTGAGTCCCTTCCCTCGATGTACAGCTTTTCCCACAACTGTTCAACGGTTCAATTCTAGCTACTGGGATATTATTTTAAGGTTGAGCTGTTCAAGAGCAAAGATTCTCTTCATCTACCTCCGGAATCATCTTCATCTTTTAGAACAGAGAAGTCTTCTCCTTCCCTGGGAGTAAATGTTAAGCAATAAACCTCCTTCACTATAGAGAGAAAATCTGGAAAAAAATTTAAAGTCCTTCCATAGGTAGTCTCTCTCTGTTCAGGTTTCTTATTGGATCACAGCAACATAAACATTTGCTTATTTCAGCACAGGCACTTTG
>WEIT01041746.1:2904-13081 GCA_013389985.1 Dryoscopus gambensis | reverse complement strand
TGGGCTGGAAAGAGTTTCAGCCATATATAGCTATTCTGGTGTTGTTTAGGTGTCCTGAAATCCCTTCCCAGTGATCCTGATACTCAAATCCTGTGGCATCACCTGCAAGTTCTGTTCTGTTCTGGTCACCCTATTTGGAGCTCATTAGAATGAATAAGGAACAGGAGGCTTAGCATGAAAACCACACACCCTGTATGTAACAACATTGTCTGACAGAAAAAAAAAATATTTAGTCTTGTCATTTGTGCCACTGAGCCAGTTTTGGATGCAGACTTCAAACCATGCTGATGTGGTGCTAGTACTGTGACTCCTTTCACTGTTTGATGACCCTTCTCCCATGACTGATGGTATTAACTTTCCTAAGGAGATTTATACTCCATTTATTTCATGCTTTTCCCCCAGGAACGATGCCAAAGAGAGGTCTTGATGTGGCAGCTTGTGAAATTTTCCGTTTCTACAAATTGATCCCAACTAAAAGCCTGATTGAGCCCATCTCCATGATTGTGCCTCGACGGGTAAGTCAACCTTAGGTCGTGTTCATATCTGAGGCAAATATCAGTGGAAAAATGAGGGCACTGCCTCCTCTCTGTGACTCTTGGGGGCAGGAGAGTAGGTAGAACAAGAGATTTTCTCTCTCCTGGCATGAGGGACATAGCTGGCCAGTTTCTGGGGCAGCCCTGCCAGCAAACCCTATCTGGGTAACTCAAGAGTTACTCAAGGGTTAGGTCTCTGTTTAATGTCTGACTTTCTTAGACATGCTGTCAGGTCTGCTAGCTGTCTATAAACTTCTCCAATAGAATCTGTTTGACATAATGACAAAAGAGGGAGAGGGGTTGGAGTTGATGTTGGTTGACATGCAAATTTCCTTGTGGAAGGAAGCAGAATCACCCTGGCAAAACAGGAACTATGAATTCATGGGTCTCTATGCCTTGGGTAGAGTTGTGTTACAGACAGTTGTTCTGCAGCATGTAAGGCATGACCGGTTGCACTGAGGGTGAAGTAGAAGTCTCAGAGCTGGTGTCATTAGAGAAAGAAACAGGCCTTGAATCTGTAGCTAGCCAAGGTAGCTCCTGTGTGACTGTGTGAGCAATAGGTACATGGGAAATGTCAGCACTGTGACCTCTACTTCCAGAGAGTAGAGTATGAAAAGAAGGTATGAGTTCCTTGAATTCAGAGACGCAGCAGAACTAATGCTCATTGCAACTCCCAACCAGGTTTTATCTCCTTGGCCAGTTTCTGTCAGTTGATGATCAGCTGATGCTTTGAAACTTATCCATCCTTTGTATCCACGTATTCATTCTCAGGAACACGATTTCTTGGGAGTTGAGTTAGCCTATGTCAGTCTCCCCCAGTCTGAAGACTTTACTGGCATGAATTAAATTAGGCCTTCAGATGCAATTCTTCTGAGTTGGAGTGAGGAGCAGAGAAGTTCAGAGCAGGTGAAAAGACTTTATGTCCATGCCAGCTCATGACACTCCCTGTGCTGAAAGGGCATAAACTCATTTCTCCACCACAATCCAGTATAACCTCCTTAAGCCAAAATCTCACTGACATGGTTTCTCTGGACTTTTGTTTGCTTCCAGTCAGAATCATACCAGGAAGACATCTACCCTTTGACTGCAGCAGCCCAACCAGCACTGACAGCACAACAATGGCTGAACGGGATTAACAAAGGTCAGCACATGGAGAGCTCCCCAGCTCTTCAGCTCCCCAGGGCTTGGGTAAGCTGCTGCCAGCTCTCTGGCCTGTTAACTGCCAGAGAAAGAGGAAAGAAGGAAAAGGAGAGATATAGTAAATATGGCTGGAAGCTAAAATAACTTGGTGGCTGCAAATTCTGGAAGCTGCTCCGGTCAAGTGCCTCCATGTTTATCTCTGCAGGTTGTTTGAATTAATTGCTTACAGTTGATTTCTGGGTGTGGCTTGTGAGTGCTAATTTGTCTCCTCCCTTCTTAGGGCCTCTGTTGATATCCTTGAAACCAGACTCTGGAGCTGTGAACTCTCTACCACAATTTCTTGACCCAGAGCCACTCGTGAAAGCTACTGACCTGAGCCAGCAAGAGGAAGAGGGAGGAAGATTGTCAATGGAGGATAAGCAGGAGCCAAAAGAGATCAAAGATGGCAGAATGAGGCTGCAAACAGAGGAGACGTTGCCAAAAAATAAGCAAAGGTGTCTCTCCAATGGCTTTGACATATTTGAGTGTCCACCACCAAAAACTGAAAATGAGGTATGAATGTCTGGGGTGAAGTGTTGGGGCCGCAGGGGAAGCCCAAAGCCAGATGTCAAAAGGATGTCATTCCCATGCAAATTCAGGCAGGGTTTATTTTGCAGGCCTGTATGAGTGCAACCTCTTTTTTCTTTGTAGGGGCAAAAGCTCTGCCTGACCTGGCTGCTGCATAGGAAGCAGAAATATGTCCCAGCAGCACCCCAGCTGAGGGGGTCTGGAAAGGAGGGGGCAGTCAGCATTCTTGCTTCCTAGGCATTCTTGTGGCACAGGACCTGCCTAGTGGCTGGCTGGGTTCAAGGAGGTCCTTCCAGGTTCGGGGGAAGAGAATGGGGTTTATGCAGGATAACCCTTTGGTGAGAACTGCAGTCAGCCAGCCTGGTGAGGCAGCAGGGATTTCTGTGAAAGGAGTGGGTGTACCCTGGTGCATCTATGTAGTCTTAACTGCCTGGCTGTGTTGTGAACCCTGACATGAGAAAGGGTCTATTTCTGCTTCTGCCTCAGCAGCTCACTGCTGGGGGACAACTTGATAGTGCAGTGCTATTGAGGTTGGCTGCTGGTTGCAGCATGCACCTGGGAAAGGCTCTAGAAAAGGTCCTGGCAGCTCCATGGTCTGTCTTTAGTCCTGGACAACCACCTCTCTGTATAGTAATCAAAGCTGGCACAGTGGTACATCTCTGTGGTGATTTGTCAGCCTCTGTCTTAGTTTGAAAAGACAGGTGTCAGCTCAAGGAAGGCAGGAGCCTCCCTTGAAATGGAAACTGTAAACCCCCTCCCTCCGAATTATTAGAATTTTGAAATTAAGGAGCTCTCAGGCAAAGAAAAAATGGGAATAGGAATAACAGTTCTTTACTAGGAAGATTGAACAAGAACAAATGCAATAGAACAAAACAAAAACAAAACCCCTGACAGAGTCAGAAGAATACAACCTGACACCCTGTTGGTCAGAGAGTTGGTAGCAGTCCGATTAAACGGTGGCTGCAGTCCTCCTGTGGTGGTAGATGTAGTCCTGTTGAAGCAGTGATCCTGGAGAAGGATGCAATTTTCCTCTGGGGATCCAGTAGAGAAGAAGGCTGCTCCTCCAGGTAAATCCACTGGAAGTGGACTGCTCTGGTGTTTGAGATCTCAGCTTATACTGAGCATGGAATGCCTGGTTCCTCCCTCTGGGTGGGACATCTCACAGTGATGAGTCATGGGCAAGGCGCTGATGGGCCATTAACAGGAGATAGTCCAGGAGCAGTTATCCATGAGTCATGCACAAGGCCTTGATGGGCCATTAACAGGAGATAGTCCAGGAGTGAGTTATCTGTGATTCATGCAGGAGGCATTCATGGACCCATTCACAGGAGCACAGCCACACGTGGTCTCAACAGATGGTGATAGAATACAAGCTCCCAGGCACATCCCACCCTGCACCTCTGGACAGCCTCCCAGTGTTGGCAGCTCAGGAACATTTTCAACTACATGCAATGTGTTTGCTTTTAGGAACCCTGGAATAATTTTCTTCCCATACCTGTGTTGAGGTCCCCTTTCATCTCTGCAAGATTTTACCATCTGCACCTTGATAGGGCAGGAATTTCCACATCTAATTTCCTTGTGTGAAAAAGGATATTTTTCTACATGCTTCTGAGCTGGTACCCCAAGGTTACAGAACCAGCCCTTGCAGAGCTGGGTGCTCTGCTGCATGCATAATGAAAGACTATGCTAGTCCCAGCTGGAAGAAGAAAAAGAACTGGTCCAAGGTCAGAGAAGGAGATGTGGCATACCCAGGAATTTAGACTCCAAATACTTTCTGTGAAACCCCTGCAGTCACAGCCCAATCTAGTGGACAACAGGAGCACTGCTGATGTTGTCTGTTGGTTGAAGGCCTCGTCCTTAGATGTTTCTCTCAGAAGTGATGTAACAGCTCTGGTGGCATTGTCAGGTTAGGCATGTGTTTTCTTAGTGTAAAGTAAGTAAAATGTGTGTTTTCTTACAGCTTTTGCACATGTATTTCCGGCAACAGGAAGAAATCCGTCGACTACGTGCGCTGGTAAACCAGAGAGATGTCCAAATTAAACAGCTGGAGCTGGAGCTCATAAACCTCAGCATGAACACAGGCAATTACTGAGGATGCTGGCCTGCCGCTCTTTGTACCCCTGGAAACTGGGGGAGACTCCAGTTCTTGCCGATAACTCCTCCGAGGTTTTTTACTGGGGGTAAAATAGATATTTCAGGTGGCATGGACTTTCCTGGCTTGTGGTGATCACATTTCCCTAATCATCACCAGACAGTTTTTGATGGATTTGCTGCGCTTCTTCAGGCTCCCCTTGCTTGGCTGCTCACCAATATCAGAAGCTTGTGTGTTAATGCTAGTGAGAGACTTTGGAAATTCTTGCTCTTCTGGTCCTGGAGAAGCTACATGTTAAGCCCTAGGCACAATCTGTTTTGCTGCCCCCACCACATTACAGGAGGATGGGAGACTGAGGGCAGCTGCCAGGTTCTTTGCTCACCCTGGGGCCCAGCAATGTGGCTCCTGTTCTCTTGCCCAGGTAGTCCACTCTGCTGAGCTTCAGAGGCACCTCTAGCTCCAAAGGGATCCTCATGCACCCCTCTCACCTCACAGCTTGGCCCTGACCCCAGGTGGTTTGGGAAGGCTGTGGCTGCCCTGACCTGGTGCTGGGGATAGTCCTGCTCTGAGTGGGAGGCTGCACTGGGGGTGCCAAGGGCCGGCACTTTTGTGATGGGTGAAGGAGAGTCGGTGTTGGAGGTCTTCCTTTAAAAGAGTGATGGTGTGGACTAGTTCTCACCAGAGAAGCTGCAGAGTCTGTGTGTCCTGTGAGTTAGTGGCCTTCTTTCCCTCCTTCTGCCAAAGATCAGCTGCAGTCAATTGGGGGTCATCAGAGAAATGAGGACAATATTTAAAGCTGCACAGTTGACAGCAGGGGAATTTGCCAAGAAGATTTAAAAGGATGAGTGGGGAGTTGGACCCCCAACCCACTGCAGACGTTTCAGCAATGGTGCTAGAAGTGTTGTGTCAACCACAGTAAGACCACAGGGCCATGGCCAGTCATGAACAGCCCTCCAGGGCTGCTGAAGTATCACTTGTCCTTAATGCCTGCAGCTGCTGTTTCCTTAGCTCCCAGGTGCCAGCACCTTGTCCCATTCCTGCAGCCATCTACGGCTGCGGGTTCCCTCTTGCCAGCTGTGTTGTCCAGCCCCCTGCATCCTCCCAGGCTGCTCAGCCTTCCTGAGCCCTGTAGCCACACTGATCTGTGCCCTTCAGCACCAGCTCTCTGGCTCGATGCTGGACCTTATGGAAATGTCTTAAACCCAAGCAGAGCAAACACTGTTTAACCTGTAACTGTGCACCAGGTCCAGGGGATATGTCTAGGACACATCCTTGTCACCAGATGTGTTTTATTGGCTGCATTTTTTTATGCTTATTTTTTTCATACAAAATAAATTATTTAAATTATTTCCAAGGTAAAGTAATTTTTCCTGGGGATTTTTACATCCTCTTGAGGACTGTTTCTTTGTTATTCTGTGTCTGACTAGCATAGAGAATGGTTGGTCACTATGGTTCTTATCCTAGAGTTGTGTTGATTTCAGCATTTATGGAAAAGAAGGTGCTTTCATTTAGGCTTTGGTGAGACTATTTAATCAAAACTTCTTTTTTAGACAGTATGCCTGTAAAAGTGTGGACTATGAAATGTATTTCAATTTGGAGCTCAACTGCAACCACTAATCTTTCACATGGAAAAAACCTTGAGGAAATGGAGTTATGCGTTCATGATCTGTGCCTAAATAGTCTTGAGTGATCATTTTAACAGTTTCTAAGACTCCTAAAAGCTTTGTAAAAACCTGTTGAACATGGGGATAAAAACCAAATCTGTGCAATGAAAAGCAAATATAACTGAATAATAAATATATTTAGAGTTCTACTTTTTGATACATGCAAGATTGTTGTTTTATTATTGTATTGTTGAAGTGACTGAAACTTAAGCTGAATTAAGGTCAGAAAGGAGCGTCACCTACTGTCTCTTCCGCTTGCGTCAAGCTGTGGCCTTACTTTAGTAGGTAGGTTGTACACAGTGTAATGCAGATGGCCCTGAGGTTTTTTTTACATCTTTCCCAGTTGCCCTTGATGCCACAAAGGGGTGGCTGTTTCACACTGTTTTGTGCTGAATTACTGTGTATGTTGTCTTGAGTAAAGTCAGTCCTGCTGGAGATGCATTCTGTGTTGTGAGGTGTTTCCTGCTGTCTTGCAGTCCAGGCTCTTCTCTTGTGCAATACACTCTGACTAGGCTCTTGTAGATATTCCATGTGAGGCGGGCTTAATGTTCTGCTACCAGGTTTACTTATTTGAAGATGGGATTTTGATTTAGCAGCCTGAAACAGAATGCACAGTACAATACAAGCACAATATAGTGTCTTCAACCTCCAGCTAGATCACAATACAAACGAAATTCCCATTACACTTACCGTCATGATACTGGGTATCTCCAATCACCAGGAAAAAATGTGTGGGCTGAAGCCAGCTCAAGTCTGTAGCTCTCTTTAAAGCTAATTTTGTTGTTTTTGTTTTGTTTTGCTCTGATTTCCATGGGCATGGTAGCTGTGGTGAAAATGTGAAGAACCATTGCCTGTGCTCATGTCCTCTGAACTGTCTTTCACTGTAGCGGTGTGTTGATCTGTCACAGCTTTGGGCATGGAAATGTTCATGGCTGCATTCAAGATGTAATTTTTAATGTTTCTTGCAGCATATTTTAGGCTAGTTTAAGGAGAAAAAATGGTGGAAATTGGTGGAGGAAGACTGTGCTGGAAACTTTGTGCACCAGCCATGTCTGCAGCGCACTGTGATGTCCTGGCCTCCTGGTCTTGTGAGGAACCTTGTGCTGGTGAGAGTGCCTGGGCAGGCAGTGTGTCCCTCCTTGGGGGCTGACACAGTCTCACTGCTCTGAGCAAAGCCTAGAAAGAGGCAGCAGCAGGCAGATTAGTGTGGGAGGCAGAGGAAGAGCCTGCAGCGCCTTTACAGCTTTGGTGTTATGGTTACTAAATCACAAAGAGAGAGGAAAACACAGCCCTGCAGTGTTAGCTTGCCTGTTAATTTAGAGCCATAACACTTGACATCTTCACCCGCTACTCCAGGCCAGCTGCCAACTGCAGCTAGACAATAGTTGTCATTCTCACTTTATTTCTCATCTTGAAAGGCTGTACCCTTAGTGTGCCCAAGGAGCTGCAAGCAGAAGAGAACATGGAGATGATGCCCCCTCATTTGCCCTGCAGTGGAAAGCAGCAGGTCACCCTTGTTGGGCTGGGTAGCATCCAACCCTAGCACAGGGTGGCTGCGAGTTGCAGGGGGACAGTGAAGTGAAGTTGCAGTATCAGGAATTGCCTCTTAGCCATGCTGCAGCACCATTTCAGAGCAGGATCTCCGAGCTTGTGCTGGAGCCACTGCAGTCTGTCTACAGCTTGACCGTGCTGGGCAGCCCAGAACTGGACTTGGCACTCCACACGTGGCATCATCAGCACTGAGGGTAGAGGAAGGACAAATTCCCCTGAGCTGCTTGCAATGCACTTCTAAATACAGCTGAGGATACTGTTGGTCATTTTTTCAGCAAGCCAGTGTTGCTGGCTCAAGCTCAGCTTACTGTCCAGCAGGACCTCACAGAACTTCTCTGCAGAGCTGCTTGTCAGCTGCACAAGTCCCCAGCATGTGCTGGTGCATGGAGCTACTCCTCCTCAAATGCAGGACTGTGCAGTTGCCCTTGCTATGCTTCATCACATTCCTCCCTGCCCAGCTCTGCATTTCTCCTGTTGAGGTTCCCCCAAAGTGCAGCAGAACTGTCTGCCGCACCTTCCTTTCCTCCCACTTTTATGTTCTCTGCAAACTTGCTTGAGTCTGCACTGTCCCATCCTGCAGGTCACTGAGAGAGAGATTCAACAGCTTGGGATTTGCAAACAGTTTTTGTAAACGGTTTTTGGTTTTCTGCTCAGAAATCCAGGCTGACGACTCCTGAGCACCTTCTAATTCTTCATGCCTTTGGAAATGCTCTCCAGGAGCATTTTCTCCAACATCTTGCGAAGGATTGCATAAGGCTCTTGTTCATTCATCTTCTTCCTTACATGGTTAGAAGGCTGGGCTGAGAGTCAGTCATTTGCAACCTTTCCTACTCACCTCAACCTTTCAAAGAGCATTGAGAGTGGCCTTGCAATGCCGCCAGCCTTCACCTTCCTCAGCACACTTGGGTCAAATCCACCTGGCCCCACAAACCTGTGTACATACAGGGTGCGGAAGTATACCTTAACCTGGTCCTCCATATTTTATACTCCCTAATCTGGTATATAGAAGGTATCTACTTATCTACCTCAACAATATCCATTTTTCTCTGCCAGCTTTCCCTCTCCTTAGAACCTGGTTATGCTTTTCAGATTCTTACCATGGCTGCCATGCTCATGGGAATCAGAAGTCTGCTGTGGACAGCAGCTGTGCAACCAGTGGTTCACGCACATTTTCTTCTTATTCCTCTTTGGGCACAGTGGAGGAAACCACTTGGGTGTCCACATTCTTCTGCAATGCCCCTCAAGCCTGCTAGTTACACTTGATAATTCTCAGGTCACCTCTGGCTGTGTCTTTGGTACAGACTTGAAAAAGCAGCACTGTATAGTAGAAATCCAGATAAGCTTTGGAGCCTCTGCACAACATTCTCAACAAAAGCCCGAGACAAGCAGCAAACCTCCCTAAATGATAAACCTGATCAGCAGATATGGGGCTTCTGATTGCTGTTGTGGACAGTAGTGTCCTCTAACTATTACTTGTCACTTCCTTCCAGTTGTTTTAAGTGGCTTACATGCACCTAGGAAACACCTTTCAGTTGGTCCCAACAAGGCTGGGACTCAGGCTACATTGTTAGAGCTATGAAGCTTAAAATTCTGCACCTCTGAGCTACTGGCAATTGCTGCTTCTGTCAACAAAGTAATCTCTCCTGAGTCAGATCCTTGTGCAGAACTAGAGGAAAAAAGTTTCTGAGTTTAATTTTCTGTGTCACAAAATGGCAAACACTATGCCCGGTTCTGTTCAAATCCTTGTATATGAAAAAATGATGCACAATAATCTGTTTAAGCAAGTTCTTAAAGTGAATGCATGCATGAATGAAGATTGTTTCCTCTTCTGATTTTCTTTCCTCTTGTTTTTTTGCGTGTTTTTTATTCAGTAGAAGTTTGCACATCCAATAACTTCTGATCCAACCATAAACACTCCTGAGGATTCCCAGAGGAAGGGGCTTAATAGCAGAAGGAGTTATCTGTGTTCTTCATCTTTCCCGGTGCTTAGCCATCAGATATGGGAGGCATATATGAGGGGCATTAGAAGTGGATAGAGACAGCATAATTTTATTTCCTTTAACAGTAGAGAGCTTGGGCCTTCATCTGCTTAAAACTGTCATATTCTCCCCTCTGTATTAGAGTGAGTGAGTGGGCTTCTGACGACAAAGCTCTTCTGCTTTGTTTCGGATTTGACGCACTGTACTTTCACCATCTTGACTCTTGTGGATATATTTGATCAGATCTTGCAAGGTCTATGGGAAAATACCATCAGTACCTTACACTAGCCTCAAGTCTATGTGTTTTACATGCCAAAGTTAAATCTTTGCACTGATTCCATATCTCTGCAGGACTNAATGTGTTTTGAATCAAACCTTGCTTCCTACTGACAGCCCATAGAGAACATCAGCTTTGCTGACTTAATGCAATCTGGAAAGCTTAATTTCTAGGTCAGTTACTGTGTATGTCCTTGTGATGCAAAATGTTTAGGTACATTTTTTTTTGCCAGGGCCTGGGACTATGGATTCTTTTCTTCAATTTTCACAAAGATGATCCCACAGAATTTTTTTCATGTGAGTTTACCTGAGCCTTTTACAAAAGTATGTTTAATACGTCCATTGTGATTTGTGAGGCAGCTTCTTTGGGCAGAT
>WEIT01041744.1:64508-110094 GCA_013389985.1 Dryoscopus gambensis | reverse complement strand
ACCTCAAAAGCAATCCTACATTAGGAGAGTTATAGAGCTGCTGTGTGGGCTGGGACAGGGTATTTCACCTTTCTGCTACAGAAACAGTAATTTGTATTATTGTCACCCTGCAGGCCCTGGGAGTCTCAGGGACATCCATCCACATCATTGGGGTAAGCCTCGGAGCACATGTCGGGGGCCTGGTGGGGCACTTCCATGGTGGTCACTTGGGACGGATAACAGGTATCACCAAACTGAGTCTGGGGTCCTCAGCTGTTCTTCAGGAGAGAGAAAGAAAGAGCAAGAACGGGGAGTCATTCAGAGTGGTCTTTTACTTTTGTAAGGGCTCATTAGATCCAAGTTATGGGCTTCTTCCTAGATTCTGACAGCACCTTTCCAGCCATCAGTCCCCTCCACGCTGCCAGAAGAACACAAGTGTTTGCAAAAAGGTCCTTCCACCTCTCCTACACTCTTCAAACTGGTGCCATCTTAGAAAAGTACGAGCTCTCAGGACTAGTGAAAACCCACAACACCTGCAAGCTTTGCTTCCAAATATAGCATGTGGTTCTTAGAATTAAAGCCCACGATGCAGTTGTGGGGGGAGCAGCAGGAGTGAGCTGCTCTGCAGGAAAATGTGAGCTGAGAGCCAAGGGGACAGTAAGGTGAGCAGTGGCCTCACTGACAAGGGATACAGTCCTACTGTGTCTGGGCAAGAAGAGCAGAGCAGGGTCAGTGACAGGAACCAGGGTCATCCACAGTCCAGTGATCACCCGGCAAGTTTGTAGTGATAAGGTGAGCCCAACGTCAAGCTGGGAAGTCAAGTCAGCAAGATAAAGGCAGGACCAGCAAGACACAGGGCAGGGCATGGCATCCCTACCACACACCTCAGGCAAGGACCAAAGGCGAGAGTCTGGGCCAATGTTGGTAGGACCCTGCTGAGGCTTCTTGCTGTTCTCTCCCACAAGCTGGCTGTTTTCACAGTAGGCTGGTCTAACTGTACCAAATCAGAGCTGACCTTAAACATAGCCAGATTCTTGGGTGTGAGGAAGAGGTTCCAGTGGGGGAAATACAGAGCAAGATGGTTATAGGCTGATCCTGTCATTTAGAGTTTCTGGTGCACTCAGGACCTCAGCAGCCTTCAGGTGTGGAGCATGAATAAAGTCACAGAATCATTTAGGTAAGAAGAAACCTTGCAAGGTCCCTAGTCCACACACCACCACCACCAGCACCATCACCCCTCCTCAAAGCAGGGCTGCGCTGTAAATCATATCAGGTTGTCAAGGGTTTTACTAAATTCTGGGAATCCCCAATGGTAGAGATTCATCTTGAAGGAGGGGAATGCCACTAAGAAGGAACAGATATAAAGTCTCCAGTAGTGTGGCCCCACGTCCCAGTCTGCCTCAGCCCACGCTGGTCTGTCTCACAGAGGTATCCTCAGGAAAGGTCTCACTGCACAATCAGCAGAGCAGTCCAGAGAAATAATGGTTCAGTCTTCACATGTCACAGCTACCCACGCTGCATGAAATACAGGCATTTCTTAACAGGAACTGAATTTCCCGGTGGGCCCTTTTTAAAGCTGTGAATCAAAGTTTACATTAGGAGAAAATTAGAGTAGCCTCTGTCCTGCACCAGATCAGTGATGTCTTCAGATGAGCAGAAGCAGACACATTTCCATGAAACCTCTGTAATTAACTTCAGAGTTAAAGACTCTTCCCCTTTGTGTCGTCCTCATGTAATAGAAGATCTGTAGATTTATTTATTCAGTTTTTAACTCTGCTAGAATACAATCCCTTTTCCACATTCCTGTTTATCCTATGATTTCATGGGCTCACTGGGCATTGCAGATTCCAGTGCAGATTAAGGAGCCTGAAGACAGGGTGGGTCAGACCCAAGATATGTCTGATCTCATCTCCTGCCTCCTCACACACATGCGTACACTCACGCAGGAATGTGATCCCAGGGCCACAGTTTGCTGAGGTGTTTTCAGTTGCCTAAGAAGAGCTGCGTGGAGCAAAACCAGAGGGAGTCTTGGAGATCAGAGTACAGACTTTATTTTTGCAAAGTGAGTTTCTTTAATCCCTGCCTGTTCCAGTGGATATCTCCCTGTGTGGGAAAGAAGCTGTAAAGAACAGCACTTATCAAACAGAAAAGAACACTTTGTTTCAATACTTGCAGAAGAAATGAAAAAGCTTGAAGGAATTAATTTGCATGTAGGGCTCCAGTAAATAGTTTCTTTAGCTGCCAAACATGTACATCTCAATGGAGTTTATGCAGCTTGTGCTTGGTGAAGGAAGGGATAGAGGAGAGAGGATAGAAAGGTGCTTGCTTTGGAGCTGTGCTAGAATTGACTGCTGTTCGTATTAGATTTCTGCCTCCAGGAAGAACTTTATGCCACACGAAAAAACAATTTTCAGTATCTTTTGAAACTTTTAACTACAACTTGGTCTGTAGGAGTGGGTGGGGAACATTTCAGCTTTTTGTGCTTATCAAGATTAAAGAACATTAAAATCTAATTTTTAGCTTTTATTTACAGTTAGAACAGGAAAGTTTTTTCCTTCTTTTCCTTTTCCTCCTCCTCTTTCCCCTCACAAAGGCAGACATGCCCATTGGTATTTTGTTGATATTGCCTTCTCCATACAGAATTAATAGGACTTAGTCCAAAGCAGTGAAGCCAGCCAGCTCCGAGGCTAAGTGGCATGCGGACCAGACCTGCTTCCTAACTATTGTTGTCTGGAGAGTGAAAAAAAAAGTCTTGTGAGGTTACTTTTCTACAAAATGGGAACAGGATAAACCTCAGAAAAAATTTATCTTTAATCTACTCCTTCATATTGCCAAGGATACTTTTCTGTGTTCCTTTGAGTCCCCAGCAGTTGCTCTAGGAGCAAGTTTTAGGCAAAAATATAGATGATTGCTAAAGACTCAATTTTATTTGTGGGGAGAGGGTTCAGAAGCCTCTTTGTTTTAAAATTGTTAGATAGTATGAAACTTTTGTAATTCCTGAGTTGGTTAATGCGTGGGGTGCTGAATTCACCACCTAACTGCTGATCTTGTGATAAATCTTAGACTGTGTGCTAATACACATGACAGTACAATTTGGGAAAGCATTAAAAGTTTGATTCTCTTTCACCAAAACTCCAAGAGACACTATGCACCCACTCTGTCAGAGCTATTTAAAGCTCAGTCATGGCTTTACAGCCTAGAACCTTGAGTTAAAACATTGCCAAAAGGGTGTGGAACAGCAGAGGACAATGCAAGGAAGCTGCAGTGGAAGTTGGCACTGGCAGAAACTATTCTGGAGCATAATCGCTGAGACCTGGGAGTAATTATTATTTCTGCCTAGCAATATTTTTAAAGTTTTAGATAAAATAACTGGTCCAGAAATAAGAAAGAGAGGAGCTGAAGAGTACTTGTTGTTGAGGTGTTTGATTTTGTTACAGCCCTGGATCCTGCAGGCCCTAAGTACACCAGAGCCAGCCCCGAGGAACGCCTGGATCCTGGGGATGCCCTCTTCGTGGAAGCCATTCATACTGATGCTGACAGTAAGCTGGCTTCCCTCTTCCTTGGCCTGGGCTTCTGTTCCTCCTGACATCATTATTGCTGAGGAGTCTGTAGGTCACTGTCCCTTTTTTGACAGACTACCATGAGTTCAGGTTCACTCTGGGGAAGCTTCTTGTTAAGAAAGGCTTTGATGATGAATTCATGCCCCAGAGCACTTCAAACAGCAGACGGACAGATGGAGATTGCTACAGAGTGTTGAGTTTGTGCAGAACCAGCTCGGCATGGCTTTTACTGCGTGAAAGGGATTTGTAGGTCTAGTCTCACTTTGTTTTTTCCCACCTGATGTAAGAAAGGTACCACCGAGAGTGCTGTCGGAAAGTAAGAGTCAAACCAACAGCTGGCGCAACAACAGAGTAACTTCTCTAAAGCACTGAGGATCTACACAGGTAGAACGTGTGCTAAAGAATAATGTGGTGCCTTTGAGTCACACCTTTTGCCTGGAGACCATGAAAACCTCTACCAACACAACTCTCAATTATGCTTCATAATCCCACATTAAAGCTGTGGTCAGTTTAGTTCTCCTTTACATAGAATCAAAAACTAGAGTCGCTGAGGTGGTGGTTAAGACACAGTTTCCAGTAATTTTGCTGGCAGGGCCCGCAGTGTTCTCTGCTCCATGCATCAAACCTGCACAATGCAGGCATGTAGAAGCAGGAAATCTGGCCTTGATGTCTCCAGTATTGGGGCTGACTCCAGTACTACTAATGTTAACATATTGTTGAGACCTGTCATAAACATGTAGGGTAAAGCCTACAGAAGAGCCAAAACTGAGAATGAAGTGGCATTTCACCTCCTTTCAGATTTCGGGATTCGGATTCCTGTAGGCCACATTGATTATTTTGTCAATGGAGGCAAAGATCAGCCAGGATGCCCTGGATTCATCTCTGGAGGTAAGAACACTCTCTGGCCAAGCAAAGAGCTTTCATGGCGATTTAGCAGAGTATGAAAATGCTGTTTGGCAAGCAGCTCCTGCTACAGCCAGGGCAGACAGCAAAGCGAGACAAACGTATTCACAGCCTACATCTCTTCTCAGCAGTACAGGAAGCAGGTGACATTAAAATCACATTCAGATCAAGTGTCTTGGCAGCACTCCTGTCAAGAGATGTGATTTTTGTGATTCTTGTCTATCACACAAAACCCTAGGATCAGTAGAGATGACACTTTTTCTAGAAAGACTCTTAGGTACCACTAACGAAAGCTGCTTTTGGTTTTCATGCTGCAAGTTGTGTCTGCTTAGAGAGACAGTTTGTACAATTACTGTCCTTTTCTTCTAGAGAAGAGGATTTTCCACAGTAAACAGCGTGGACTCATTAACATTCAAATATGTTCTGTATGAGTCAGCTGCACTGAGGGTCAGCTTACCTGGGATACCTACAGTATCTTATTTCCCACAGCTGGGGTTCCAGTGCAGGTGGGAGTCAAAGCTGCACCTCCTTACAGGGAGCTTGTTTAATGGCCTGATTGATGGGACACTGACACAAACATGACAGCTCTGTGGTCCCCCTCTTCTAAGGGACTCAGTCTGAGAGATAGATACACATCTAACTTCCTGCAGAACTTTTCTTGCACTGGGATCTGGGCTTGTAGTCACAGAAATGCCCTGCAAAATGTTATTTGTGGGAAGGTGATCACTGCAGTAAGAATGTTCCTTGACTCCCAGTTCCTTTGGAATTTGCAAAGAAAGTCAAGCCAACAGGAAGGCTCATGGCTGCTTTTCTCTGGTTGATCTTTTCCTTGCAGGCTATAACTTCCTGATCTGTGATCACATGCGGGCAGTACATCTCTACATCAGTGCCTTGAACCATCCCTGTCCCATCGTGGGGTTCCCCTGTGCCAGTCATCAAGATTTTCTAAACGGTCATTGCCTCGACTGTGCAGAACCCTTCCTGTCCTCCTGTCCCAGAATAGGTACAGTACCAGCATGAGACCTTCCCGGAGCAGATGACAATACATTCCTGATGGTGTCAGTGCAGAGCACAGGATGCAGTCCAGATTTCTCTGAGCAGGATTTGCTTTGGATCTCTTCGGGAAGAGTGAGAAGCTGTTTCGTTTTCAGGCTTCTATAGGTACATTATAAAAGCTCATGTATTGCCCAAGGTAGAACACCAAAATATTGAACATTTCTGATCTTTAAACATTTCCTAGGGCCCAGATATGTGTTGAAAGAGAGTTTCCAGAACCACCTGCCAGAATCAGTGGGCAATTGCTCAAAAAAATATCTTGTTCAGGGAAGCAGCCAGAAATTTTAGTTCAAGCCTGAAGTCCCATTCTTCTATACTACTTAGTGTTGCTGAGTCACCTCCTTTTCAAAAATTTCTGCCATGGTCACCCCAAAGATGAACTCTCTGGACTGGGAGAAGGTAATAGATGCCTCTTTTACACTTCTGAAACTGGGCTGTGGCATGAGGAAAGGAAGTGTCCTCTGCTGCTATTTGCAGTATGGTACCAGAGGAACATAAAGAGAGGCCTTTTTTGGTATAAGTTCTTTCAGATCAGTCACCCCTTCCCCATCTCCCCGAGATTTTGCCAGCTAGCCAATGATGCAGGCCACGAGCTATGGTGGTTTCCTCATTTGAACAAGGAATTCAATTTCCCTTGTGTTTGCACTGTCATTTACATCTGCACTAAGCTTCCTGACTTGGTAGTCTTTAGTCTTACTCATTTTGCACAGATGCAACTGACAGCACAGTTTGTTAGCAGAGGAATGAATAAAATGCCACCAAGAGGTTCTCTGGTGATGATTACCTGGGGTAGCCAGAGTAGGTTTTCTGAGGGAATGTTAACCTGTCAAACAGACACCACAAACTTGTGCTTGCTCTGATTTGCGCTGGTATAAAAAAGGGATCTGTTCTCTGAGACAGGGGAGTCAGGCAGGGTGAAAGGAGGTGACTGATTATATTTCCATTCTGTCATTCATGGCTTTCCCTGCACTAACTTTATTTCCTCCTGCAGGCCTGATGGAGCAGGCAGGTGTCAACATGAGCAGGCTGCCCCAGGAAGTGAAAGTTTTTTTAATGACCAGTCCTTCAGCCCCATTCTGTGGTAAGTAGCATGAGACAAAAATGAGCCAGAAGAGGCAGATCCTCTGAGAGCCCAGGTAGTTACAGCACACTATCCCATCGGAATCAGCTGCTGTGGGCCATAGGGTCTGAGACACACTGCTGAAGAGCGATAACCCTGCACATCTCCTCCATAAAGCCCTTTCCAAGAGATTTATTAGTGTGAGCACAGCCCTGAACTAACACAGCCACATGATTTCAGGACTGAAGAAAAGGGGATTGAAAATGCCTGTCTGTTCACACTGGACTATACACACATGCCCCCTGTGCCTCACATAGCACAGAGACGTGATTCTTTCTTATGTCTGTTTAATCATTTCTGCAGGTGGGGCCAGGGAATGAGTGCTAAAGCCCCTCTTTTGGCATGGGTAGGTCCTACAGATAGTACCTGACCTCACTCCCACATTCTTTGCTTCTTGCTCAGTCTACCACAGCCTGGTTGAGTTCCACTTGGAGAAGAAAAGAAACAGAGTCACCAGCATTGAGATCAGTTTCAGCAGCAACAGCACCAAGGACACAGCAAAGATCACCATGTGAGTGACAGTGTGTGCTTCGGGCCTATTTTTTCCCAGCTCCATGAGGGAGGGGTTTTATCCTAGTCCAGGGAAAGCACAACAACAGTGCATTTCCCTGAGTGATGAACCACAGCCTTGTTTCTTGAGTCCCCCTCCACATTTTCCTTGCATGCCCTCAAGAATCAGGCATGTGCGACCATTACTCTGTAACCCTGACTGGGTCCACATTTTTTGCAAGTGCACAAAGCAGTAGGAACACCCTGGGACCCCCAGATCTGCATACTTTGTGTGGCTATGCTGGTTCCTTTTCCACACCATAGCCTGACCTGGTGCCACTTCAAACTGCAATCACTGTCAGATAGTTATTAGCCCTGCTCTGGCAGACGGGTGGCTTACAGCAAGACCCCATCCACCACAGGCTCCAGACTGGGGAGATCCACTGCATAGACAGAGATGTCTCTTGAAAGCACCACCCTCTACCAGACTGTGTCTGAATTAAAGGATTAGACTCCTCAGCTTCCACAGCTCTTGCCACAAGGGGATCTCCCCACCACAGCAAGTTCCCCAGAAGTCTTCCTCACTTCTTCCTACTCGTTGCCCATTGCTGTGGACTGGGAACCACAGTGCAGCTAGCACATGCTACTGGCTGCCTCAGGAAGCAGGAAACCATCCTGCTAAAGAGTCCCAGCCAGCTCTCCTGGGATCAGAGGGGTTCCAGTGCTGGCTCCCACACAGTCCTTACTGCTAAGCCAAAATATTGCAACCTAGAGCTGATTGTGTTGCTGGTTCAGTCGTGGGCATCAGGAGGTAGGGGTGAGAAATGGGGAAGGGGAAGCCACACTAGGGTACTCTCCAGAGTGACATAAATGCTTGGTCACAGATTTCCAGCCAGGCATCACAATTTGGGTTTGTACTCCAGCCTGGTGGAGCTCAGTCTGTTCAACTCCTCCTGGTCTGGAAGCCAAATCTGCCTTTTCCACAGATGCAGGAGGGAAGAAATAGTAATACCCAGGTCAGACCAGGACTCGTGCAGCACCTCCATGGGCAGTTGTCGGACACAGGGTTTGGTGGGAGTCCAGCAGGAGGCATGTGAGCGCTGGAGGGAAAGGCTGCCCGGGGTTGTGAGCCAGGCAGGCAATCCCGAGGCTTTGCTGTACCCTCCGGTTTTAATGAGACAGTGGAGTTAGAGCAAGGTAACCTATCCAGAGATGCCCTGAGGGGGGAACAGCAGCTGTGTTTCACTTAAATGACTTTCTTAGAAGCACACTGAAAAATTTGCTTACAGCAATAAACCTACAGATTTGAGAGTATGAAACTGAAGATATTCCTTTTAATTCTCACTAGGGGCAAAGGGCAAATTTCCCTGCTTTAGGCAAAGCTCAGCCTTCCAGTGCAGTCCAGCTCAGAGTATCAAATGGGCATCTAAACATAGATCCTCACATCACAGTTCAGACACTGATCGATCAGTGACTTATCTCAGATGATCTGGCATGTATATCCTCCTGCAGGTTCCCAGAAGTGTGGAGGGATTTACTTGGGAGTGTTCAGCTAGTCTCAAACCTTCAGCAAGGGACTCACATGGTTGTGTCTTGCCTCACATTGCCCTTCTTGTCTCCTCTCCCAAATATCCATCCCAATCTCACTCCTCCCCACACGCTCAGTGTCCCAAGAGACATGTCTGCATGCTGACCTGGGGCTGATGAGTGAAGAGTTTGTTACACAGGACACTTCCCAGCTGCACTGCTGTGTGCTTACACATCATATGGCATCATCCCCCACATGCAAGAAAACAAACCTCTGAAGCCAGCCGAGTCTCCTACACCCATCCAAAGGTTGTGCAAGGTTGGACCAACTGTCAGTCCCAGGAATGGCTCTCCTCAACCCTGTTAACAGTACTGTGTTCCTCTGTCCATGGACAATATGCCGTAGAGAGATGACCTCCATTTGCTACCCATTATTCACTTTTATAATCACAATTTTGTCATGCTTCTTATTTTTAGCAGCTTCAAGCCAGACACAGAGACACAAACCCCAGCAACTACTGCTGCCGTGTAAGGGAGGGACTGGGTGTACTGGTGTCGGTTGGCTGCTGTGAGTGCTGCTGTCAGCCCGTGCCTGAGAGCTACGTTGGTTAGCAGAACTGTAGACTCTTCCTGACCCTTTTGTCACCTCTTCCCTTTCCCTGCCATCATGTTTCTGATCAGACAGTCACCCAGGTGGTTCTGGGATCATGCCAAGTCAGCTGCACGTATATCATTCTTCATGAGCACAAGGAAATCAATGATCTCCATGCTCTAGGAGGTGCCAAGTAGATCAAGTGTAAGGCCCACTGGATGGACTCCACAGAGGGGACTTAAAATGCCTGGGCAGGACACGTCTGTTGCACATGACTGACCTGGCTCTGGTCATTGGCTCATTACTAAACCTCTGTCATTTCTCAGTTCACATTGCCTGGGTAAGAGCATAGGGACAGACAAAGGTCCCTCTATCCAAGCATCCCTTCTTCAATATGATCAAAAGCAAGTAGCTAGAGAAGAGTACAAAAAAATTTCTGTGCAAGCATGTAGCAATACTTCCCCACAGAGTTTCCCAGTGTCAAGTTACATCTCAGGGACTTTCAGTGCCAAAGATGACATCTTTACCAGCTTCTGTATTCCACAAACTTGTCCAGTCCCCCTCCTCTAACTTGTACAGCCATGTAAATTTTCTGGCATTCACAATATCCCACAGCAAGCATTTTAACAGCTTGAAAGGGGTAATACTCTTCTGCAGTGCATTCTTTTTGAGCCTGCCACCTCTTAGCTTTCTTTGATGACCCCAGTTTGTGTAGTGGAAGAAATTATGAACAACTGGTCCCCATCCATGCCATTCACCATTTCATAGATGCTGACTTACCTACCACCTGTGGCAAGCTGAGCAGTGTTTCAATCAATATGCAACAGCAAGAACAGTGGTTGTAATTGCACGATGGAAGGAAGGATATTTATACAGAAATATTCCTGAATAGAGAGGTAAAACATGGAGAGACAGCTCATGCAATGCCTTGTTTTGACAGATGAGTCTTCTCACTTCATTTTATTATGTGAGGACTTCACAGTAATACTGCAGGTTCCTCCAGTGTTTCCATGGATCTGCACAGGGACTGCATCTGCAGGTTCACTGAACACATCCTTCACATCTCTCATCGTGCCTTGCAGACCTAAGCTCGAGGAGACAGGCAAACAGCTCCTGACCCACCAAGTTCCCCTCTGCCAGATAAACAGTGTGACCCTGAAGTATATCCCCAAGAATCATTTTTGGAGCAAGGATGAGCCATCCATTGTTGGCAAGTTCTGTGTAGCGCCGCTGCCTCTCAACAGCAGGTAAGGCACAGGAATGTTGCACAGGGATACACTGAGCCTATGGATGCAGCCTGTGGTTTGAAGCGATGCATTCTTCTCCTATTTAGGGACACACGCAAAGAGGTCTTTCCCATCACCTCTGTGTACCTATGTAGCTCATTTTGTATTTGCGAAAGAGAAAAGCTACAAAGGTAGTTTTCTAGGAGTTTTCTGGAATTCTTCCCCCAGGATAAGTGTTGTGCCATGGAAGGAATAAGGCTGCAACTCACATCACCTTGAAGATATTTAAGTCACAAACCATGGCAAAAGCTTGTACTAACTAGAATTTATTCCTTTGTCCTTGCTTGCCCTCTCCATCTTCCCCTGTCTACAGTGGGCCCCCATCTAAAACACAACAGATGAACATTTTTTAGGATGAGACAACAGAAGACCAATAATATATTTCTGTATCTTATACAGCAAAGTTTATAAAGCACTAAGGCTACAGACAACCATTTTGGCATTTTCTAGGCCAGACATGGTAGAGTATATACCTTCAGCCATAGTTACCTTTCCCAGAGTAAAAGCAGCCAAGTCCTTCTCGTCCTGAGAGAGGTAATGGTCTTCTCCATAATACAATATTCTTGCCAGGAGTTTTGCAGATCCAAGTTCTTGCAGGCAGGACAAAACAGCTGGGTCTATACTGACACACTAAACTGTCCACATTGCTTCTGAAATGCTGGCTCAAGGCTGAAGCAAGCTAGTGGATACTTCAAAGCAGGTTCAACTTCTGTTTTGATGGAAAATAAGGAGGCTGAAGTTCTAGGCAGGAAAAATATATCTAGTAGGCCCAGACAGGGAAAAAAAGAGGCATTCCTATATAAATACCAGGTACTCCCTTGAGTATAAGGACTATTCCTTACCAGCATGCACTCCAAAGTTGGGATGAATGTACTTTTATCACTTATGGATGGGACAGCAAGGCACATTGCCTGAAAGAGCTGCTAACCTGCACCCCTGGAAGCACTGGACTTGGCTTTGATACAGATAGGAAGCTGCAGAGTTGCACAGGCTCACAACTGTGCTCCTGTCACTATGCTGGGAGCACTCAGAGCAACAATGGTGCTGCTCAGAGGGGTCAGGGAAAGGTGAAGGACACAAGCCCATACGTGCCCTTCCAGCCAGTCCATCCCAGCCAGGGCACAGCACCCCATCCACTACACCCTTGCAAAGCAGTGCAAGGTCCAGCACCTTGCTTGCTTCTGTGTTAGGATTAGCAACCTCCACCTGCTAATGCCCAGCCTGACTTCTCTGTGCTCTTCCCACAGCAGGGCAATGTCATGTCTGCCCGGCAGCCTCACCCTCCCCAGGAAAACAGACATCTCTTATGACCTGCCTACTGCCTGCACCTAGTTCTGCCTTCAGCATACACAAAACCAGAATGGACTTCTGAACCTATTGCTGCTCTCTGCTACCAGATGATACTTTCACCATAAAACTGGATGGGTTTTTTACTCCCTGCATTAGGGGCAAGATGTCAAGGAAAAGAAGTGTGTGGCAGGTTGGCAAATACGAGGTTAACTGGTTACAGTAAAACCTTCCAGTTAAAAGACTGGATGGAAACTTTTGTCTCACTGGTTCTGTACCCAGCTCTCAGAGTGAGACAGGCAAGTCATTTAATCTCAAGGTTTGTATCTGTTTGAAGGAAGGAGTGGATAATATCACTCTTTTTATAGTTGGAGTATTGGCATAATTCATTAGTGTTTTATATTAAACTGTCCTGAAATCTTCGTATTAAAGGTGAGAGGTATTATTTTGACTCAGCAAGGGAAAGCAGTGTGGTCCAAGTTTGGCACATGAAGGAGTAATTCTTAGCCAGCGCTCCAGTGAGAAACTCACTAGTCCCATCTACGAGATGCTTTCAGAGGGAGACCCTATTGATTTCACAGCGCATAAGTCTCTCTGAAGCTCACATGAAGTGAAGCTGACACCAGGAGCAGCACAGTGCTCTCACATCCAATTTTGCACTGCTTTGACCGTCTGCCCAGAATAGAATGTTGTAGGAGAATTGAGCATTGTAGTGACAGGGCCACCTAACATAAATTAGCCCCAGGAACTCAGCACAGCCTTTCAGGCCTGAAAAAGTGGTTGATGTCTGGAAATAAATGGTGAAAGATTACAGTGAGATGCATGACCACAGAAACACACATCCACACCTTTTCCACACCATGCCACATATACAAATTAAAGAGGTGACACATCTGTCATAATTTTTGCCCACAAATCACATCTTCTACTGATCATTTTCTCTAGTTCTCTGTGCTGGCTTCACTGAGCAATAGAAAAGTGCACCAGGAACTCCATGATCAGGAGTGATGGACATGCTAAAGGCATTTTTGCCATGAAGAAATCTCAAGTCCTTTGACACGAGCTCCACTAGACAGTGTCACGGCAGGATTAGCTCCTGCTTTCAATTCACATCCAAGATTTTAGGCTCTGCCCTGTGACTGTTTGGAAGGACACCTAACAAACACCATCTCCAGCACACACTCAGGAGGGGGATAGAGCTGGACTCTGACAACCTGATAGAGATCCATGTTAGCTGGCACCACGATTGAAGAGTTTCCTGGGAGCTTCTTGCTGAAGACTGGAATATAAGCTCAGCAGACACCTGTGAAGAGCAGTGTGTAATTCAGCCCTGCCTGGTCCACTGCTTCAGGCAGGTGTATAAAGCACCTCAACAGATGGACCCAATTCCATTATGAATTTCAGTTCCTTTGCAGAAGAGACGCCAGCAGCTCTTGTGTCAATCTGCTGGAGACATTTCTGAGCTGTGAAGGGCAGTGGGGTCAGGCTGAAGCACCAATGTATTGACAGAGCATGGTAACAACCATCAGCAGGATGATTCCCAGGCCTGGGGCAGCCCCATTCTCCTGCCCTGGTGTGGGAGCAAAGGCGAGCAGCGCAAGGAGCTGTGTACATCACAGATCCCACATACACACCACTCCAGAGGCCCTTGGTGAAAATGCCATATCCCAAGGGCACAGGATTTGCCCAGCTGAGACTTGCAAGACGGGCCAAACCAGCCCCTGTGCCACAGCCCCTGTGTGAGCAGGGCAGGGCAGGTGGGGCTGCCTCCGCCAGCCCAGGGCCAACACAAATCCAGCCCCACAGCATGTCTGTGTCAAGAGGCACTGAAGGACACCCTTCCCTGTGCTGACAGAGGCACTGACACTCCTTGCTCTTTCCCTGAATACCTGCCCTGGAGAGGCTCCTACCCCCATTGCTCAACTTGATTGCACCAGGCTCTGCGAGACAGAGGATTCCTCCACAGGTACTTCCAATTCCCTGACTGAGGAAGTGGCTGGGGAAGCTCATCAGACAAATCCTGTTGCAGCTGAACTTGGAAGAGGCCTTCCATCTCCACACTATTTTCATTAAGGCATTGTCCTTCCTACCAATGGCTGCTCTCTTCACAGATGTTTTGTATCCATTCCTTTCTTCATTTGATGTTTGTGCATCCTGAGGTCACTCCCCCTTGAGAACACAGAAAAAAAGGGTTCTTGCCTACACCTGTTCCCAGCCCCAATTCCTCCTTTTTCTTATTTCAAATGAATCAATGCAAACAACCAACCTTTTACCAGAAGTCTTTTTTCACCAGCTTCTTTGAGAAGTTGTGCTTGTCATAAATGAGAAATCCTAACTCCTGGAAAGATAATTTCTGGTCTTACTAGACCGGATGCCCAGTGAGATGCATATCATCAAACTCTCCATTGCAAGCCCTTTACCAAAGCTGTCAGGTGGCCCATTTTCCCTTGCCCTGTCCACTCTGTGCCTTGAGATCACCTCAAGTGATCTCCCTCTTCAAATCCTTCCTCCCTCCCACTGTTTTCTCTCTCTTCAAATCCTCAAACACCAGTAGTTTCATCTCTGACTTTAATGGGAATCATTGAATCAAAGGGAACACAGATTCTGCAAGCAGGCTGGTATTGCTTGCAGCGATATCAGTGCACTTTGGTGACAGAGCTGCTGACACACCTCAGAGAGGCAGGACTAGAAAACAAACGGTGGAAGCACGCTGGGGAAGGCAGCTCTGGTGAACAACCATGGGGTGGGAGGTGCTGGAGTGTCACACTGCAGTCTTAAGCATGTGCTTCATGTGCTCCTGAGTGTAGATGTCTGCTGGCAGACATCTCTGCATGCTAAAGAGTGTCTCTCTGGTCAAAAACCTGTGTGAGCATCTGCTCCCTTGGAGGGGCTTCAGGATCAAAAACAGCCTGTTGTTCCCTAGAGCTCAGGGGTCTGAGTGGGAGCCAGAGGTGCTCGTCCTTTGCAGAGAGGGTGAGAACTGTGGAGATGGTTTTCGGAGGCTGCAGAAGGAAAGCAGTGGAGGAGGGAGGAAAAGGGGGCCGGGGAAAGAGAGGTGGGGAGAGAGAGAGAGAGAGAGCACCATTACTATCAATACTTTCAAACTTTTCCAAGACACGAACCTCACGGAGCCCACCATTACCTGTTCTTCTCCCCTCCCCTCCTAAATGAGCATGCAAAACTATGTAATTCTTCAACAACTGATAAACCAGGAAACAGGGTTATGCACCCATTCTGAGATGGCAAAAAAAAACCCCTCCGAAGTGACTTCTGTGATATTGGTGAAACAAAGCCCACAGCTCCTTTGCTCTTGCTCTCAAAGCAAGTACAAAACGTTAACTACTAACTTAGATACCAAGTTGCAAACCATCAAGCATCCATCCACCCGTCTCACCCACAAAATTGAAAGCCAGCCCCAAGATGTAACTGTAAAAAAACTGGTAGCAACAGCTACACATCCTGCAAGCACTTGATAGCAACAAACTAGAACAAATGCAGTATGAACAGGAGCAAAAGGCAGGTTGCTTTTGGTTGCTTAAATTTCCACGCGAGGAATAAAGCCTAGTTTCCTCTGGAGCACTGAGCTATACAGCAGTACACTGTTAAAGCAAGTATTGAACAGAACCTTTGAACCTGCCTTCTTTGAACAGGTAGCATTCTCCTTAGAGAAAGAATGTGCTCATCAGTGGGACATCACTGTCCATCTTACTCATAAGCAGAAACGCTAGAAATACTACTACTCATAACTAGAAACGCTTTCAAGGAACTAGATGATATGAATAGTAGGCCAATACATCTCCCATGAATATTTTCTTGTGTATGACCTTTTTAGCACTTTGGGCATTCAAGAACTGCCCTCCTGCACCATGGTGTTGCAAGATGGCTGTTGTAGTGACAGAAAGGAAAAGGAAAGTGACCCACAGAAGCACTTCAGCATGGGGTATTTAGAGAACTGCAAGGGGATTACCCATGTTGGGAGTTACTGGGGAAGGAGATGAGAGCACAAACGAGGGGAAAGCCCCAGGGGAGCTCTGACCTCAGGGACTTACTTTGAACAGTGACACCACAGGGAATTTCCCCGTTTATTACAGATGTAGGAAAAAGTTATGAAAATGTTTTACCTGAGCCATGGCAAACCTGCTGGGATTATTTACTGAGCTGTGACAAGTGTTTGGGCAGAGGGAAAACCTGCAGCCTTTCTGTATCACTAGTATTTGTGGCGAGGCACTCAAATTGCCGTGGAATGTCATCCAGATGTGACAATTGCTGTTGTGCTGCAATGTGATGTGGGATGTGATGGGATGTGCTGGGATGAGATGTGATTAGGACACACAAGTGGTGAGCAGGGTAACAGGGAAGCGCTCATTCCACCATTATGAACACACTAAAGTTTTTGATTCCTTGCCTAATTACCTTAAAAATTAAAATACCGCACTGGCTATTGTCTCCAGACTGACGGACAAGGAGATCATCCTCCTCTCCCACCTCAAATACCAGCCTCTAAACATCAGGGCTTTTATTGCAGGTCTCTACAGCAAATACCAGCACTCCTTCATACTGTCTCAGTTACCAGATCTAGAAAGACAAAAGCTTCCAGCTCCCAGCAGGACGGTGTGAAAGAAAGAATAGCTTTCTGCTGTGTAGCAAAGTTTTGCCCAACACACACACACTTGTTGTGTGTATGTTCCCAGTATTGCCTCACTGCCAAAAATGGGTGGAAATTTTTCAAAAAAAGCTACAGTGTTACTTGCCTCCTTCCTTTTTAAATTGCATTTGAAATTCTGGTTTTATTGAGCTTGATCAACTAGCAGAACTCTACCAATGATCTGAGAATGGATATCCTTCTGAGAAGGCAAAGTAGAATCAAAGCACAGGCAAAATGACTTCACCATGTTTACAACACTACTTGCATTCACTTGTGATTGCATGTGTTCACAGACACTCCTGACAGCTAGGAGGATGGCTGTCTCATAAATGATTCATGAGTGTTCCTGCCTCTCCAAGTAAGGACTGAAAAAGCTGCAAATTCATATCTCCAGCAGCCTACCAGCAAAACCAGGGACTTCACATTCCTAGGACAAACGTGGATTTTTTTTTCCTCTCTGTGCCTCCTTAAAAAAGAAACCAACCAACCATACAAAACCAAACAAACAACCCCAGCAACAAAACCCTAATCAAAACCTTTTGCTGAGAATGAAGAATACTGCAGACCTGTCAGAGGTCATGCCAGGAGCCAATGCTCCCTGCCACTGACTCCACGGCACAGGTCGAAGTAGACCCCAGCAGGCACAGAGAAGAGCCAGGTGCAATGTTGCACCGTGTTCAAGGCTGCCTGATGGAAGACAGCCTCCCCAGCTGCAGCCCCGCCCTCCAACCTCCTGCCATGCAGACCCAACTGGGACACATGCAGCGGTCACTTCTAGGACAGAAATCCCAGTCCCAGGCTTGGTGCCTGGCAGCTGGATTACTGTGGGGCGGCAGCAGGAATGCACATTTTGGGGTCTGCAGCTGGTGTGTAGCAGCTGGCATGCAGCGGCTAGCTAAAAGTAGCTCAGGGTGGAATTTCTCTCTTGGAGAACTTGGATTTGAATTTCAAGCACAAGCCACTCTCCCATCTATTTCTGTTTGCCTGCATTGTTCCTCTGCCCCAACGGCCACCAGGCACAGGAATGTTTTTCCCTTGTGGAGTAAGGAGCTGGCATTTTGGAAGAGAGCAACTCATTCCCACTCACTGGAAAGCAGAATTTGGGGCATCTTAAAACAATGTTTAGCCTGTCAGTCCACCCAGGGTGACTGGAGGCAAGACCTATACCACCCAGGGCAGACTTCTCACTACCTTACTGATCTGGCAGAGATGGATCTCAGCAGAAACAAGGAGGACAGATCAAATGCTGGGATGAGCTGTGGTGGGCAGGGAGAGGAAGGACTCTGAGCTTTCTCCCCCCACCCAGACTGAGCACTTGCAGGGTTTATAGCAACTCCTGGATACCAATCTGCTATGAACCCCGGAGCTGTTTCTAGTCCTGTTGGTGTCTCCTGGGATGTGGGCTCTCTCACCTGCAGAGCTCTTGCTCAGCTGGCATAGCTCTACCTCATGGTCTCTGCAACCACTCGTGTACCACCTGCCAGCCTGGACACCATTTCAGTTTTTCTGCCTCTCCTGAGGGATAGGGAGAGAACCGGGCAGGGAAGAGCTTTCTATGGCCAGGTTACTGGCCCTTCTACCCTACAGTACAATTGGTGCCTGGAGTCAAGCCTCTGCCCTGCCACATTTCCTTAAGAAAGTCACATAGCTTGAGCCCACCTTCTGGGATTCCTTAGGGCAGCAGGCCAAAAAACATTGCAGAGGTGCAATGCAGGCCACTGCTCTGTCCAGGCAGATGCATCATGGGAAAGACTTGCTCTGCAAGTGGGTACTTACGCAAGGGTCCCACACAGGGTGAGGTGTGCCCGTGCCAGGAGTGCCCTCACTTCATATACTCCCCTTCGCTCACATAGTCCATAAAAGACCCCGGCAACTCAGCAAAATCTTCCAAGACAAGACTGGTGGAGTCCTCACCCAGCAGGTCACTGTCGGGCCGGGACGCCCGGGGGCGCGGAGCCGGCGGTGGCGGCGGTGGTGGCTGTGGTGGTGGCTCAGAGACACTGGCCTGGCCAGAGCCAGGCAGCACATCCTCACAGTCCTCCGACTCCCCCTCGGAGGAGGCTGGCCCAAGGACGTGGTAGAGGCTGGGCAAGCGGATGTCGAAGCGAAGGCCAAACTTGGCAAAGAGCTTCTCGTTGAGAGAGTAGAGCTTCTCCGAGATGTCATAGCCCAGATGGGAGGAGAAGAGCCGGGCGATGTAGAGGTCCTTCCTCAGGAGGAGATACAGCTTCTTCCTCGGCCAGGTGATGTAGCTGCAATCAGTCTCAGCTGTCAGCGTGACCTGTGGGGCAGGGAGTGAGTGGAGTAAGTCCCACTGCCTGGGCGGGTGTCACCCACCTTGGAGCCACGTGCTTCACTCCAAAGAAGGCCCTCAGCCCCTTTGATGCCTATTCTCCTTGGAGATGGTGGGGCTGGAGAGCCAGATTATCCTGGTTGAACAACTGGATAAATCCTTACCCGCTGCTGTTTCCTCTCCCTAAGGAGGCAAAGACCCCATTTTCCTGTGCAATTAGTAGCATGTCCTCATTTAACCCAGACACACGGATGGCTACATTTCACCCTCCTGCTTTCAAATGATGCACCCTATTGACCTCAGAGGGATGTAGCCGAAATGAAAAGGGCAGCACAGACACCACTATCCCTCCACAGAAATTCTACAGAGGGGGATGTTTTTGCATGCCCAGCCAGTTTGAGTTGCCAGCAAGTAGCCCTGGGGGAGGCTGCTGACGCATTCTGCTGCTGGGTTGCACAGCCCCACAGGCCCTGCTCCAAGAAGGCCCTGAGTATTGGAATGGCCACCTGAAAGGCTTGCCTGGTCATCCTGTGCCAGAGGGGCATCCTGTCTCAGCAGTTCTGCTGGACTCTGTAGGGCTGACTGACCTTGACTGGCCACAGGTCACTGAGAGAGGAAATAAAAAGGTTTTACTGTGTTCGTGTATATGTAGAAAAATCATGAGGGTTTGTTGGGTTGATTTTAGAGAACGTTTTGTATTGCTTCTTGTGGTGCCAGTGTAAAGAGAGACTTTTTCCCCCTAGCTGTAGGACAAGACTAATTCCAGTAAAAAACATTATATAGTATGTAAGTGTATATTACAATAAGTAATAATAATAAAGACAAGAAATGCAGGAAGGGTCAAACTGCTCTGGGCCAAAGAAGAACATCCGAGTGTAATGGAGACACTGGCATGTGAACAAGTGCCAGAGCCAAAATATCCTGGGGGCTCCCTTTCACTCTATACCCAGGGGTCTCCTTGGTCAGCTGCTGTGGCAGAGGGCCACTGGGAAGCTGAACAGGGCTTGGCCGCATGTGTGTGTCCTTGGATTTGATATTTAATGCCATTGCCCTGCAAACAGCTGTCTGATGAAAGAAATATAGGAGATAAAACCTGAGAACTTTCCCAGGCCAGGCAAGCAAAAAAAAAGGGTCATACGGAAATTGAAATGACCGGAATCCCATTTTCCTAACCAACTTCTGGCATGGTGATCCAAAGTGATCCCTTCTTGTGAGAGATTGAGATGCAGTGAGCAAACCTGCCACCTAACCAGGACAGCAAGACAGATTTCACTCATGAATCCCCCCTGACACAAGTGCTCCGGCATCAGCAAGAGCCTGTAATTCAGCCTTCTGGGGGAAAGTGCCAGCCCTGAAACCAAACTCCTTCAGGCACTGGGATCCAACAGTCCTGTGGGAAACAGACAGCCAAAGCAGAAAGCTCAAGGAAACCAGCTATTCTTGTAGACCAAGTCATGCTTCTGCCATTTTTCAGCAGGCTCAGAATTGAAACTGTTCAATCCAGAGATCCATGGGGAAAGAACAACCTTGGGCAAGAAAAACCTTCTATGCCCTCCTCCAGCAAAGACCCAGAGTCCAACATGCACTTTTTAAACCAAATTATTGTGTTGCTAGGAATAAGGTTGAGATAAGATAGAGACTTTTATTAACTACTCAGGTGAGAAGGACTAGTGGGTTAAACAGCTGCCAAAAGCAGCACATCACCACGGTTAAGCATGGCCATCAGGACTAAGGTCCTTCCAGGTACACGGACTGGTCAAGTCACACCCAGGGACTGCTGGTCTCACACAGCTGCTACTTCTTCATGCTCCTCAGTAAGCAGATGTGGGGTTTAGGCATTTCCAGCACATGGCCTTCCCTACCTAGGGCTCTACTGCCCCATCCTGGTGCCAGGCACAGCTGACCTCGCTGACCAGCCCTGTCTTGCAGAGCAGGAGAGTTGCCAAGAGCATGGTGCTGGCAGGGTTGGTGCAGCCTGGCACCAGCCTGCTCCCAATCTGTCTCCCGCACCACAGATGAAGACCCTCAGGAGGTCTGGGAACATTCAGTTCCACAGAAATTAGCTCTGAAAATGCTGCGGGTGTCTTTGCAGGTTGCATGCCTGCAGTCAGCCATTGCAGTCAGCCATTTCGCTGCCTGGAGCACTAGGCAGCCATCACTTTCCCTGCTGGATTCTTGAGCAAATACATCCAGGAGCTAGCAGCAGTCTGCTGCCAGATTGAAGACCTGTGCAAAACATGAGATACCAACCAGCCCTAGCACAGTCATGCCGTTGTTGCCTTTTCTACTTCATTACCTTGGTCTGACGTCCCTATTTCTGCTCACAATCTGAGGCCCTGTGCCACAGTCACACAGCCAGCTATCTCTGGCAGCCATAACCGCTGGCAATGGCACTGTTTTCAGGAGCAATCACCATGACCCTTTCACACAGGAGCCAAATTCAGACCCTAGGAAAGCAGATTTGGAGAGCTGCCCTGGTTTAACCAAGTCTGCTTGGGGCTACCCGCATGAGAAAGCATCATTCCCTCATGACCGTCCCACGCTCCCGAGGGATTAGCAAAATCCCTCCTCATATGCCCTAACTGACATATCAAGACTGACAACCTGACAGGTATCAGGCCATCCTGGGACGTGAGTTAAAGACAGAGGGGTGTAGGCTTAAGTAATCTTCTCCAGAAGGGAAGCCAAAGAAACCATGGGGTGTTGACAGCAAGGCCAAAATCCTTTCAGTTGCTGCAAATGAGAATTGGTCTGGCCTCTCAGCAGGGGATCTCCCAGCTCAGAAAGAACCATATTGGGGTGTGAATCATCCTTTCTGCTTCTCCACCCAGAACACATGACCATCTGAAACTTCTGTGGGGAACAGGATGTTTATGGATTTACATCACTGCTGCATATTGCCACGGCTGCCATCCTGATGCTAGCACAATGCACCCTGCTAGCAGCATGCAGGGCAAATGCATCAGTACAGGTACAAGGGAACACCGTAATGGAAGAGAGGCAGAAATCTGACATCTCAATTCCCTGATAAACTGGAAGGAGCACCATGCTCCACCCTCCTTTCTATCAGCAGATAGTAGGAGCATGCCCTGAGGTCTTCAGAGAAAGGTAGAAAAGAAGGTAAAACAGCTGATCACACAATCCTGTGCTGGCTAAACCACCAGGAAGGGGATGAAAATATTCCTGGTCAGCTTTGAATGGCATAATGATGCCCCTCCATCCCCTCCTCAAACATGCAGCAAAGCAGCAAGAGCAAAGATGAGCTGAGGTTACCTGGAAAGTTCCTTCCTCAGAGGGTCGCAGCGACTCCCATTCTGGAGAGTCCAGAAACTGGTATGGAAAAACGTAGTGAAGGAATTGTCCATCCTGGCACACTCGGATCCTGCAGAGGACAGGTGAGGCACACAGGCTTAGGCCACAAAACAGATGTCACACAAACCTGATAGCTCGCACAGTTGTGTCCCACCAGGGAGGAAAGAAATACTTGTCTCACACATGTCTCATACCCTCTTGGGACAGCTGCAGGTGCTTTAGTGATGGGGCTGTCCTGCCTTTCTCTGTGGGAAACTATTTGCTGCCACTTCTCCATACTCCATCTGTTTTCTGTTTCTTGCTACAAAGACAGCCCTCACAGGTGCAATGCTTGGTCCTAACCCAGGACTTCTCAGCCCACAGGACTGCTGCTGCTTTCTAGGTACTTCTAAGCCAGCCTGTGGCTCTTTGTACTTGAGTATTCCTACTGTCCCCAGGACTGCACAAGGGCATCCCCTGTCTCCGTATTGGGAAGTCATTACACTCAGAATCCCCCAAAATCATGCTGCCCATGTTTCCTGACAGATCACCCTGTGAGTTCATAGTTCGCTGCACATTACCGCTCACTTTCTCTCGGCCTTCTAAGCATTCCTTTCACCTGCTTTTGCTACAGTTGCCTGCCAGTGTCAAGGTCAAACATGCACTCAGCTCTGCTGTGGGAATAGAGAAGGACCTGCAGAGGCCTGGAGCAAGGACAATGGCAGGGCACTCTGGAGTTCTATTCATAGCTCTGCATCACCAGACTTGGGGCCTCTTGCTTTCCTGTCACCATGTACCCCTGTTGTACAATGCACAAAGGCAATTCTTGCCTTCAGGAGTTACAAGACTCAGTTCACCTTTGGCTTCTAATCAGCTGGCAGTGCTGCCTGGGAGGGTCAGGGATTGCAAGGCACTTTTCCTGATTCAGGCATATTCTGCATTTCCAAGACCAGACTTGTTCAGTTTAAGAGAGAGCACCATAATAGTAGCAATGCTCTGCTGGGTCAGCAAGGACCTCACAAGGCAATAGAGTGGGTACCAGGAAATGTAAATCCACTCCCATCTCCATGGAGCATCCTATACCAGCCAAGATGCACAGTTCCCTCTGCAAAAGAGAGCCCAACAACCACCCACCATCACCACCTTACTGTCTGTTGCAGCACCTTCATGCCCACTGAACAGCATCATATTATCCAGTGCAGGTCAAGACAGCACAGGCTCTTCCCCATCAATATTACTTGCAGACACAGTAAACTTCAGAGCCAGCTGCTCAGCAGAGATGTTCGGTAACAGCAAGCACTAATGGAAATGCACACACCAAATTTCCTTCCAGTGCTTTGTCATTCAACATCCTGGTGGTCCCAGGGTGCTCTTAACACATCTTAGAGAAGGGACCAACAGCAAAAAAAAAAGGACAGTCAGCCATTCTTCTTTGCACACTCCCTCACCAGAGAGGACTGGCCACTGTAGTAAAACATGAGCCCCAGGTGATGCTTTGTACTCCCAAAGGAAAAATCCTTGTGAGGCACACCTCCTGCAGCTCAGCAGTGCTCCTATTTAGAGATCTTCTTCCTTTCCAATTCTTATGTAACATTAGCGCCAAGTTCCTGGCAGCAGCCTGGAAGCCAACACTATTGCTATTTGTATGCGTCTGGATTTTAAAAATTGTTAAGTGGATATGCTGCTAAAGGCATGCCACAGGATCTTAGGTGAACAAATGCCAGTACTTCATCCGCACAGTTCATTCAATCAAATCTCCAATGCAACTGTCTAGAGGGCCCTGAGGCTCTCCTTGGTGGTCCAGAGGAAGGAGTATCATAAATGCTTGACAGCACAGGGAAAGAAAGACACCTGATTAGGCAGGATCCACCACAGGAGAATACTCTCTCTTTTGAGGAAATGATGCTCAAAATTAAAAATGTCAAAGCACTGAGGGCTGGGGTGTTGAGAACAGGAACTTCTCCCTGAACACTGCTGGCCAGGGAGAGCAGGTGAGCTGAGGCCTCAGCACACTCAGCACACAGCTCTTCACACATCACAGAGGTGTGCCAGGTACCCCCACAGGTCCGGACACTGCCCTCCTGCTTTGAGAAACACTTTCTCACAGCCAGTCTGCTCCCATCAGAAATAAGATCATTTCAAAATGACAGAGAAAGGAGTAAGGATTCATCAAAAGTATCATAGGTAAGGCTGAGCCGGCCACTTCATTGCCCATCGCTTGAGTCTGCAAACCATTCCCTGAAATAGTTTTAAGTCAGAAAAACAAAGGAAAACTAACCCCCCCAAAAGCAAATTTCCCCCTTCCCCAACAAACTGATGCACATCTCAGAACCTTTTCACAGGAAGGAAACAATCCTCACCCCAGCGTCTACACAGGGTGATAATACGACAATAAGCCACAGCACTCTGCTGTCAGATTTTGTTCAGAAGCAGGGGAGCCTTTACCTGCCAGACAGCAGCAACGAGAGGCGGTCAATGGGCGTCTTGCCCTCCACCGCGTAATTCTGGTCTCTGACTAGTGACTGGACCTGCTCTTCACAGCACTTCACGATTTCTTTGTAGACTTCCAGGGGCACCTGCAAGGGCAGGTACATGGTCTTGTAGAGGAGGTCAAACTCTTCCGGGATGGTGTTTCTGCGGAGCCGGTAAGCCAGGTGAGCCAGCTGAAGCAAGCAGGCGAGGACCAGCAGCATGTTCCAGATGAAGATATCCAGCCCACAAGCGCTCAGCCAGCCCCACAGAGCATAGCACAAGTAGCCTGGGGCCAGGAGGCCAAAGATATAGAGGGACCCAAAGATGCCACTTCCCCCCATGTAACCCAGGAGGACAATGCAGCTGGCCAGCTGATAGGCTGCTTCCTCCATAATCTCCTTCCAGGCATCACACACTGGAGGCCGGAGAACAGCCTGGTCCCAGGAGGGGCTGTTTGCGCTCATCCTTCCCCACTTCCCACCCTCCCCAGCTGTCCTGCGCTCAAAATGAATTGTCATACACAAAGGGTGCTGCAGAGGTTTGAAACCAGAGCTGCTGGGTAGCTGTTCCTCCTCCTCTTCCTCTTGAGCACCGTCTGGTCCCACAGCAGTGCTTCAGAGAGACATGTTAAAAAAGTGCTGCCAAATGTTTTTGCACCCGAAAAAATCCAAAAGGGTTATCTTCTCCTCTTTGTGGCTCACAAACCGTTGGCTGGCCCCCTTCTTAGCCACAACGGTGAGAAAAGAAGCTGGAGAATGTGAGGCCAAAAGAGCTCAGTCAAAAAAAGAGTAGAGGCCATTAGCTGGAAAACTCACAGACAGGACAGAAATCTCCTTGCACTGCCTGTCTCGCCTGCGCTCTGGCAAATGGAATAGCGACTGTGAGAGAGCAGCAGAGGGAGCTGGTGTTGAGTGTGGAATGTGTATCTCTTGGCAGTGGAACGGAGAGAGACCCCAAATGGATAACCATGTTTGGAATTGAAATCCAAGGAGCAATAGCAGCGAGGAGAACAGAGAGCAAGCATGCACCCGCTACTTAACATAACTCAGGCGGCCAGATAAGCCCAGCGCAGCGCAAGGAGGAGAAAGGAGAAGGGAAAACAAGCTTATTGCGGCGAGCTCCACTCACACATCGGGCACTGCACCGCTCTGCGCTCCTGGGAGAGAGTGACTTTCACGCAGCACAAAAAAGGAAAAAGGTCACCCCCTTTTCCATCTGTGGCTCATAGCTGTGGCAGGGACTTAGCAAAAGAAGAGAGGCTGGCTCTCAATGAATACTTTCCAGGTGCATTACAGCCCCCCCTTACTCCACGGAGCTCCCTCTCATGGGGTGTTTTAGATCAAGGGGCACAAGGAAAAGCTCTGTACAGCCAGAGAACTGTGAATGCAAGGGATAAAACTAGAGCAAACAAGCCTCTGGCACCCAGTTTCATCTATCATGAAGATGAGACTATCCTGCCAAAAGCTTTGTGAGCGTGTAACACTTGGAAGCATGTTTTGTGGGGAAATCCTAGTTGAGGAATTACAGGCTCTGTTGGGAAGCACCCTTGAGAAACATCATCTCACATTTTCATTTTTTTAATAGCTATTTTGAACCTGCCCCAGACCTTCATTTAGCCCAAAGAGGACAGCCAACACTTGCCACTCAGGTAACCCAGGAGACAGGCACAAGAGGGAACCTTTGAGGTCAGTCCTCCATGGTCAGCTACACAAAACATGCATAAATGCAATTCCTCCTGAGCTTCAAGTAACACGTTATCAGTCACACAGGCGGGAGCTGCCCCACTGCCAGGATGCAGTTACATTTCAGGCATTGACGCAACCCACGTGGTCTCCCAACACAGTATGAAGTCAGCCTGCATGGGTCAGTGGGGTAGAGATAGGGTTTCAAGGGTGGTCATGTTTCAGGCCGAGCTTGCAGCTGCCCTGCCTAACATACCATTCCCATTGGCACCATTCAGTTAAAGACACACTAATCGCCTCTCCTGCTAATAGTGCTCTGGAATAACGCTGTCTCCCGGGCAAGGCTGCAGCAATGCTTTATGGCAGCCTTAAAGAATTCATCATGGTCTTGGCCATTACAATCTTATCTCTGCAATGATTAGGCCACGTGCAATACAGAGCTCCATGGCTCCTACAGCCATCCTGGCAGGTTGCCATGTGGGAAGGAAAGAAGACAAATTAAGCTTTGCACAGGGTGTGTACAGTCCATTCAGAAAGGTGCTTTCTGTTAAGGGTAAAGTGAAACAGAGAACCTGGTCTTCAGTGGCCCCTTAACTAAGTGAAGTGAAGAAATAAATGCTACCTCCTGAAGCAGAACAACACCCATCTGCTAGGATTACGGGGAGATAAAGAACTTTTTCTCGACCTTCTCTGCAAAGCAGGAAGGATGATCTGACAGCCAAAGCACTACAATAAAAATCTTGGGATCCAGGTTCTGTTTTTCGTATCATTGCCTTATACTTGCTATATAATCACGACAACAACTTGTCTATCTTTAGGCCTCTGCAAAAAAATCCATATTATAAGGAGCCTTCTCTCCAAGATAGACTGACATCTGATAAAATGGGGAGTTGGGATGTCAAGATTGTGAACACTTAGGAGAAAGATACTTTACATAAGATCTGTGAGACAAAACTGAACTGCTATGAATAGAAATGTAGAACTACATTAGAGGAAGCATCCTGAGAATCACCGTTGCAATTTCTCCTACCTTTTCATACTACCAAAACCCTTTTCATCAAAGAAAGTGGAAAAAAAGGAAGTTATTAATTTCATTCTTCAGTTAGGTAAATTTCCAAGTAGGAAATAAACTGGAACACGATGTTAAATGACTCATTAGGACAAAGAAAGTCCATAATCTGACATCTTCCAGAACATAAACAGTGGTGTTGCAGTGATGCCGGAGCCAGCACCATGGGTGACAACGACCTGTTGTGACTTCCTTGTGGAAGGCAGGCAGGAAGCTTTCAATCCACAGCAATAACAGCACAAAGCTCTCATTAGAAACCATACAACTTTCCTGATGGGTCCCAGTGTGACATGGTAAAGAGAATGATACAGCATTTTACAAGGTGGATCTCGGAGCACACACTAGAGATTAACTTAATGTTTTCAGATCCAAATTTCTAAAAGGAAGATTTGTAAAGTGATTGAACCACCAAGACTAAATCTTCCTTTCTGCCTTGACAGTACCAAGACTATACAGATCATCTTCACAGCACTTTCAGTTTTCCACCCAGCAAAAGTAAAAAAACACTCTTATTGCCAAAGACACATTTTAGTTTCATGCCTTGCCTTGGATTAGAATAAGTGCCTTTCATCCAGGGATGCTTGTTCAGCCAAGAGGAGTGTTCAAAAGCTAATACTAATTCAATGGGAAAGGGCCATACCAAAGTTGGTAAGAATTTGGAATAAAGATGGCAAGTTCATAGAAAACACCTGAGCTGCATTAAGACCCTTCCCTGGAAGTAAACACATAAGCATCACTGCAATATGTGTTTGCAAAGAAGAAAAACAGACATGTCAAGCTTTCCTGCACTGAAACAGGCAGTGTGGAAACAGGTATTTCACTCATTTTCCCACTTAAAATGGACTCAGCCAGTAGCACTTAATATTTAGCTGCATGTGATAATGCAATGCAGGTGCACTAACAGCCTGCACTATGTTTGGCAAACAAATCCTCTGTCCTTGAGAGCCACACAACACAGAGATTATTGGTCCCAAATCTCACAGCAGCTGAATTACTGGTTATTTTGTCCATCCCTTAGGAAGTCTACAGGTTCACTGCTGATCCCATAAGCTGAAAACTAGTTCAATCACCTGTGTTGAGGACACTAAGACACCTTGGTGGCTTGAAGTCAGAGAGGGCATAATCAGACACCTCTTTCTTGATTTATTATATAGTGCATTGCTGACATTAGTCTGCAAAACTGTTACACACAAATAAACCCTGTAGCTCCAAAATATCCACGTTTGATTTACAACTGTTGGAGAAGGTCTCAAGCCTACTCCAGACAAGCTCACAGTGAATCACAAAGGTTCAAAGATGGCATGTACTGTATCTAGTTGTACTGCTCCATAGTTTAGTCAAGTTTCCTGCTACTCTTTCACACCACCTCTGTACACACCACCCTATGCAGGGCAGTGTCTCTCACCAACACTCTCAGTGAGTAGTAACACACAACTCCCACTCCCTGAATGAAGCCCTGAATCCACACCACAGGAATACCACAGTAAGAAATGAAGCCACTCAGCAAGGAATTTGGTTTGACTACAAGGCTCTTCTGTTGTTGCTTTAAGTATGGAGTTGTCCAGTATCCTTTCTGTATCTGTTGCACATAGGTACATCAGCATCCCACTCATCTTATTTCCAAAAACTTTCTAAAGTACTTGCCATGCTTTCACCCTCATGGAGGTCTAAACGTCCCAATTCTTCAGTGAACATAATTTGTGTAAAAGTGTGCAGGAATATTTTTTTTTGTTTGTTTCTTGACCTGATATAAACAGCACTCCATTCTCACTTGGCCACTCCCTGCCCTGCTCTATTCTGCGGCAACATTTCCACAGTTTACCCAGACCATGCTACCACAAAGCTGGTGCTCATCCACCTTTTAGCATTCTCTTCAGTTCAAGCTCTGACACACAATGGTTCAACAAGAAATAACCTTGTTCAAGTTTCTACCTCAAGACAATAATAAACACCAAGAAGAGCACCAGCTCCTGCTCCTCAAACAGCTACAGTGCCACAGACAGCTTTGAATGCTTCCTGCCAGAGCCACACCTGCATCCCTACTCTGAGGCTGAAAGCCAGCCCGGGCACAACTCTTGCCTCAAGACAGGAACTTCACGAAACATTCCCAGAGGAAGAGTCTAAACTCTCCTCACTTGTGAGTCTCAGCAGAGGCAGCACCAAGCGTCACATACTAAACGTTCACAGTCAAAAGCCACTGCTGGCTCAGGATATGCAGGGCCCAGAAGGCAGAGAAACAATCAACTCACCACAGGAAGATCATTAGGGTTGCACAATTACGTAGTATGAAGCCAAAAAAGCCCCACATGTGTAACAAACCAGCAATTGCATCTAATTTTTCTCTAGATTGTAAGAAGGAATCAAAGGCAACAACCACCCTCCCACTATCATCTCATACGAGTGAAAAAAGAAGCCAGAAAACAAAAGCCCATGTGCGCATAGCACAAGACCAACACAACAAAAACTCAGGATAAAGAAAAAGCTTTACTTTCAGGCAAGTAACCTGTAATACAAGTCACTTGCAGTGACAGGGACCAATCCTCTGCTCCCTTCCCCTTGAAAAACTACTGGCTCAAAGGAGTTTGATACGGGAAGTACCTAATTTCTTATTATAAAGAATGAAGCTCGGTAATGGTATTCAAAAACTGTCGGAAGAATTCGAGCAGGGGAAATCAAATACAGTTTTGACTCTAAGGAAGTTCATTTCGTAAGACTGTGGTCGCCTTTGTGCAAACATAGTTACAGCTACTGTCACAAACAGCACTACAAGCTTCAGCATGACTGCTGAAAACTGTAAGAGGGCAATGTTATTAGCATGATTTCACAATTTGCATCAGTGGGAAAACCCACCAAAGTCCTCTGTTCAACCACACCACCACAGTAATCAGTGTTCCTGTGTCAATGATTAAGCAGGCTTTTCTCCTTCTCTCATTCCTGCAGCACACTGTTTTCAGTAAGGAGGGCACTGTCATTTCTTTACTTAAAAAGAAACAGAAGTCAGGAACATTGGTCATTTTCAGACTTTTATTAGGAGGAAAAAATATATTTTCTATAGCAGTGGTCAAGAGCTAACAGTGGAAAAGCTACAGATGTGATGCATACTCTATCATTAAAGACTCTTTATAAATAGATTCTTTGTTTATATTTGTTCTTTGAAGTAACTTGCAGAAATAATTTATTTTGCAGCTTTCCAGAACACAGTCACACCAAAGACATCATCTAGAAAAGAAGAGAAACACAGCTTCACAAAACATTGGATTTCCACTGGATACTGAGCAACAGTTCAACATTCAACAAAAAAACCCCAGCACAAACCCACAAAAACCAACTCCCATGTGCCCTAGCATCTGAAATCTAAACTGAGGTTTGGCTCTATTAGAAGATATCAGAGACAGCACCATTCTCTACTGCTGAAGGGTGACCCACAGAGGCTGTGTCCTGCCAAAGGCTTCACCACCCTCACAGGGACAGCAGTGCTGACTCTAGTGTCCAGGAGGACTGCTCTGCCTTCTCTTGTAAGGACGACACCATCATGAACAGTACTCGGGGCCTTCCAGCGGCACCAGCTGAGGTGCCAGGGCACTTTAGAGGCAGAGCTCCTGAGGGCTATACTCACCCCATTCAGTCCTGCTCATCTCACTCATATCTTGAAGCCCAGAGCTCTCATACACTCTTTGTGAGCTTCAATCAGGTGCCCACAATTTTCTTCCCCCTTCTCAATAATGCTGCAAAACAAAGAGATTTCCAGGGTTCAACAATAAAATGTTCGCTTACTTTTAGTCAAACAAACAGAACTGACAAACTGTTGGGGACAATTAAAAATTGCTATTAGGGTCCAGAGATTTTTTTTTTGTGTCTATCCTGTCCAGGTTAGTGCTGTTTTGGAAAGTATAAAACTATATCAAAAAGTTACCCAAGTCTGGAGCTGTGCACCTAAAACTCTGACAACAGGCATAACAGAACCTCCTATTAACAGGCCAGGGTCTATTCTGGGCAAGTGCAGATGGGGATTTGTTATACAACACAAGGCTGTCACATCATCAAGTATGCTGAGCTTGCCAGTTCCAAATCATTCAGTAGGGAAGCAACAAAATTTCCCCAGTAAGAGACCAACACAGAATAGGTTGACCAATAAATTATATTTTAGTCCAACTTCAGTTGCTATTTAGAGACCCTGAAGCAAAAAGCAAAACAAAACAAAAGACCTGTCCAGCTATTGTTGAAAAAATTATTCACCATATATGGTAACTTTTGCTGTTACTCATCCTTCCAAACAAGAGCCTCTCATTGTTGGTATATCATGTTTACCACAAAAGCAGTTCAGACTTGCTTTTTGACTGAATGGCAGAACTGTTCTTTAGTTTTCTTCTCAGATTTTGTTACAATGAGCATGGACACATCCCCTGGCTGTCCAGGGCAACTCCATCTGACCAGTAACATCCATACTACCACCCCTTTCTTAGGGGACCCTGGATTCACCCTCGCTCTACCATGTAATTAGGCATGCTCCCCTAAATTTAGCAAAAACAGTGTTTAGTATTACATCACCTACCAAACACCACCTATACCACCAGAAAAGTACAAAAAAAAAAAAAAAAAAAGACAACAACTTGGTCATCAGATTAAAGTTTTTTAAACTTTAACGATTCACTATCATAGACAAAGGAGCTCCATTTTGAGGGTGCATTTCATACTGTTTTATAGGTCCTATGGTCATGACTAAGCCTATAATTACCAATGCAGCTATATAGGTCACTATCAAATTTTGAACTTCTGTGGAAAATGTCATCTTCTGAGACCCCCAAAACCAGAGCATTTTGCTTTATTTAGAGGAGAACATAATTTATAATCAGCTGAACAATAAAGACATTACCACCTGCTAGTACTTATTGCTTCAATCAGTCAACAATAGTGAAGATTTACAAGCAGCATTAAAAGCTGATCTTTGAAACCTGTTTTAAACAGGGCCTGTGAGGTATTAACCTCTTCATTTCTAAATTATCCTTTTAAGACAGTTTCCTCTCCTTCTCCATACTCTTCCTCCTCCCTCGGATGCGCCAGCACCCTCCGTCCGGGATGGGGAGGGCTCCCAAAATGATCGGCACACGCTGACAGGGGCACAAGCTCCTGGAAGGGAGGAGCGGGCGGGCCAGGAGGAATTGCCGGCGGGGCAGGGCGCACACAGCGGCGGGAAGGGGGCACGCNGTTTCCGGCAACCTCAGCCACGGGGAGAACGGGCCGGCGGCGGCCGAGCGAGCACTGCTGGTTCCGGGAAACCTCGCCCGCCCCTTCCCGGCCCGCGGCCTGCTGGGAGGGGTGGGAGCGGACCCTCCTCCCGCCGGCTCCCCCGCCTCTTCCCGCTCCTCCCAGCGGCGTTGGCCGTCACCAAGCGGAGGCGGGGGTTGCCACATAGCGGCGGGGCGAAAGTGACATTTTCCAGGGACACTCGGTACTGAACGAGCCAGAAGGGGAAGGAGGGAGCGGGCAGCGGAGAGGAAAAATGGCGTCGTCAGGCGAGAGCAGCCGGCACCCGCCGCGGTCAGCAAGAGCTGCAAGTGACGGCCTCGGCTCTGCCAGCGCCGGGCTCCACGCTGAGAGTTCTGGCCAGCCACCTAAACCTCTTTTTTGTACTCAACCAGTGGGGAAGACAGAGGATCAGTTCTTTGTGGGGCTGGCTACAGGATACAGCACAGTCATCATCACTGGGAACATTTAATGTGGCGGTTTCATGGCAAGGGGGCCAGCCGGGCCGGCCCTTGGCATTGTTGCAAAAGGATGTGCTCTGATGCTTGATGTTTGTATGCTTTCAAGCCTAAACAACAAGAAGGGAGATTTAGTCCATGAAACAGAGCGCAGCTAACAAGCTCCAAGTGCTGTCCAGATATTAGAAAGACAAATTACTTGTTGGTAGAATTGCCTTGTTAAGGTTTAGGCATTGACATGCTTCAGTGATCTCAGACCTGGGGGAAGGGTAACAAATCTTGGGAAGAAGGATGACCACTGATAGTGGACACAATGAATGCAGAATTTACAGGCCACAAGGACATCTCGCAGAACTCCCAAGATAAGGAAGAAACTAATAAAGCCAACTCAGCAATTGTGTTAAAATAGCTCCAGCTGGATAAAAGTTAATTCTGGTAGGGGGAGATGGCGACCACCAACTCATGTACCACTGACCCCAAAACCCACTGACTCAAGTAGAAGACTGAGCATGCTGACTATTTAGCATGAAAAGTGAGAAAATCATTAACCAATAGAAAATAGAATACTAATTAATAAGAGAACTATGTAACTTGTAGCCAATGAATACCAATTCCTTTGTTTGCTAAAATGTGTAAATAGTAAAAAGGTTTGGTGGTTGGTGTGCTTGATCTGTGGAATACCACGGAACACCCAGGCTTGCACAACTCTAAAATAAATAATCAGCATCTCTCTTGAGTGTGTAATTACTGGCTTGTTGCACACCAGGTAATGAATCTGATTTTTGTGGACAAGAGGATGGGCAATGAGGGAGAAGAATCAGAGCTGCTTTTCCTTTGTAGTCTGTCCCAAACCAAGGCATCAGTAGCCACTCTTGCCTTTTAGATCTCTGCCACATACAAGCCACAGCCTGACTCTTGGGCCATAGTCTGTCACCTCCCAGTGCTACATTTGTGTTTGCCACCAGTCCTGAGGACTCCAGCTTGATACTTGCATACATATAGACTGGCAGGCACATGGCAGACCAAAGGGAGGTATCCCTTTTACCATTACCCACACAGGTAATGGGGGCAGGGCAGGACATCAGTGGATGTGACACTGCTGAGACCTTGCAAAGGGAAAAGAGGAATATGCCCACTGGGATGCAGCTGCTATGCCTTTTAATGGCGTGATGCAAGAGTCAAAAAAGAACTGGCAGTTTATATCATGTACTAATGGGATCCAAAATCACAGGAACACTGACAAGAACAAGGAGGAGTAGAAAGTGTCATGTAACATTCACTTACTCACCTAATCAGCCACCTACTGAATTATCCATGGATCTCAGCTCAGCAGCCTGTTCCCCACTATGCCATTTGTCTGGCAAGGTTGTTCAGGTGACCTGCACCCACACAGCCTCCTGATTCAGCAAACGTTCATTGTGAGACCATGCAGCCAGGTGTGATGGTCTGGAACACGTACAGGTTGCACTTACTGACCAAAATATGATCTTCCCAAATTCACACAAACATGCTGCAAGATAAAAGCCGAGACTGAAACATCCATCAAAAGCACACATCAGTTCTCCAAAGCAGTCCCTTGTTCCTAGTTTTTTAAACATACTAGGCATGTTTTCCTTTAAAATTAAATAGCTTTGTCTTTTCTTCCTAAAGTTTTATCTGCTGGCCACTCTCCAGAGGCCTAGACAGAGCTGTGGATAGCAACACAAACTCTGAGATGACTGTAGTGAAACCTCCAAGAGGGTTTCTCAGGTCTGCAGTTGAAGGGTATCTTTTATTTAGTTCTTTTTATCTTAAAAAAAAAAAAGTTTGAAATATATTGATTTAGCCTGTAGAAACTAGGAAAGACACCAAACAAAATACATTTTTGACTCTTGCCCAAGCTATGGAATACCAAGGGCAGAGGGAGGCTAAAATGTAGTCATCTTGAGACATGACTTTAGATGGGTCTGCACAAAGGTATGGCCTCTGAAGACTAAACATCTCTGGAAACAGCACTCCACTCTAGCAGCCTTCCAAATAGATTAAGGAGGAGCACTGCTATTTTGGTTCTTCTTGCATGGTAATAATTTGTAACAGAATTGCCCTGGAAGAAGGAATAATTTCGTGGTGGGATGAAAAGGCAGAGGCTGGAAGAGAGGAGAAGGAAGAGACTAGCCATTAAAGCATGGTTAACACATTTTGATACTGATTGCACCAATTTGGAGTACAATGCAGAGGGGAGATCACAGCCAGTTCTCTTCTGACATTGCATCGTGTGTAAGAATTGCTTGTTAACTCGGTGATTTTTGTTTTCTATTTGTCCTCTGCCTGCTGACAGTGGCAGAAGAATTATGTTAGAGAGCTATGTGTCAGAATGAACAGATTTATCTGCCAGTCAGAGAGGAATAGCTAAGGGCAGGCTACTGAGATGAGACTGTGCCAAAATTGTTAGAACAAGTACCTGGGAAAAAAGATCCAGTGAAAATCTCAGTCTCTGAAAGAGATAATGAGAAAAGACCCTCCCTCAAGCTACCATATAATTTGGCGGCCTTGTGCCACATGTGAGAGTACAAGGACTACAGGTAGCCCTGGACATTTACAGCTCTTGATTTAGAGGACTGATGGGTGAAATAGGGAGAGACTGCCCAGCTGTCACGGGTTTCCAAATTTTTTCCCCTGTACAGCCTTTTATCAGAATTGAAGAACATACAGCAGTGGCTCATAATGTGTAAATATCACAGCAGCACTGCAGTCATTTGCCACTGGCTTCTTGTGTCTTCAGTTTCAGCCCACTAAAAGAATGGTTGTGATGCCTTAGGTTTTAACTTTCATATTTTTCAAATCCTGCATTGCCTAGTGTGTAACTCTGAAGTTTCTTGTAGCCTGGTAGCTGCTATTCTCTCATGCTGGTTAGACATAACAAAGCCTCTCCAAGCTTGCTCTTAACGGACACCCAGACTGTCCTAAGCCCAAAATGTGTAAACCAAAATCTTAGAAGGGGGGTAAGGTTGGAGAAATTACATAATTAACTGAAGCTTTAATTGAAAAATTAACCTGCATATGCAAATAAATCAAACTTATAAAAGTGTGAAGAACTCGTAACTCGGGGTCCATCTTGGTAGTAGCCTTTGGACTTTTAAAGGACCTTTAAAGGCCCTTCAAATAAATACCTACCTTTATTCTCTTATTCCTGTCTAGTCTCTGTTTTTTAAGTGGCCACTTCAGGCATCAGTTATCCAAAAAAAGTAAGTACTTGTCCCCAGTGGACAGATTTTTCAAGGAACCTCAAAAATGTATTTATATTCATTGTTACTGTTAGGTTGGGTAAGCCCCTATCACTGTCAGTTGAAAGTAACAGTCTGGGGTAGTCTGGGGTTTTCCAGATTTCTTACACTTCTGACATGCATGACAGAAGGTAAATTAAGCTGTGGAAATTTTGTGTGATGAAACTGAGCTGAAGGTATTTCGATATTTTCCATGTAGTGCCTATTCTGGGAACCACTTTATCATCTTGAGAAAAGAAACCTGTTCAATATAGTCTAAAGAAGTATTATTGTCTTTGACTCAGTAGAAACATAAGACAGCCTCCAGCAGCCCAGTCAGCCATATGCTCTGTTTTATTGTCAAATAAGTTGTCTGTGTTTTGTGTCAATGGTTAGATAATGTGAAAATAAAGGGACTTTGAACCTCTGAGCAAGATGTCTTGTCAGGACCCTGCTGCCTCTTACATTAACTGCCCAAGTACAGGATAGAGTATAGATCAGAAAGTTTCTCTTTCTGATCAGAGCTGTAGACCTACAACTAGCAAATGCTATCACTCAGCAGTGGGACTAGAGAGAGAATGGATGCTGGGATAGAAGGAGTTGTGCTCCAATCTAGTCCAGTGGAAGAGAAGCTAAGGTGATTATTTACACCTCCTCTAAACTTCAAACTCCACCTTCAGCTGAAGGCAAGGGGTTCACTGGGCTGATATCACCTCTAGAAGCAGTGCACCAGTTCCTTTCCAGACTGAAAAGGTAAATCCTCATGTTTCAGGACTACAGCATGAATTCTGTATACAAGGATTCTGTACCACAGGACTGAACCATCCCCTTCCTGGGAGACTACCTTGGAGGTTAGTATGGAGGAAGTCTCCTTCCATACCTTAAAAACACAAGAGCAGAATCAAGATTACTTTAAAGGCTTTTGTGTCTCTTGAATGCTCTACAAAGCCAGAACTGCAACAGATCATCTCTTGCCAGAAATACAGCCAAATCTTCAGAGCATCAGCCTGGAAGTGGACAGTAGTTTGCAAGAATGAAGTCACTTTGCACTTTAAAACCAGAACTGCTGTCTCTGACAGCAGGACTTGGCCCACAGCATCCCAGACATTCTGGGGTCTCATGCTGGGACCAGGACTCTGGCCCTGCCCTCCCCAGTAAAGACAGCAACCCTCCTACAAGCCTTGGTATAAACTTAAAAGATATTAATGCCTTCCTCATACTGTTTTTTGCACATCTCTCACCAGTTTGTGCTAGGATTAGGACTATCATGGCTTTCATGTTATGCCCCTTCTTGTCACTGTCCATTGAAAGCATATCCAAACATATTAGTAAAGATTAGGAATTTGCCATGCATGCAGCACTGTGAAATCCGGATCAGCAAGTTCAGTGTGCAATCTCCCTGGTACTAAGGCAAAAAAAGAAAGCTGGTGTTTTGTACCGTGCCACAAAATAATCTGCCTGTCCCACATATGTTGGAGGCAGGAATTATGAGCCTTTTGACACGAGACATGTGGCAGCTTTTCCACAATGCAGATATGCAGCAGCTGATGTTCAATGTGCATTTAAAGCCCAGACAGGCTTACTTCAGTGCTTGCTGGGGTAACTGATCAGCTGTTCCCTTTTGTGGAGGGAACACCCATGAAAATCTAAGCATTCTGGAATAAATCCCATTGCACAGGCTCGTGGGAAGGACAGGTGTTAGCCCTCAAATGGCTGCATGTGTTACCAACACAACAAAAGAGCACGACAGAAGAAGACAACTGTCTATTTTCTGACAATCTGTATGCTTAGTAACTTGGAAAATTTTAACCTGCATTTGGGAAATAACAGCACTAGTCCTCCAAAAGACATGAATCTGCAAAGGACTGTCCTACACTGCAGTGAGACTCGCTGTTTTCACATAAAAATCAGAAAAAACCAGCCCAGGTTTAAAAGCAGTTAGGCAGGAAGCAGATACACACTAGTGTATCCCATGGGGAAGTTTTTTTCCCCAATATTACAGAGTTACCCGAGACAGCTGTCTATATAGATGTTTCCAAAGAGGAAACCTCTTCCACTCTCACTTCTCATGAGTTGAAAGAGCAAGATTTTCAAACTTCTGCGAAAAGACCTATATGAATTGTCAGAACTGACCAGAATCAGACAGCTGAGGCACTGTTAGTATGTACCACTACAAGCATGCATCTCTAATTAGTCACCCCACAAAAAACAAATGCTGCCTAAAGTCTGTGCTTATACATCACAGGAAACCTCATTCAGAGCCCAAGACCGGGAGCCTGTGTATTGAAGAAAAAAACATCTCACTGTAGTTCCAGAAAATCCTCCATAATACAAACTTCTAACCTTGATCAGTTCTGCTGCAAACCAGTCAGTGTTTCTGCAACTCTGGTGAATGGTGTTAAGCTGTCAGTCAATTGAGAAGCAGCAAAACTGTAGGTCCACTTCTTTTCCACTGCACACGTTCCATTTGTCCTTTTTATTCCTGTAAGTGTTGTTGCTATTAACAATTGTATTCTGCTTGATGGCATGCCATTTTGATGCCTGTGTCCAGTGGCAAATCTGGCTTGTTTGAATCTATTCAAGTCTCTCATGATCATATTTAATGAAATGTGAAGCTCCACTACAGAAAACAGCTTAACATTCTCAATGAACTGCAGGCCCTAACTGGAAGCCTGGAAGGAATCGTTAGTATTTACAAATACATGAGTCATTCCATGTTTGAGATGTCACTGACTGCAGCTGCATACTTCTATGTACTCACATTCCAGTATCTCGCTTCTTTTAAATATTGCATCAAGACATATGCTGTACAGTGCTGCAAGCTGCTTGTAAAGAGCCTGCAACATCACCTGTCTTCTGATTCTGTTTAGAATCCCCACAGCTGTTTTTCACAAAGTTACTAGGTAATGTAGAAAATTCAGTCACTCTGAAGCCATTTCTTTCACATCAGTGGTCATTCCAGATTTCAACTTTGAACACCTAATTCCTTTTGCACTTGTTTTCTTCTGCTTTTCTTCTTGCTGATCTTCTTCTCAAGGATCCTTAGATTCCTGGCTCACACCAAAATCAATGGGACTTGACTATAAAGTGCCTAATGGTCAGATTTAACAAGCATTAGGACATCTCCATATGCATGTGGAGGGATTCTCGAGAGCCTTTTACACTGACATCTTCTTAAATACATTATGTATCTGGAATACAATTTTTTTTTTTAAAGTGACATGGGAACATATGTCATCTGCATGGCAGAAAATTTCATCTAAACGCTCAGCTCAAGCCCATATCCTAACTATTTCATCCTGGTTTTCAATATGCTGTGCAGCATTTTCTCTAAGTACTGTCTTAGGCTGGCACTTACTCTGTATAACACTACATTTTACACTATGCTTCCTGTATGGACTGGCATGGACTACTCTAGTCCCTTATTTAAGATGAGAATGGATTCTTCAAGGTCCGGTTCTCTCCTAGGGGTCCATGCAAAGACTTAGTATCGAAGAGAGGATGTTTCCACATCAACACGCTAGATGCTGAGTTCTTATCATGTTCTCACAGTCGGTATGTCAAGACAAAAATAACATGCTCTAGATCCTATTTGGTTCCTCCACCATGTGAGACTGGGAAGTGAATTGGGAAGGACTGTGTGGGTGCAGGCAAAGACAGAAGGGAAAGACAGGGGAACTTTCAAGACTGAAGAGTGCAGGCTGTGGTCTCTTACATGCAGGAAGTGATAGTTCTCCATCCTTCCCCAGTCCTTGAAAGGGCTCTGTTGAGACCCCATCTGATTCTAACTTTTATCTTCCAGTGGCCCAAGTGTCCTGTTACTGGTTCCTTACCTTTTATCTCTGGTAGGCCTGAACCCATGGGCTCCTGGATGTGTGCTAGCCCTCACCTGACTTTCATCTGGTGGATTGCAATTAAAAGATGATAAGTAAATGCTGAAAGCTTTAATAGATTGCATTAAGATTATGTTGCACTAATTGTTTAAGAGTAAATAAGAGTGTAGTGTATAGAAGAGTTATGCTGTGTCATAATAACAAGCTGAAATTAATCTCATAGCACTTCTGTCCTGATATTTAACTTCCCTGAAGGGAGTGGCTAAAATAGTCACAGAAAATCAGGAGTCCCTGATGCTTGCTTCAGATCAGGCAAGCACAGAAATTCACTCCCCAGGAAAGCATCTTAATACACTGAAACTTGAAACCTGTAAGCTAACACAATGGTATTGGTATTTATTCCTCTGAATATTACATGAGAGGAGTGAGAACACTAGGAATTCACTAGTTCCCTAAGGAGTTCAATCCAAGATCCTTTTCCTCTCGAGGCAGGACAACATGCCTAACTACAGCCCTGAAAATCATCCAAATGTCATCTCTGTTCTTTAAGAATCACCATTTAAGAAGCTGACCCAATCCAACTGAAGTGAAGTAAATGTGTGTCCTCCAGAGAATGCCTGAAATATTGGTAAAATTGGGGTTTTGTCGCAATTTGAACCACAGGCCGAAAATGTCCTTAATTCTGCCTTTTAAAAAAAATTTTTAAAATTTTTTTAAAGTGCTAATCGAAACCATTACAGAAGTCTTTTAGCCAGCTTTGACACGAATTCTTTAACTGTGATCACAAAGTACTACTACTTTGTTTCCTTTGAACTTTTGACTTTTTATGCTAGTCTCATCTGTATATTGCTTTTATTGCAGGAAATGTGGCCACAGTCATACTAAGAAAAAGAAAGCAAGAGAGAACAGGTCTCCTATAAACACTTTCATCTATTTTTTTTCCATTTCAGCCGTTGTATCAAAAGATGCCTCTCTTAGCATAGCTCTTAGTAAAAACAGCACGAATTAACCACAGAGTTCACCTTACTGAAACTCCATTAACCACGATCAGTACTCCAAGGCCATTTTTACAAAAGATGTCACAAGTTACAAGTGAGGTATTCTACAGTGGTCACCATGCCTTACTATAGCCAAAGGTGAACACAGACAAGGTCTCAATCCACAAAGCAGGAGATTTCACAGCATCTGTCTCCTCACATCTCTTTGGGATTTACCTCTGCTTTCTGATGGGAATAGTGACCACATCTTCTTCCTCCTCCTCTTTGCTGGCTGGAAGGAAGGCTCCCTTATTCTAGATTAAAAGCTTAGCGAGGACATTGACTGCAGCCTTGTGGTGCTGCTTTCCTGCTTCTTTTGAATCACACACCTAGAAAAGATGTTTATTATACACAGATAGTAAATCGTGTGTGGAACAGACAGGGAATGGAGAGTACCTTGGATGGGTCCGAACCCATTTTACATCAGTTCACATTTGGATAGAAGAGCTGAACTGGTGGCACCCAAGTTAGAGCCTGTGATGGGCAGGACCATACATGGAGGAATGGTGACATCCTGTGGCAAAAACGGGAAATGCCGCACTAACGGTTACCAATCTTAAATAGACTACTTTTGGAATTTCCAGATATCAAAGCCTCAACAGTGCTTTTAAGGCTAGGACTTGGTTGCCTGTAACTTAGATTTTTTTTAATAACTAGAAAAAGGTCGCCCTGAAGTATCACAAGCATCCAGCACTATGACAGTGCTGTCATTTGACCCCTGCTAAGTGCAGAAGAGGACCATCTATGGACTGAAGCCTAAAGACAGATGGATGACATCTTGTCAGGGGTTTCACAGATCGTCATGGATTGCAGGATAAAAATCACATTCAAGAAACCCAGTTCCCTCCCAGGCTTTGGAGGACAGAAAGAAAACAGAGTAGAGACTCATCATCTATTTAGCTCAACTTCTTTGCTTTATCCTCCCTAATCCTGCCTTTCCACACCCTTCCTCACGTTTGCATCTCCTCACCTAGGTCTTCTATTTTCTTGTCCAGACCTCTTCAGTTCTGCTCTACTGGCTGCTCACCCTATCTCTCCCTCCTCCCTGTGCCACACTAGTTCTCTACTACCCCACTCTCCTACTATTTTTTCTTTGCTCAGCCAGCCACGTTTCTCCTCTAAAATCACGCATTCATGGCCAACACATCTTGTCTTTGTTCAGCTACTACTCTGCTCTCAACTAGTGCCTAATCCTACCCTGCTCTATTTTCTACTTCCCCCTGTCTGGTTTTACAGTTCAAACACATCAGCAAGTCATCACAGCGTAACAAGTCCATCAACAGAGTAACAGTAATTCATCTTGCAGCAAATTACACCATCTTATCTCAAGGTTAATGTGAGGTAAAATTCATTTCGTTCAGCCTTTGTCACAGGCAGCTAAACTAGTGCACTTTTCTGCCGTTTTGCAACACGCAATGTTAATCCACTCAGACATCGTGCAGTAACTCACGAGGGTGTGGACAGCTTACTCATACATCTGAGCACCTGGTGTCCCCTACAGCCAAGTGGCTATAAAACAAATATTCAGATACACAGCGCCCCACCTCAGCAACACAGTCTTGTTCTGCAAAAGTTGTTCATGAAAAAAACCCACCAAAAACCAAACCCCAACCCTATGGCCCACAGATCTAAGGAGAAAGTGCATCAGTCAAGTCCTTTTGTAGGAAATAGGATTTTTTTTTGATTGCTTACAGTTTAGCTGATGGCACTTTCACCAGAGAAACAGGATATGTCCTTGACACACACAGATCAAGAGCAGATAAGCTTTGAGTCCCTTTTCCAAAGTGCTGGTCATAGACAGGATTGACACAGTTTAATGTCTGGGATCACATATTTTCTCAGAGCCTTGTGTATTTTGGGATCTTTTCCTTTGAAGTGTCTGATTTATCTTAAAAATAAACAAACAAAAAAACAAGACCCATTCGGACCAAACCTCACCACTTTGCCATCGCAGTGCATGCCACAGCACACACCAGAGTGACACAGGCCCTGGCCAGGTCTCACACAGCTTCATGTCCACAGGAATATGAAGATTTCAGGCAAAGAACACTCAAGACAGTAAAAATCAACAGAACTTTCAACACTTGTAAGGCTGTCCACTTTTCAGATCTGTAGTTCACAGAGATTTCTTAGAAATATAGTGGCTAAAAATTAGCCAGTATTTTACACACACACACTCTAATCTAATCTAAGCAAGTTCCATGAGCCTGAACCTTGAGCTTTTTTGCTCAGCCACATATACCTGTCACCTCCCATGAGTGAGTACCAGTCTTCAGGCAGCTATGCAGTGACCTGAAAACTTTTATGTTTTATTTTCTGACAAGTTGCTTTCCAGCCACATCAGTCTCCTGAGCTGGTTCCCTACATAGTCTTTCAGTTGCCTGCATTTGACAGATCAGAGGAAGTAGGGCCAGGGAGCTCATAGTGAACAAAGAAGAAAGTGGCAATATCTCACATTTAGCCCAATTTAATGCAGTTAAAGTTAATAGTGGGACTGCACCTTTCTGGTCATACATGACTCCAGAGAGTACTTATCTGTTAGGCTATGCCCTGTCCTCTTTTAGTACTCCCAAGAACCTATTTAGTTGTTCCATTGTTCCTTCTCAACAAGGTTTTCATCTGGATCCATTCCACTTTAGAGAAAAAGAAGTCCAGGCCACCTGTATTCAGTCACTGCTGAAAACCTTAAAGTGGAATAATATGAGAGGGTGGAGCCAACAAAGAATAATTTTTTGGCCAAAGTACAGTTTACACACCTCATTACCTCAAGGCAGATGTTCAGCATGGAAAAATTTCAGCATGGAAATCATGGAGTTTTGGCAAAATGAGATACAAGATAGGAAAAATGAACTTGATCATGAGAAATGCTAGGGAACTCTATTAAAAAGTGGCTTTTGTTGCCACATCAATAATTATAATAAGGTATCACATAGTAAAGCTCTTTAGTTAAATGAGGGTCTTTACAGCCTGCTGGGTTTAGGGCATGGATATTGTGGGAAGTCACATCCTACAGATGTCTGTCAGAAACAAAGCTGTGACAGCTTTTCTTAGTTCAGACACATCTTCAGTTGACCACTAACCTAAGAAAGACTGTTGCTTCAGGCAAGGGATGGGCCTTTAAGACCAGTATCCATAGTTGAATTGTCTACAAGTAAATTCGAAGAGCCAAGGAATTTGGAACTACAGCCCTAAAGTTGCTCTTCTGTAATGAGCTACTGAGGGGCCAGTATTTTATGTCAAACTTGACAAGCTGTGAATAACCCTTTGATACACAGTTTTATGCACAAAATAAATAACACAAGGGACTGGCTTCAAGATTATAGGCAGAGGAGAGGGCCCGTTTGCAATTTCTCTGGGTTTGTGTCCTATTCCAGGGCAGCATTGCCTGGAAATCTACTTACGTTCACAAAAGCATTAGCCCTTTCTGTTTTTAACATTAAGCATGAAGAAGCTTCTAACTTTGTTTCTTATAGAAGAGGATGGCCTCCTCCTTGTGGAAACAGCAGTTTTGCAAAGCATGATGTTTGTTTGTAATGCTTTGTACAGGCCTCTTGAGATGCCCTACAGCCCCTGCAGCCCCTCTGGGCAGTAAGTACCAAGCTATTTTCGCAAAATCAGTGAAGCAATAAGGTTGGAAAAGACCTCTGAGTTCACTGAGTTCACTGAGTTCAGCCTATGACCAAACACCACCATGTCAACTAGACCATGGCACTGAGTGCCACGTTCAGTCTTTCCTTAAACACCTCCACCGATGGTGATGCCATCCTGGGCAGTCCATCCCAATGTCTAATTCCTCCTAACGTCCAATCTAAACCTCGTCTGGCACATCTTAAGACTGTGTCCTCTTGTCTTGTCACTGGTTGCCAACCCCCACCTGGCTACACCCTCCTTTCAGGAGCTCCAGAGAGAGATAAGGTCACCTAGTTTCCTTTTCTTCCAGCTAAACAACCCCAGCTTCCTCAGCCACTCCTCGTAGGACTTGTGCTCCAGACCCTTCGTCAGCTCCGCTGCCCTTCTCTGGACTCGCTTTCACCACTTTACGGCTGCAGAAGTCCTAAGTGACAACAAGCAAAGCCAAGAATAAGAATACTCATGGTTGAATCCTGTCCCTAACTGTAACTGCAAAACCAGACTTCCTAAGCACTAAGCGAGGGTTCAGAGGAGCATCACATGAAACAACTCCAGCAGCAGCTGTTGAAAAGCAAAAATACGGATGTCCTTCCTTTCCTGGCCTCGCTCGTGCCCTGCCCTCTTCAAACTCAGCCAAATCCCCGCGCCAGCGCCGCTCTCCTGGAGGCGGCACAAGATGGAGGCAGCAGGGCGAAGCCTTAGGGGTCTGAGGAACGCGGGCGCGGAGGGCTGGAGGGAGAAGGAGCAGAAGCAGCAGAACGCCAGGAGCAGCAGGGGTAAATCCCGAGGGGCGCGGCTGGCCCCCGGAAAAGTCACGACCATCCGCCCCCAGGGCCGGGCAGGGCACGGCCGGCCCGCAGCAACGCCCGGCCGCAGGGGCGGGACACTGCC